>CM042260.1:12845100-13357600 GCA_023566225.1 Romanogobio albipinnatus | reverse complement strand
CTGGTTTCTTCCTTCGAAGAAAAAAAAATATTGAAAGTTTTATCGAACGCATTTTTTATTGATATCGATTACGTGTCTATCGCGATACATATCGTTATCGTTTTATCGCCCAGCCTTGCCCTACCCCTAAACACCACACCTGTCCCTAACTTTACCCGTGTCCCACCTCAATATCAGCAAAAGTGTTTTGCAATACAATATGAACACGATAAGTACATTGTACTTATTTTTTGATGTAAGGCCACCTAATATAAAGTGTGACCAAAATGAGGACAGATAATTTTGTCCTAAGAGAAGCTGTCTTTTGGCTGTTTTTGTAAATTCTGTCAGCATGTAGTTGAGAATATATTTACTTACATGTACGAAAATTGCCCACCCTAAATCTATAAGCAGGTTCCCTGACAAATCAGTGTTATTCTAGCAGCGTCAGACTGCATTGCAGCGCTGCATTATTGATAGTGTGCATGAAGAACAGAGGAGAGTTTGATTAAGGATGAGAAACACTGGAAGATGGCCAGGATGTGTAGTTAAATCAAAGATATAATTCAAAGACATAATTTCAAAGACCGCCAACGTTATGCAAATGTGAATGTGCAGCCCCTTCCAACAAAAACAGATATGGAAGCCAAACTGTGTTTACCGTGGAAAGTGCTTTACTTCAGGACTCAAGTCACTTCAATTTATTTGATGGGTGAATGTCAGTCAAAAGGGGTGTTCACATTGACAATGTTTACATCGCTTGAGGTGGAACTGTATCAGGCGGGGGATCGCTGTGCGCACTCCCATTGGTAGTTGCAGCCTCACATCGCTGCTCATTTGCATGAAGTCAACTCAACTTTGTTGCATTGCCAAAGGTCGCTTTTGCTCATGACGCCAGAAACAGAGACAGTACGAGTAGGAGGATATACTTTTAGATAAATTGATGGGAGAAATTGCAATTCTCACTATGGCTGTAGTAGGAATAAAAGTCCCACTTTGGTGCTTAAAGACCCAGTTGCCTTTTTGTTAGTAACATTGTTCATTAGCTTAATCAGCCTTAAAAAGTGTTACAGTTTTAGCATGATTTCCTTTCTTTTTTTTTTTTTTGAAGTCAAATGTATTATTGATTTTATTGCTGATTTGAAATACTTGATGTACTTGAAATACTTATTGGAAAACAATTAATCCAGGTTTGCTATTTTGTTAGCCACCATCAGTTCCATCAATGAAATTCTACACATATCAGCACTTTTATAGTTTGCTCGGATGCATCTTTAACAGCTTTTCGAGCCATTTTCAAGATGCCAAACCTGTGGTTGAGATATGTAGGTGTTGAGTAGTGAAGAGCAGATAGCAGTTTTACTGTTTAACAGGAATAACCCCTCTAGCTGCTGGCTTTCTATTAAACTCTGGCAATACGCTTTGAAGCCCAAAGGTCAGCGATTGCTAATAAGAAGTCAATGGGATACAGTGTTTGCTTTGTCGCCCCTTCTCTCGCTTTCTCTCCCTCTTTCTCTGACCGGTGACCCCGGAGCAGTGTTAGGGTATTGTCTTTGAAATTCAGGGCTCCTTTACTTATACACGTTTCTTATTAGCTCTTTTGAACACAGGTAACATATGGCAGGTTGTGTTTAAAAGATTGCCTGCTCTGACCTTTCCTAGCATGCTAATTAGGCCCCTGAGCAGCGTCGGGCCCTCGTGAGCGCAGCTCAGGGAAACGTGACCGAGCAGGGCCTTATCAGGTAGCCTGTGCCAGTCGGCTAGAGCGGTGTGGACTTTCAAAATTTACATTTTCACTTCATGTGCTTCTAATAATCACTAACCTCACCCGGCCCACCAACCATCAGCCCCCCTCACGTTCTCTTTTCTCTCTTTTGCCCGCCTGGACTTTCCACAGGAAATGAAGGTGCCCAAAATTACTTTGACCCCGCGTCGGCGGCGGAGGGTGACCCAAGGCGGTGCAGGATGTCTGGGGTCGGAGGCAGAGATGAGCTGGAATTAAGTATGCCATTTTTTCTCGTAATAGGCCGTCTCAGTTCATTAAAGCGAGGTGAGCGAGATCACTCACAGCCAGTCAGAGTGTTGGGCGGGCCGATCTATGTAAATACTTTTACCAATGGGTCACAAGATGGGTGGTGCTGTGACTGTCATTGCTGAAGGTCACCTGTCATTGGTCAGTTCCATTTCCGATCCCTATGCTTTCCTTAACTTCCTTTAATTGAAGGGGGTTCCTTCCAATACCACTATGTGCACCTCAGCACGTCTATTAAAAGTGTGCTCTGGGGAGCAAAGTCATATGCATGTTATAATGAAACATGGCTATTAACAGAAAAGCCATTTTGACTGTATCTGTTGGACATCGCCATCCTGTAATATTCCACAATCCTCACAAACCTACAAACCTTTGATAATGACACTCCAGAGGTGGGGACACCTTCAAATGATATTTTGCATAAATTTCATCGCTGTCAAACGACTTACATTGGGCTTACTCGCATGTTATTATTAGCTCTGAGCTATAATCATTTAATGTAAATGAAGGTCAGGAATTAGTGTCAGTTGTTGGAAATTCATGCCGAATGTTCCTTTATGTTTCATTTGGACTTTGCAATCCATGAGAAATCAGTCAGTGAGAGGTGTTTGAGAGCACAAGCGATAAAATGTACCATCCGTCAGCTGAAATATTACTCAAGTTAGATTTTTCTTCACAGAATATATGAATGAAGATGAGGGGAACATTTATGAGAAACTTTCCGAAATGTTTCAGGAAGAAGCTGCCTCCACTGTCATTGATTTACCAGGTAAAGATTTTTTTTTTTACTTTGGGAAAGATAAAACACAATGTCTTTAATATCTCAGTTGTTTCTTCCAGATATCAATGGGATCAAATAGAAACATTGCTTAAGTCTCCAGCTTCTCAGACCTTTCTCTTGAGAAAACAAACTCATTAGTCTCAAAAGTGTCTCTTCTAGAGTTTCAAGAGAGATCTCAAGTGTATGCTTAGAATGGCCAAAATGTCAATGCCTCCATCATTTTGTGTCTGTTCTTATCACTAATAATTTTAGGAGACAACTCTGAAATAATTTTTTGAGAGCTAAATCATATAAACTTTGAAAGAGCATCCACTGAGCAGTAGAATTTGCCACTGGGCTGAACTTGTAACAAGGCCCTGTTCTGTGGAGACATCATGTGAATGTTGTGGAAGTAAATTACTCCAACGTGGATTACAAAAATATTGATTCTCTGCTATTTAACTTCATTATGACATGCTTGTGATTTTACATGAAGGATACATTGTAATTCCCCAACAAAGCACTGAGCTCTCAGGTAGGCACTGATCTCAACTTCCTGTGCGAGAGCCATTGTTGTATGTGACTCCAGTGTTTGTCCCATTAGCAGAGGGTCGGATTAAGACTCTCTCCCAAGTAGAGTGTCGGGTTTATGCTGCTTTTGTCTTGATGTAAAATGCTCTCAGTGATCGGTTGAGGTACCGCACAGCAGTTGTAATTGGTTTGCCAGACCGTTGTTGGGTTTAGGCCTCACGGTACACACGAATACGGTGTTAGCTGTCTAACACTCAACTGGATTGTTGTGGATTTAGCTGGAGTATATAGATTAGCCTCTTCACTATTGTCTTAGAATGCTCATAAAATCCTTCAAAGAAACAGAGGGAAAGAGGATACAGGATTAACACACACACACACAGTAGGAGGAGGACGACGATCATGGGTAGCATACATCCATGAGGCTTTAACACTTTCACAATAGACTTGAGACAATTGCCTGCAATCCTTCTTCACCACCACCTTCTGTAGTCCAAAGTCTGGTAATTCTCTAAATATTGCCACACTTCTAACACTTAAAAGGGTTTGGAGCTTCATTAGCAGAATGGGCACAGTCCAGTATGCAATGTGTAAAACTGCGGGAACCCATTTGACGCTTCAGATGTTCTTTCCAGAGACAGACAAAACATCTTGACTCAATGCCACCAAATATTGAGGTTCTCTGTTCCAAAACCTAGATAGCCACCTTGTAAAGCAGCTTTCTAAAGGTATGGTCATATTTCCTAAATTTTGGCAGAATTTCTTGAACAAAAAAGGTCCATTATTTATTGTCAATAGTGTAGTGATATATGAAGCACTTTCAAACCAAGCAGCTTTATGTTGGTCAGTGTGTGCAATTTTGCATGACCAACAGAATTCGATGTAAAATATGTGTGGGGAAATCTTTCGTCCTCACAAGAAATTCCTGATTGTCTGGATTTTTATAATAATAACTGGATTTCGTCTGCGAAAATTCTGAAAATAATGGTAAATATGATTATTCCTTAACTAAAATGAAACCTGATTTAGAACACTCCAAATAATTTGTGAAATACAAACAGAGCTCCTCCTTCAGAACAGTTGATTTCGTAAAGGTTGAATGTTAGCAAGTTGCTAACCTAACAATGCAATAAGAATAATTATATACAACAAACACAAATATTATACTACAGAAAAGTGAATTGTTATCTTGACTGCATTTAACATTTTTATCAATACTTTTTAGTATTGAATAAATTACATTTATAACCAGCATATTGCTTCTTCTGCAATCTTGGATTAATTATTTCACTGAGCCTGTCATAATGCATTATGAGATTGCCTTATGCATGACGTGCTACCTTATAATTGTGCCAAAAGAAGGTATCTATCTTTTGGAACAGCCATCACATCAGCAGAGTGCCTGTGATACCTTAAAATGCTGTCTAGGTAGGCAGCACACTAGGTTTTTTAACAGAGCTAATATGTATCTTTGCACTTTGACCAAGCTTGATCCAGGTGTTTCCCCATTTGTGTGCTGTGTAGCACTGTGAAGCTAGTGCAATCACATTAGAGCTTCATTAGCACTACTCTGATTAACTCACTGGTTTAATTAAATCATGCTTCTGTGTAATTTGGTTCAGATGAGGAATGTATCTAAACCTCTGAGCGGGGCTTAACATCACTATCATTGACTCTTCAGATTTGTGTTTGTCGTGTCTTCGATGTATAACCATAGTGCATGTGTATGGTAGGTATGGCGATGTCTGAGCATGTTGAACCACTGGCTGAGGATGGATGGAAGGATCGACGAAGGGCTGAGCTGCTGGAGAGGAGTGCGGAGGTCATCCCTCACTATGTGGAGCAGCTCAGAGATCGTGTGCAGAAAGACATGATCCCAGTGGGCAATCCCGTGCTGGAACAGGTCAGTTATATATAAGCCCATAAGCATCTGCTGGCCGGAATGATCAGTGCTATGAAGTCATCATGTCACAGCCTTATACGTATTACACCCAGTCTACACTCAACAAGTCTTGTGTAGCCAGACCTTCAGACTGATGGCAAAAGGTCTGTACTCTATCGCAGCTTTCATTGGTCAAGGATCGCCCAAGAGGATGTTTGACTGACACGTAATGCAACCAATTACAGTTTGTTTTGTTCTGCATCATGTTTAGGGGCATGGAAATTTAAAGTCGAAATCCCTACAATAACAGACCGGTGTGCATCTATACATTATTCATTCAGGAACATTTTGCAAGTTTGCTGCAACAATGGAGCCGCAAACTTCAATAGACGCAACAAACTTTGTATGTTTAATCAACTGTAAATTAACATTGTGAATTATAATGGGAACTTTCTAGTTTTAAGTCATGTTGGACCACTCCATTACTGTTGGGTAGATGTGGCTCATGCCTCACCTGATTTTCTTTCAGACTAATTAAACTAGTTTCTATTCTTGCTGCCCACTGCAGACTGGGTTTGTTCAAAATACTGTTCTTTCAGAACTCTCACTTTTTATGCTTTTATTTTTGTTATTTTGGACATTTTGCCATTTTTATTGACAAATGGAGGAAATGGGATTGAGACATGACACAATTTGGAATAAAACCCTCTGTGAATGTACATTATAGGTTATATAATGTACTATAAGTTAATGTTATTTATTTCTGAATACACTGTAAACCCTAATAAGTTGGGCTAACTAAAAAAATAAAAATGTAATCAGTTATATCACATTTTTATGAGAGTTATGATGTTCCCAATTTTAAGTAAGCAGAACTATCAAGATTTGAGTTTGTAGTACTCATGCATGTTAATTGCTTCTAACTTGAAGTACTGAGTTAGCTAACTCATATTTTTTTTTTATTTTGAGTTATTGCAAATCAAATGAGTTATTTTACCTAATAAGTTGTCAGAACTCAAAAAAGTTGAATGAGATTTCTGAATGAGTACAGCAACATGTAATTTACCTGCTCTCAAATCACCATGATGGTAACTCCCCAAAAACCCACATTAACAAAACCTCTTCTAAATTAGGATTAAAAAAAATAAAAAAAATAAAAACTGTCACTTAAATTAAGTGTCAAAGTGTCAAAAAGCATTTACTCGAGTGCCATGGTCAAAGCATGCTGGGAAATAAAAAAATCCCAGCCCAGTTTCAGTTAGTCTAAATGAAAGGAAACAAGTTCATACAACTCAAAACAATGAAACAGTTAATTTTACTTGAAATATGTCAGTGCTGTGAACTCAAAAGAAAGTTCTAAATACTCATAACAGTTAATTTAACTGAACTAATTTGTTTAATTTTAATTTTTAATTAGTATTTTAAGTGTTAGGGTTTGCAATGTAGTATTTGTTTTGTTTTTCATTTTAAATCGAAACTGAAAAATCTGGAGTTTGTCATCTAATCTGAGATTTTGCAGGTCATATTCTAGATGCTTCAATCTTTAGCTGAATGTAATTCCATATGGAGGAATTGTCAAAATCACAAAATGCAAAATTACATTAAACAAGATATGAATTAGCCAACATATTCAAGCTGTAATCAGTCTTGACAACTTGTGACTGAAATGCGAATGAAGAGCTGCACATTAAATAGAGAATGTGAAGTTGAAGTGAGAAATGAATGCATAAGGAGCGGATGGGATGTAATGGTTATGTTTGAGTCATGGCGTGTGTTGAATAATCACTCTTGGTTTGAATGTGACTGCAGATGAAAGCTTTATTCTGCTCTCCAACTGTTCGGAAAACACAACATTATCCCTACCACACTCCACAGCTATTTCACAATAATGTGTGTTTAAGCAGCAGAGGATGTACCGCTGTCAGTCAGCTAGTATAAAGCCTCTTAAACGTGCTGACTGAATTCTGCGGTGTGTGTGTCTGTAGGGTTTGCCTGCAGATTATATTAACACATCCTTTAGATGTTCTGAATTCAAGTTAGCCGCACATACAGCAGCAGAATGCAGTCTGTTGGTCCTAAACAAGAACATGGATTTTCCTTTTTGGCAGGAAGACCGTTCAGAGCGAGGGAAGACAGAGGAAAAGGTGTGGGCGAGGAAGCAGAGAGTAATGTCGTTCTTAAGGGGAAATTCAAAGGTACTGATGTGTGTCCAGAAAAAGCAAAGATTACAGTAGGTATGTCAAATGAGATTTCCTGAGGTACAGGAGCTGCTGCTGAGACTTTCTGCTGTCTTTCCTCATCAATCACACTGTACTATCACTCAAACACACAGTCACAGGCTAATATGAACAAGGCTATACAATTATATACTATAGAACATGTATAAATAGTATGCATTCTTAATACAATACATGTACACATGTAAACTGTGTGTGCGAAGACTGAACTGCTTACACAATCAACTTTTTTTGTAGATTATTTCAGTTTTAGGAGTTTTTTTTTTAATAGAATACTACCGTACTAATATTACTATTACTGCAATATATATGTTTACAGTTTCATCATGCACAGAATCGCCACATGACCTTCTATTGTTGCATATATATTTAGTGTTGATTTACTACTGTTTAAAATGTTTACAGTATTGCATAATGCATACTGTTTTGCATACTATTTAAAAAAAAATAGTATTTTGTAAGCTATAAAGTAATATTCCATTTCAACATGACCATTGTGTTCATTTATTTGTGCAGTTGACAGAAAGCAAGACACATGCTAAATGTCATAACAACAGCAATGCTTAAAGGGTTAGTTCACCCAAAATTGAACATTCTGTCATTAATTACTCACCCTCATGTTGTGTTTGTTCATCTTCGGAACACAAATTAAGGTATTTTCGATGAAATCCGAGAGCTCTCTGACCCCTCCATAGACAGCTATTTAATTAACACTTTCAAGGCCCAGAAAGGTGGTAAATAGTTAAAATAGTCCATGTGACTTCAGTGGTTCAGCCTTAATTTGATTATATTTTTATAATATTTTTATTTAGTTTTATTAAACGAGAACAAAAATAAATACTTTATTCAACAATTTCTTCTAGCCTGTGTCAGACTCTTACGCTGTTGACGTAGTGTAAACAGTGCAACACTTCCAGAACACTTCTCGTCACTTTATAAAATTTAAATTGAACCACTGGAGTCACATGGACGATTTTAGAAATGTTTTAATTCCTTTCTGTGTCTTGAAATGGTTAATTCAATTTAAAAAATGTCATCAAAAATATATTAATTTGTTTTCCCGAAGATGAACGAAGGTCTTACGGGTTTTGAACGACATGAGGGTGAGTGATTAATGACAGAATTTTTGGGTGAACTAACCCTTTAAATTTACCTAAAATCTTAACATTGTTATTTCGCTGCATTGCAAGCACTGCTAGTAAACTCCATATTGTCATTTTGTCACACTGTTAAAGTTGCTGTGCTATCTCACAATTTAAAATTTGGTTATTGTCTATATAATCTTATATTTTTTGTTCAGAACGTTTTTGTAATATTTGAATGTGTATTGTTTGCATCTGCAGATCAGACACATAGATGAGGAGGAATCCGTTCTGCAGGACAGACTCTACACTGTGTTCCAGCGGTGCGTAAATTTCTCTACATCCAGTCTGATGTGAAATAATCATTAATCTGTGTTTCCAAAGCCATTTACATTTTGCTGACATTTGTGAGGAGATGTAATATACTCCACATTGTATTGTCTCTACCAGTGCATTCTGGGTAAGTTGCCAAAGGCGAGGAAATCTGTCCATGTCATTGGACGCAAAGTAGCATCAATTTCATCCTGTTCACTTCAGTCTACAGCTTGCTCTCTCTCTCTCTCTCTCTCTCTCTCTCTCTCTCTCTCTCTCTCTCTCTCTCTCTCTCTCTCTCTCTCTCTCTCTCTCTCTCTGTTTCTGAGTGTCAGGCCTGCAGGCTCGGCTGTGTTTAAGTTTTTAATAATTGTGCAGCACCACACAGACTGATCTAATGAAATCAGGGATGTTAGTTGGTGCACTGGTGCAGAGGTTTGTTAGGTGACCCTCTCCATGTCCTCTTATATTAGCGCTGGGTGGCTTTTAGTCAGATGAGACGTCTGTATCAGATCAAGGCCACACCACCCACATTTACCGAATAAATACTGTAACATATCAATTTTTTTTAAACAGATTTCCAACACGTTCAGTGGCAGTATTGTAGAATCTGTCATCTAGTGTGGTGTGAATATCTGTTTAATATATTTTTTACATAGTTTACAAGTACATCTGTTGACATCTTGGAAGGATGATTTAAAGAAATGTATATATTTATTTAAACATTTTATGGTATGTCCTTATTTAGATAGCAAAGTAAACATGTGTCTTTATGTATATTGTCAGGGCGGAGAATCGCTTGCTGAATTCTTTGCGTCAACACCAGGCTGAGATCATCGACCAATATGGTGAAATTATGGAAGAGACAGAGCCGCTAGGCATCGAGTCTGACCTCCACTGGCAGGTATACACACACATACACCCTCTTTCTTGCAGTGGATATCTCTCAGCCTTTACGCAAAAAAAAAAAAAAAAAATTAAATAAAAAAAAACAACACTTTATATTAGGTGGCCTTAACTACTATGTACTCACATTTAAATTAATCATTTTATTCAATGCACTTATTGTGTACATACATGTTTTTACAATGTATTACATAAAAATGTATTACATCTGTAATTCATTTCTGTTGTTACATTTATAATTACACTGTTGACACTTCCTGGTTATACTTTATTTTACTGTGTCATTGTTACAGTGTAATTATATATTTAAGTACTGAGTAATAATAATAATTAACTACATGTACTTACTATAGGGATATGGTAGGATTACGGTTTGGTTAGTTGCATGTAATTATGCATAATTTACTGTTATTACTATGGTAAGTACATGTAACATATGTAACGAGGACACTAAAATAAAGCGTTACTCACTTCTCTTGTGACAGAGCTTAAAGATTCCAATTAATTACTGATGTATACTGCAAGAGTAACTTGCCTCTGTTTGAACCATGTGGTTGTAAAAGACTGATGGCACTCTCTTAAATCCGATGTCAGAAAGATCAAACCATTATTTAAAAGGCATAAATGTCACAAAACAAAAAGGTTGAACAGCATGTACAAACGCTGCATTTCAGTGAAAGCACAAATTCTATTTGAACCCATTTAAATGTAATGCCAATAAATGGGCACATGCAAATTGACTGATATTATAAATAAAGAATACAAAGGTAGAAATAGCATGAATGTTTTAAATGTTCTTTTGAGTTACACGCCAAGTAGAGCTGAATCAAATAATGTGATTAAGTTCAGTATCCTGTTAATGATATCAGTCATGGGGCACACATATTACACATTTCCTGGAAATAAGCAAAGAATCAAAAGCGTATGAGAACAGGTAGTCACACCTAAGTCTTCTGACTTAACCAAAACTAAAGGAAGAGGACATCAGCCAAAGCAGATTGTTCAGTTGCGTGCATGTCGTTGTTGCAGCAAGGTTTTGCGTTGTAATGACTCCTGTAAGAGGGCCTCAACAGTAGCAGCAGCCTCGATTTGCAGACGGAGCATCAGCTTTGAGGGAGGCAGTAAACGCAGTGAGATTGTAGTATAATTCCTCAGCCTGGCATCCGTGCCCCCCAGTCACTGTTCCATTATCTCTCAAATTGCTGTGTTTCAGAGAGATAAAGATATTTTATGGCTTGCTGACTTGAAACAACCCGCACAGCCAGAAAAGCAATGGTCGACCTGCCACGCATAGTAATTTCATTGGTAAATGACAAAATCTTTGTTTATATGACATTTCCAAAATTACAGTGGCAGATGAATCTCAAATATAAAATGTCACATTTGGCATGCAAAACTATGAAAATATATTTCTGTACAAAATTCATGGAGGCATTTAATTTAGAACGTGTTTAATAACTAAGCCTGCCTGCATCGGTAATCCTGCCTTCAGGACTCAAAAAGATTGTCATATTTATTCACTAGCTTCCCCCCCACCTTCCTTCGTTCTCACGCCAAAAATTTTAAGGGTAAATGTTCATTGTTAATTAAGATTTACTAATTAAAATGAAAATAATTAAGGAGAAAGCTTAATCTTGGAATATTAGGCTATACTTAGAAAGAAAATAAGTTTTTGTGTGTGTATGCATGAGTGTGTGTGCTTTTTTGGGAGGGGGGGGGGGGTTGTTTCCTGTTTGCAGTGTGTGTTTTGTCGATCTGTCATCGAGGTTTCAGCAAAAGCTGGCCTGCGTGCCAGAAAGTGAGGGATGAGAAGTGTAAAGGATCCGGCGAGCTGCTTTGATGTCATATAGGCGAGTGTTATGGCGTTATGCCCCTAACGCTGCAGCTGCAGAAAATGCAACGTCTTCCTCACCTTTATTTCCTGGAAATCTGTCTGTGTTTCGAATCGCATATTACTTTTAGTGTTGCTGTAGTATGTAATATGTATACTGTGCACAGAATGCACATGTTATGCATGACATACTACATTTTCAAAAATGTGCAGGGTACATCAGAACACACTGCACATGATGGATACATAATGCAATGCGCTTGACTTGCCCTTCCATATATCAAATGATAACTGAATGCCACTCACATGCTACGTAATGAGGTGAACATGATGTGAACAATTTTGCATACTACAGTTTTAAACTTGTGAAATAATGCCTATACATCAGTGTATACTAGGGGTGTAACAATATATTGTGTCACAATATATCACAATACAAGAATAGTGACATTATGTATTGTGAATAGTTCACCCAAAATGAAAGTTTTAGTGTCAGTACTACATTAAACTACTATATAATGTTGAATATGTATAATGTTGAATATTCCAAAAGGGGAATATTTGTGGGTCTTGATGCCAAATGTCTGATGTATCCAGTAAAACGTGTCCTACATTATTTAAAATATATCCTGTCAGCAACAGAGTGCAAGCATATAAGTATGTCTAAAATAATTCTGTATTTTCAGCTTCAGAATCCTGAATATTTTTGTTCTGGTGTCACCAGTGTCCTGTGTATTGGGTTACCAGCACCATGTCCAAGCCTATTCATTTCCATCCCCAATGTAATACCAAATTTAGCATTTTAATCAACAGTACATTTTTTTTTTATTAAACTTTTTTCCATATATGTACTGTATCGCAATAATATCGTATTGTGAGTTCAGTATAATGATATGTTACGAACCGTGACATGAGGGTATCGTTACACCCCTAGTGTATACTGCACAATATTTAATAAATTGTAAGCCAGTATTCTATTCTGATCATAGCCTGTGTGTATCCTTTTAATATTAAGAATAGCCAACTCATTATTCCATTCAAATTTGATTAGTTCCTAAACAAATCTAAAAATGCAGACCTTGGAAGATATTACACACATTGACAATTTTGGTGTAAATATTCAGCATAAAGCTGTAGTCAAGAGTAGAAGAGAATAGAACCTTCAATGTAAATTAAAGTTTTTTTTTTTCTTACTCTCTACAAATACTCTCTACTTTTTTTTGTTGTTGTAGTGAAATGTTTCTTTCTCTCTCTCTCTCTCTCTCTCTCTCTCTCTCTCTCTCTCTCTCTCTCTCTCTCTCTCTCTCTCTGTGTAGGTGGAATGGACTCGGACTCCGCAGCCCATAGAGGTGCTTGTTTTGTGTCTGAGGGCCGTGAGAGAGAAGCTGCCCAGAGGTCTGTACTCTCTGAGCGTGTCTCTTCAGACTCAACTGGGCGGCCGCACGCTGCGCTGGTCCCGTCTGCAGCAGCAGCAGTGGGCTGGAAGCACAGAACCCGTGGAACACCAGGGCCGATACTGTGACACAGAGCTCAACATTAATCAGAGCCTCTACATGGTAAGAAAACCCCAGCAAACTTCCCTCCTGAGACACTGCAGAACTGCCATTTATTTAACTGTTTTATAATAATAAAGTTATAATATTAACTTTACAATTACGTAATCATATTTGTACTCCAATTAGTTTATATATATATATATACATATATACACATATATATATATACATACATACATACAACGAGTTTATAGACACTGAATATGTTTTTTCTGAGGTATGTGATGTTACGTGACATGCTTACAAGCTTTTACTGATGTCTTTCCATGGTTGAAACACTGATTGAGCGATACCGTGGCGTGATACGGATTTCAGCAAGTTGTACTCTATCTTTCAACACACTTTCAGATGCTCATTCATGTTTATTTTGCGCTGTAACTGGTATTATAAGGCAGAAGAGAAGATCAGTTCACGTGGGCTCCGCACTGAGCTGAGCTGAGCTTGAGCTGAGCTGCACCAGAGTGATCTGTCACGCCACAGCGCAAAAACAGTATTTATTTTTTAATACATACGTAATAAAATGGATGTAATTTGAAATCTGAGACTTTGTTTCATATCAGTAGTAACAATGCACAAATATTATTGCGATTTATTTGATGGCAGGCACGCTACAATGTTCCGTTCATTCATCAACTGAAAACACTATGACTAATTGATTCTTAGGATTTAAGAATTGAAATTGGTTCCTAAAAATCATGGGTGCTGCTCATAGGGGTCATCTGTCATCTATCATACAACACTAAGGGAATTTGTCATGTTTATTTCCACAATGTACAATTTTTTATTTTTTTTTTTGTATTAAGAATTATTCTGTATTTTCAATTCACTAAGCTGTAATATTTTTTATCACTTTTGATCAGTTTAATATGTCCATACTGTTTTTTTTAAATATATATATATATATATATATATATATATATATATATATATATATATATATATATATATATATATATATATATATATATATATATATATATATATATATATATATATATATATATTAAAAAAAACAACAAAGTACACAGTGCAGTGGTGCCAAGAAGCATTACAAAAATGAACTCACACTTTCAGGACAATTATACAAAACATTTTACTTCAGAATGTTTCCATTTACCAATCACAATCAGGTATTTCAGATAGCCATGTAATAAAAATACACTGTATAGATTCACAATGTTAGCTTTGGGTCTGTGCAGAACATCCACACGAGAATAAGGACAATTCTTTTGATATGTTGTGTCTTCTGAACTTTTCAGTGATCTTAAATCCAGCAAGAATCCAATGTGTCCGTCATCAGACAGGACTAAACTCCAAAACAGAACTGCTCCAGTTATTCTCGCTGCAGTTCCACTTGAGCTATTGAATATAGAGTCAGGATGAGGCTTATGAAATGTGATATTAAACAGTGAGTGTGTGTATAGAAGTGGAAAGAGACTGTATTAAAAACCGCTGCCGAAAGCTCAAGGTTTGACTTGAGGGACAGTCACTGTGAATAAAACAGCTGCTTTTCTAACGTGACATTTAGTGTGTGAACGTAAATCAAATTTATAATTCATTATACAAGAGCTGACGGTTTATTGGGATAAAAATGAAGTCGAAATGCTGTTAAACCTGAATTCCAGAAGTGTCAAAATTCAAGTAAAACTACTGAGACAAATAAGAAAAATAAAAACTAAATGTGCATTTAAGAAAATATCAGTCCCATTCAGAGAAAAATAATAGTGTTGAGGTTTTAGGTAGGTTTCAGTAATGCTGCTTTAGCACACATCTTGTGTTCTCTTGGCTGTGTATGAGAATCAACACACATCATTGTGTGGTGACAAGACAACTATATAATATATGCAAATATATGCAAGTAAAGAAGATTGATGTACTGTAAGAAAGAAAGCAATGAAGGATCAGTGTAAGTAAATGGCAGACTTTAATCGTTTAATTGTAAAAAAAAAAAAAAAAAAAAAGGTACACCAATTAAAAAATTTGAATAATCTCATACTTTTTATGAGAATAAAGTGATTTCATTTGTAACAATAAAGATGAAATATTATCAGATTAAAGTGTAGGCTTATATTTAAATGTTACTTCAAACAGTTACTTCAAACGTTATTCTTTTAATGTTACACATTTATCCTCAAATAATTTTTACATTTTTAGTTAATTAATTAATTTTATTTTGACACCTGAGACTGAAATAATCTCCAAAGCTAAGTTTGAATGAGAGAGTCTGTGTTTTTTAGGCTGAATTAGACTAAACCCTGACCAGAATGTTTGTTCTGCAGTGCCTTGCAAACACTGTAAATAAAGAACCTAAAAGTTCAATAATTAAAGCCCTAAATCTAGTATGCACTTGTGTAGTCAGGCCTTTATCTGCAGACAGAAGCATCTGACACAAAGAAAATAAAGTGGGCCGCTTTAACTGAATACTCCTCCTCTCTCGTCCAAAACCGTGGGCTCTGATTTGGCAGGCAATCGTTTAGCGCTCCATTGAGATTGTCTAGTGTCAGTCTCCTCTATCCTCTACCAGCTCTTATTTATAGCCAATCCTGTTGCTGTTGATGTTTATGTTTTGAAGATTTCCATCAGATTTGTCTGTAATTGGCTCATTTGCTTTTCGCTGTTGCCCACATTACCGTGCACTCTCGCCTCGTCTGTTTTCCTCACAGCTTTCGCAGAGGAAACGAGGAATTAGCGATAGTAGGAGGAAAGCTACAGCTCATCATGTTTTTCTTGAGTGTCTCTGGCTGGTGCTTAGAGTTACTCTGGTTTGATCCATCTTGCAGATTTGAGTCTTTCCTTCAAGTGGGATGTGAAAGCTGTGATGGTCCAGGCAAGGAAACGGAAGATAAGAAGAATCTTTCACTTCTTTGCCAATCTGAAGTCTTAGTCTCATTTTTTTCCATATCTTCGTTCCATTGTTTCATAGTGCTTCCATCTAAAGCAAAAAACAGTCATTTAATATGTTTAGAAGCAGACTTAGACCAGCAGTCTATGAGGGAAGCCCACTTTAAAAGAATAATTCATCCAAAAATGAAAACGCTGTGGTTATTTACTCACCACATGTCTGTGAAAAAAAAAAAAAACTGATTCTTTTTTTTATTTTTTTATATATATACAATCAGTGCCTTCTCATGTTTGCGTTCTCTTTTTCCCTATTTTTCTTGTGGAGTTTGCTCAGTAAGCACAGGTCTGTTTTGAATGAAATGTGATCGCTGTGATGCTTTAATAGATTCCCAGCATGCAGCAGTTCCACCTGAGAACTGACATAGGCCTGGAACACAACGTCTCAGTCATTTCATTGTGTTTTCACTCTCTTTTTTAATCTTTTTTTCTCCCTGCCAATTGATACAGTCAGCAGTGTTCTTGCTTATTTTCCAGTGAATTAAGCGTCTGAAATATTTTTCAATATGTATAATGCAGGAGATTATGGCATGAATTTGAGGCCCGACGCAGGAAATCTGTGCCATTTTTTTTTAGGTGCGAGCACAAAGCGATTAGAAGAGAAACACATGATGAATGTGATAAAACAAGTCTTCTCCGTTTTCCATTACTCCTAATGGAGGGATGGAATATTCCGGGAGTGATTGATGAAGTCAAGCGCTTCTTTCTGTCAGTTCATTTTTTAAAGGTCTGTCTCTTGCTTGATGGGTAAATAAGGATCTCTGCGTGTTAAACGCTGGTATTCCTCATGCCACGTTTCCCTGATATACCACATTTCCCTTAAATGTGCCTGGCTTACATATGTCCTAGTGATGTCGCGGCTGTCATGTTGAGATCGTCACATGCTGGTGCCCCTGCTGAGATGGCTTCCTGAAACCAGCCGTAATCACATTCCGATGTTTCATCATCTAGGTTCAAACTTTAGATCATATTAAACACATTTCTTTTGCTAGAGAGGAAATGCGGTATAATATTACAAGGAAATATAACTGACTCAAAAAATAAATTTTCTTGGTCTTTTTCAACAGTATCGAAAAAGTTTTTAACCTTTTAAGGCTTGTGTGATTTGTATTGTTTATTTATTATTTAAATTAACAAAAATGAATAAACAATACAATTAAATAAACACTAATTAAATATATTGTATGAAAAATTGGTGGAAATGTTGAATAAAGATTTATGAATTACTACAACCCAAAGTTTGGATTGAGTAATTGGTGAGTAACAGGGTTTCAAGCAAACAAACAAACAAACAAACAAATACATAAATGGAACATTTGTTTAAAAATGTCTTACCGTGCTGTACAAAATGTCTAATTTTCTCATTTTAAAATATATATTTTTTGATGTCTTATTCTTTTTTTTGGTGTGACATCATCATAAAGTAAAAGCTTGTATACTCAACTTCTATAAATATATTTCAAACCTGTCTATATTATAAGATTCACTTGTACATTGTGCATCAACATAATGGCCATTGTGTGCTTACAGCAATAGATACAGTTGCGTGTAAGTAAATAAAGTTTTCAATTAGGGTTAGGTTAAGTCTAATATGAAATGTTTCCATTTGGATGTGTGTGTGTGTGTGTGTGTGTGTGTGTGTGTGTGTGTGTGTGTGTGTGTACGGTATAAAAACCATTATGCCTATGGAATGTCCCCACATTTCACAAAAACACCCCTGTGTGTGTGTGTGTGTGTGTTTATATAAATAATCTTTTTTTATGTATTATGTAAATGAATTCAGTCTTGCTTAAGTCTACTCTGCTTTATAAATAATTTTGATTTTGACCCTGAACTCCCTGTGTCTTGTTTAAAATTGACTAATTTTCATTTTCATTTGTTTTAGATGATAGGTTTTATTTTTAGTTGTTGTTCTCAGAAACCCCTCTCTGTCTCTCTCAGGTCTTACCTGCGTCATGCGATCTGTTGCCGTCCAGTGTGCTAGTGTTCAAACTGTTATCGCTGCCTGGTAATCACAGTCATGTGAGTTGTGTGGTGGGCTGGGGTGCATTTCCCGTCTGCGACTGCTCCCTTCAACTCTTCAAGGGCAAGTTCAAGACCCCTCTCTTGCGTGGCAGGCCGAACTCCTCACTCAACCATTTCCGCAAAATTGAGCATCTGCTCTCCACTGACCTGGACCACTGGCTATGCAACCTCTACTTCCAGGTACACCTTTAAAATGTACTGAACATTTACTTTTTTGAAGACACACAGCAATCTAATAAATAATAATAATAATAATAATAATAATAATAATAATAATGAATCTTGATTTGTTTAGATTTTGATTCACAAGCTTTTGATGCAATTTAGATTCAAATAGATTCAATATCGATGAATTGGTGCCTATCAGGTACAGTACGTGGAAAATTTAATCAAAGAACAATACATCTCTTAACCAAATAATGCTGTAAGCTATACAGGGAACCCCAGTTGGTACATCACTATACTATTAAAGGTTAAAATTAACTGATTTGTATGTCACTTGCATTTAAAATAGACATAAGGAAGTTATAATAGCATTATAATAATAGGAATTATGAAACATATTTATACTTTTTTCTTATAAACATTTGAAATGGCTGTCAAAAAACATGACAGATTTATTAAAATATACATTCAATATTGAACAACATGTTAAGTAAAAATACAATAAATATCCAATATATACATTTAGCAAAATGCTCCTCTCCTGGGTTATTTTTTTCTGACTAATGAGTTTTTGGACATTGAATGGCCTTTCCGAGGTAAATGTAATTACTTCACATTGTTTGCAATCTGTTTTATTGATATCTTTCCACGGTTGAAACACTGATTGAGTGATTTTCATGTGACATAATACAGATTTTGGTAAGTTGTACTGTATCTTTCAACATACCTTCTGTTCATTCATGTTTATTTCGTGCTGTAACATTTCGTCTTAAGGAAAAAAATCTCTCCCGACTAAATCGTTAAACTACAGGGAACCCTCTTATTTGGTACATTACTATAATATTAGAGGTTACAAGTAACAACAGAGCCCAAAATATAAACCGTTGTCTTCATGACAAATACAGTATATGCAAACATACATACAGTATGTAATTAAAAGGGTATTGCCCATTGTGTTTCCTTCTTCAGGTGTTCCCCTCGGTCCACTGTCTGTCACATGATTTGATTTATGATGGGCAGCATACTCTGCTGTGATGTGACTGTTTTCCCCTCCTACCGTCCCACACAAATATTCATAAAACAAGATGTATATATGTAGTTTACATGGTAAAAATTATCTTAAAGTTAAGATATACCTCTAATTTTAATTATTTAAATTAGGCCTTTGAAGTTTGGATAAAATCCAAGTTTTCCAGTTCCAAGTTTTGTGTATTTTATTTATTTATTTTTCACAGCGCTGAATGTCATGGTGATTGTGAAACATGGAACACCTCACTTATATGATTTTATGGTGAACATTTGTTATTTTTCTGGTTAACTTATATACACCTTCATATTTTTTTGTTTGTTATTGGCTGATACATTGCTGCATCCCTAGTATTTTTTATTTTTTTTAAATTTTGTAATGAAATTGACAGAATTTAAAAGTGTATACTTTGTTTCATGTCATTATTGACAAAGCACAAAGCTTTTTGTGATTTATTATGTGATTTATTGGGAGGCGCGCTATACAAAAATGAAAACGGCATAGACTGAAAGATTGATTTGGTTTTAAGAATCAATATCGGTTCTTCAAAATGAGAATTGATTAAAATCGAGAAATCAATATTTTTAACCCAGCCATAGTAGTTACCTTGACTGAACTCTGTAGAAGAAATTAGTTCTGGAAGAAAAGGGCCTGTTTTGTATATATGGGTAAGAGAGATAGAGAGTGTAAATGTGGCTCTAGCAAGAAAATTGGAAATTGGAGCCAGGTTGTAAACAAAGCACATCTTTACTAAACAGATCCAGATACATTTGAGGAGAAGAATTGATTGTGTTACTCAATAGCTTAATGAAGTTAAAAGCAAAGCAATGGCTTATCTCAATCTAATGCATTCATAAAAATGTGAAATAGTGTGTGTAACCAATTAATACATCCACATGGAATCTGCACGCTACAAAAAGTCCTTAAAATACATCCCCAACCCCATGCTTGTTGAAAATATATACTTTGAAAATGCTTTTAGCTTTGTTTAATACATTTTTTTAACCATCATTTCCACAGAAATCTACAGATTTATCCCCAAATCAATACAAAAAGTGCCACAAATCGTCAGATTGCATCTGGGATTAAAACTTTAAGAAATTGTCTCGGTAATCAAATTAGTCACTTAGTATTTATGCTCTGGATTGAATCTGGTTTAAGTAATTTCTGCATTTCATTCCTATTCTAACTATAATTTCCTGCCACTTCTCCACTGTCCTAAAATGGCCAATAAATACATACATTAATACATGCAGGCATACACACATACATCCATACACTATATTACCAAAAGTTGGGACCCCCCTCCAAATTATTGAATTCAGGTGTTCCATCACTTCCATGGCCAAAGGTGTATGCAATCATGCACCTAGGCATGCAGACTGCTTCTACAAACATTTGTGAAAGAATAGGTTGCTTTGAGGAGCTCAGTGAATTCAAGCGGGGTACCGTGATAGGTTGCCACCTGTGCAATAAGTCCATTCTTTAAATTTCTTCACTACTAAATATTCCATGGTTAACTGTATTATAACAAAGTGGAAGCAATTGGGAACAACAGCAACTCAGCCACGAAGGGGTAGGCCACGTAAAATCATAGTGCGGGGTCAGCGCATGCTGTGACGCACAGTGCGCACAGTGCGCTTTCATTCAATATCTCCAAACTTCACGAGGCCTTCAGATTAACTCAAGAACAGTGTGTGTTTCCACTAAGCTTCATTGAATGGGTTTCCATGGCCGAGCAGTTGCATCCAAACCTTACATCACCAAAGCGTTGGATGCAGTGGTGTAAAGTACGCCACCACTGTACTCTAGAGCAGTGGAGACGTGTTCTCTGGAGTAACAAATCAACCTTCTCTGTCTGGCAGAGGTTTGGCGGTTTCCAGAAGAAAGGTACATGCCTGACTGCATTGTGCCAAGTGTAAAAATTTGTGGAGGGGGGATTATGGTGTGGGATTGTTTTTCATGGGTTGGGCTTGACCCCCTTAGTTCCAGTGATAGGAACTTTTAATGCTTCGGCATACCAAGACATTTTGGACAATTTCATGCTCCAAACATTGTGGGAACAGTTTGGGGATGGCCCCTTATTGTTCCAACATGACTGCGCACAAGTGCTTAAAGGAAGGTCCATAAAGACATGGATGAGTGAGTTTGGTGTGGAGTCATCCCGACAGAACACCTTTGGGATTAATTAGAGCGGAGACTGTGAGCCAGGCCTTCTTGTCCAACATCAGTGCCTGACCTCACAAATGCGCTTCTAGAAGGATGGACAAAAATCCCCATAAAAACACTCCTAAACCTTGAGGAAAGCATTCCCAGAAGAGTTGAAGCTGTTATAGCTGTAAAGGGTGGGCCAACTCCATATTAAACCCTACGGATTAAGAATGGGATGTCATTAAAGTTAATGTGCATGTAAAGGCAGGCTTCCCAAAACTTGGTGTAATATAGTGTATATGCAATACATAAATAAAGTCAAAATAGAGGTGTACTTTCTGCCCTAAAAAAATTACAGGTCTGTTTTGGAAGGGTCACAGACAGCAGAGAGAAAAAAACACTAAGCAAAAAACAACGATAGATTGACAGCAAAATAAAGTATCTTATCAGTATTTAAAATGGAGGAGAAACACTTACATGGGTTTTGTTGTTGATGTCAAAGGCTATGTCCAGTCAAACACAATTAAATCTAGGTTCCTAAATTATCTGGGTCCTGAAGCAAAACCAATCGAGAGCCACTACTCTACAATATCTATTTGCCAACTCTCATAATGGCTTTCATAATCAGTCTTTGTCAATCAGCAGACATCCCTCTGTGCAGGTGAAGAGACTCCCGCGGGGCAATACCGGGGTGCCGGAGCGCAGCTTCACCCTGCAGATCCCTTCTCACCCCCAGCTGAGCTCCAGCCAGGAGCTTCCTCCCCACCCGGACACCTCCACCCGTTCCTCTGCCTCTCTGCCAGGTAGGATTTCTGCTCCCCCCCAACAGGAAGAAATGCCAACGAATGTCACGGCCCACCACAAACTCCCACACAGAAGCAGAATGGCAGCTGCCGGTTAGAATCTGGTGGGGTATTCATGCAGAGAAAATGAACCTTCTGCGTTCAGACTAAAGCACGTCCAATTTGCGCAGCACAATACGTGCCATTTAGGCCAAATTGTTTTCACTGTAAATGAAGCTCACTAACATAAGACACTCGGCTTTACACATGATTGACAATTCTCACTGAATACTACCATCATCATCATCATCATCATCATCATCATCATCATCATCATCATACGTTGATGCGTTAGCGAATGGCACATATTTCCTCTAATCAAAACTCTCAGCCGGAAGCCGGCTCACATTGCTGTGTTGAACCGTGTGCAGTCAACATAAGCGGGATGGGGTAATAGCAAGATCTCTAATAGAGCTCATTCACTTGTGTGCGCCTCCATTAGCTTATTGATTTTTTTTTCATTGTTTGTCGTTTGTTTGGGAAATAGCAGATGATTCTGAAATGGTACACGTAGAGATTAAAGCTTTCAAAACGCTCAGCATATGTTTCTGTGCTGAACACTGTATTGCAGATCTTTACAGTCACATTGAAACAAATTAAGCAAATCAAGTGATTGTACGTTGTTTTCACTTTACGTCACTGGAGCCCTTTTGCCTGTGTTGTTTTCTGCGTAATGTTTTAATTCCATCTTTGTTGGCTTTATTTTGTTTATAAAATATGTAGACAGCATACATATGCTTCAGTCTATTGATGGTGTTTCAATGCTTTTGTCATAAGCTCCCACATTTTCAAACATCAGACTTAGGGCCAGATTTACTAACAGCTTGCGCCAGCGTGAACCCAATTTTTGCATTAAAAAACTACTGTCAGGATTTACTGAAGATGCACAGTGAAAAGTAAGCGCTGCAAAGGCATGGACAGGGTTATTTTTATGGCTGAACTTATTGCATATGCATTTGTAGGAGTATTTAAATTAATCATGCAAGGTGATTTTCTAAGGTTTGCGCTCGTCAATTTACTAGTGTTTGCTCCATTATTTACCACCCCAAAAAAAGCATGTTTTAAACCAGATGCTAACTGTTAGATTGTGTTGGTCATTATGGAAATTATCTGGCTGCATCTGTGTTCTTTAATTTGCCATCAGTAGATCACATGCAGAACTTTCCACTCCCATGGGCACTTTTTGCAATTGCACTCTCACGCTAATTTGCCCTGTTTAGTAAATCTGGCCCTGAAACCTCAAATTGTGTGACTTATTGAGAAGAGTCATACAATTACTTATTATTAGTGTTTAGGCAAAGTAAAAGGTGACATCTGAGCCATATCTAGAGACCAGCATATCTATTGGTGGCCACTTTTGACTTAGTCCATTAAGCAAACACCCTTCAATTGCATAGCAACCACCCCATAGAACGAGATTTGCTTCTTAACTATATTAGTATTATGCATCATTGAAGAAATTAACTTGCTAGTCACAACTGTTTCCTGAACCCATAGTAACATGTTCACACCGCCATTGTTTGGACCACATTGGTTTAACAATAGGACTGTCATTAACCCCTAGGAGTCTGAGCTCTTTTGGGGCCCTTTAGAAGTTTTGACATGGTCTGACATTTGTGCTTTTTTCAGTTACTTATAAACATATTAATGGCAAAAGGGTAATTGCACTGTATTCAGCACAAACTGGGCTACCATAATATCTAAGCAACATGTATGTGTCACATCTGTTCTGTGTTTTGCACTTTTGGGACTTTTATGTTGAAGTTTATTTGTGACTAGTTTCTGTGTTCTTTTCTGTGTCCTGTTCCTGTGGAGTTTTGTAGTTCTTTGTAGTTTTTCCATGTCGATTAGTTTTCCCAGGTGTTCCCATTCACCACACCCCTTGTTATCTCATTTAGCTAGTCTCCCCTGTGTGTATATAAAGCCCATGTTTTCTCTGGTTCTCTGTCGGTTGTTGTTTAATGTTTGCTGTTACGCAGGTATTCTCAGTTCTCTGTTCCCGTGGTTTCTTTGTGTTTCCTCAGTGTTATTTTGTTTCTGGTTTTTGATTGTTTATTTTCATTAAAATTCCCTGCATTTAGATCCTACTTCTCTGCCTGCCGTCTGTTTATTCCCCGTTCCGTGACAAAACGACTGACCCAAGAATGGATCCAGCTGGGAGAATACAGCATCTCTGTCAAGGAGAGCAAAGCACTGAGGACTATGTGCTGGAATTTATCAGGCTAGCAAGCCTGATTAAAATGAGTGAAGCATGCCTGATAATCTTCTTTCGTGGGGGACTATCAGAGCCACTCCGTTCACGCATGCCGCTATGGGATCCTGACTGGACACTGAAGTGCTACGCGGCCTGTGCACTTCAGCTGAGGGGGCGGGGGTCACCAGGTCGGAGATGCCGGTGGCCATGGTCTCCGTGGAAGAGAACTTTAGAGCAACCCAGAGATACGGGAGACTGGCTTGAAGGCTGGAAGACACGGCACTTTGCTCTGTGCGAGCCACTGACATCCTTGCGGTGAGGATTTCAGCCGGGATGGCTGCCACATCCGGCCCATGCACCGAGCCCAGAGAGGGCTCCGGCCCCTGCACCGAGCACAGAGAGGGCTCCGGCCCCTGCACCGAGCACAGAGAGGGCTCCGGCCCCTGCACCGAGCACAGAGAGGGCTCCGGCCCCTGCACCGAGCCCAGAGAGGGCTCCGGCCCCTGCACAGTGCCCAGAGAATGCTCCGTACCAGTCTGTGTCCCAGCCCAGTAATCTGCAGTCAGCCCAAGTTCGCTACCAATCTGTGTCCAAGTCCAGTGGCCTGCAGTAAGCCCAAGTTCGCTACCAATCTGTGTCCAAGCCCAGTTGCCTGTTGTCTGCACAGCTCCGTGACCAACCTGTGTCACCCAAACCACATGACCAGTGTGTTCCTCCCAGGCCACCTGACCCATCTGTGGCATACTGGCCACCTGACCAGCCTGTGCCACCTGACCAGCCTGTGTCACCCAAACCTCCTGACCAGTCTTTTCCACCCAGGGCACCCAATCTGCCCCAGGTCCCACCCAGCTTCCAGTCCCCACTCCTGACCCTCCATCCCTCCCCCTGTTCCGCCACCACTTCACCTCCCTCCGTGACTGGTTCTGGCGTGTCTGCAAGCCGCTCCTTTTAAGGTGGGGGTGTTTGTAATGTCATATCTGTTCTGTGTTTTGCACTTTTGGGACTTTTATGTTGAAGTTTATTTGTGACTAGGTTCTGTGTTCTTTTCTGTGTCCTGTTCCTGTGGAGTTTTGTAGTTCTTTGTAGTTTTTCCATGTCGATTATTGTTCCCATTCACCACACCCCTTGTTATCTCATTTAGCTAGTCTTCCCTGTGTGTATAAAGCCCATGTTTTCTCTGGTTCTCTGTTGGCCGTTGTTTAATGTTTGCTGTTACGCAGGTATTCTCAGTTCTAAATTAAGTTTTTGCTTAAAACAAGCTAAATTATCTGCGACAACAATTTATGATTTATTAAACCATAATTTATGATTTATTAAACCAATTTATTAAAACACAATTTATGAGATTAAAACCATGTTTTTACTCCAAACTTACTTTATATCACAAGTCAAATGTTTTAAATAACCTTCTGTGATCTCATGTGGCTTTGGATCAAAAAATCAGACAGAAAATATTTTACAATATTCTGCATAATTATGTCGAATAGCATTGCATTATAAATATAGTCATGTCAACTTTATTTATATAGCGCTTTTAACAATGCAGATTGTTTCAAAGCAGCTTCACAGTGTTAAACAGGAAAATAATGCAACAGAATTTTATTCAGCCGTATACCTGTTCTGATGAGAGCGGAACATTATAATCACAATATAATCTATTGTGAAAACACCCAACATGATATAAAGAACACAGATAAACCATATATTGTCGCGATTGTGTGTTTATGTCAGGGAGAATGTCACATGGTATATCTCTTCTTCGTCTATGCCATATATGGACTACATGTGCACGGAGCGCCCTACGGCTGCCAGTATGAAATGAAAACACAACACAGAGTATCCAGCGCTCATAATGATTACATCTGCTCATTTTGGGTAAAGATTGAATAAATAATACTTCTCTGTATAGAAATTTGACACAGACATATGAGAATCTATCAGTATTTCTCATCATCTACACACTTTTGAACTAAAAGGACTGAGGGATGTTGTTTTGTCGTGAGTCTTCATGACTAGCATAGAGGAGTTTTTTTATGAATGAGAGCAGCTGACGCTCATATTACAATCAAAAGGTACCGACGGCGGTTTTCATATTCATAACTCCTGACACATATTAACAAATTACGGTCACTATAAGACTTTGAGAATAGAACAGAGGTAAAAAAAATGGAAGCTTGAGTCTTAGATCTTTTTAATGATGTATAGACGGTTTCAACGGCAACAACATAAACAAAAGTTACTGCGCATGCGCGCTTTTGTGGCCCAAACTTAACTTCCGGTGGTCGTCCACAAAGAATCAATAACAACAGAGGCTGCGTTATCTTTCATTTTAATTGGGAAGCATTATCTTAATTTACATGTTTTTATTGTTTCAGCATGTTGATAATAAATAATCTCCCATTTCTGTCTGCAATATAGAGTGGGGGAAACACCCCCCTTAAAGGGTTAGTTCACCCAAAAATGTAAATTCATACATGAATTACTCACCCTCATGTCGACCCCAAACCGTAAGACCGTAGAGAAGAAGAAAAATATATTTAATTGTGTTCCGAAGATGAACGAAGGTCTTACAGGTTTGGAACGACATGAGGGAGAGTAATAATGACAGAATTAAAATTTTTGGGTGAACTAACCCTTTAAGGACTGTTTAATGCCGTTTTCTGTACAGTATCTATAAATGCTTGCGCGCTTGCCTTCAATCATGCAATGCATCGGAATAGCATGTTTCTTTGTTTCATAACATGAGATTAATGTTGGGAAAGTTAACTTGTAGATAAAGTACCCTATTTGAGATTGATTGTATATGAATGCATCACAAAAAATCCTGTGCTCTATTGCCATTAATAGAGGACAAAGCGAAAGTTGTTTTGCACTCTGTGATGAAGGCACATTTAAATATTTTGCGTGAAACATAAATCCGATCAGTTATCCAGATGGCGACCACTTGATGTGAACAAATGTAAACTCGCCGTGTCCTGACTGACTGATGATCACACTGATCACATGTTAATGCCGAGAGTAAACGCAGCCAGAATAATCACCTCTAGAGTAGATTATTTCTGATAACAAGCTAAATAAATAGCGAGTAAATTACATTAGACATACAGTCTAAATTACATTAGACGCTGCTCTCGTATGACTGGATATTTTTGAAGTATTTAAAGTTTTTGGTGAGTCGCACACACTGTTTTTGCGCTGGTGTCATATTCTCTGTGCTTGATCATTAATATTTATATAATTTTATCAAAGAATAGTACGTCAAAAATGTGTTTCTACTGAGTAGTGCGCCATACTATCCCCTTGCCAGACCAATAAACAAACACAAACCGGAAGTTAACTTCGGGCTAGGCGCGTAACCATGGCAACGTGCGTGCATCCGATGAAACCGTCTATACAGGGAGTGCAGAATTATTAGGCAAGTTGTATTTTTGAGGATTAATTTTACAACATTAATAATTAAACAACAACCATGTTGTCAATGAACACAAAAAAAACTCATTAATATCAAAGCTGAATATTTTTGGATGTGGTTTTTAGTTTTAGCTATTTTAGGGGGATATCTGTGTGTGCAGGTGACTATTACTGTGCATAATTATTAGGCAACTTAACAAAAAACAAATTTATACCCATTTCAATTATTTATTTTTACCAGTGAAACCAATATAACATCTCAACATTCACAAATATACATTTCTGACATTCAAAAACCAAACAAAAACAAATCAGTGACCAATATAGCCACCTTTCTTTGCAAGGACACTCAAAAGCCTGCCATCCATGGATTCTGTCAGTGTTTTGATCTGTTCACCATCAACATTGCGTGCAGCAGCAACCACAGCCTCCCAGACACTGTTCAGAGAGGTGTACTGTTTTCCCTCCTTGTAAATCGCACATTTGATGATGGACCACAGGTTCTCAATGGGGTTCAGATCAGGTGAACAAGGAGGCCATATCATTAGATTTTCTTCTTTTATACCCTTTCTTGCCAGCCACGCTGTGGAGTACTTGGACGCGTGTGATGGAGCATTGTCCTGCATGAAAATCATGTTTTTCTTGAAGGATGCAGACTTCTTCCTGTACCACTGCTTGAAGAAGGTGTCTTCCAGAAACTGGCAGTAGGACTGGGAGTTGAGCTTGACTCCATCCTCAACCCGAAAAGGCCCCACAAGCTCATCTTTGATGATACCAGCCCAAACCAGTACTCCACCTCCACCTTTCTGGCGTCTGAGTCGGACTGGAGCTCTCTGCCCTTTACCAATCCAGCCACGGGCCCATCCATCTGGCCCATCAAGACTCACTCTCATTTCATCAGTCCATAAAACCTTAGAAAAATCAGTCTTGAGATATTTCTTGGCCCAGTCTTGACGTTTCAGCTTGTGTGTCTTGTTCAGTGGTGGTCGACTTTCTGCCTTTCTTACCTTGGCCATGTCTCTGAGTATTGCACACCTTGTGCTTTTGGGCACTCCAGTGATGTTGCAGCTCTGAAATATGGCCAAACTGGTGGCAAGTGGCATCTTGGCAGCTGCACGCTTGACTTTTCTCAGTTCACGGGCAGTTATTTTGCACTTTGGTTTTTCCACACGCTTCTTGCGACCCTGTTGACTATTTTGAATGAAACGCTTGATTGTTCGATGATCACGCTTCAGAAGCTTGGCTATTTTAAGACTGCTGCATCCCTCTGTAATATATCTCACTATTTTTTGACTTTTCTGAGCCTGTCAAGTCCTTCTTTTGACCCATTTTGCCAAAGGAAAGGAAGTTGCCTAATAATTATGCACACCTGATATAGGGTGTTGATGTCATTAGACCACACCCCTTCTCATTACAGAGATGCACATCACCTAATATGCTTAATTGGTAGTAGGCTTTCCAGCCTATACAGCTTGGAGTAAGACAACATGCATAACGAGGATAATGTGGTCAAAATACTCATTTGCCTAATAATTCTGCACTCCCTGTAGTTTGTCAAGGTAATTACTTACATCTGACAGTAATTTTGAGCTAATTTAAACAAAGAAAGCTTCAGTGCGTCCTCGCGCAGGTTTTTGCGTTTAATATTCACAGATGCTAACAGAATAAACTTAGCCTACCTTACACTCAGCGGCAGAATCCGTTGCTCTCAGAAATGAACAGCTTTTCATGAGGAGAATTATTCCAGGATTATTCTACGCCTCTCAAAACGATGTAAGGCAAGGCGAGTTTATTTGTATAGCACATTTCATACACAGTGGCAATTCAAAATGCTTTACACAGAAATTAAATTAAAATATATTCGTAAGTGAATAAAAAAAAAAAAAATAATAATAATAATAATAATATATATATATATATAGCATAACCTGTATCTGGAGTGGAAGAAAATGGAGAGTCAGTTTTACGTTAAAAATATTTGTTAGGTGACTGTGCATTTTAACTAGGGACGCACCGAATCCAGATTTTTGGGGTTCGGCCGAATACCGAATCCACTGGTTAAGATTCGGCCGAATCCGAAACCGAATACCGAATCCTACTGCCATCCTCAGTCCATTGTCACAGTAAACACATTAATGGGACCCACTTTATATTAGGTGGCCTTAACTACTATGTACTAACATTTTAATTAATACTTTTATACAATGCACTTAATGTGTACATACATGTTTTTACATTGTACTTGCATTTAAAAAAATACCTGCCTGTAATTATGTCTGTAATACATTTATGTAGTTACATTTGTAATTACACAGTTGACAATTCCTTTACACCTACCCCTACCCTTAAACTTACCCATACCACCACACCTGTCCCTAACCCTACCCGTATCCCACCTCAATATCAGCAAAAATGTTTTGCAATACAATTTGAACACAGTAAGTACATTGTAGTTATTTTTTGATGTAAGTACATAGTAGTTAAGGCCACCTAATATAAAGTGGGGCCCATTAAGGAAGTAAACAAAGTCCACAGTGTAGGGATGCTATTGACCATTTAACCGTTAACTGAAAGTAAGAACTTTGACTGATTAATACTATCAGTTAAACGGTTTAAATGTTTTTAACGCTTTTTTGTTTTAGTTTTTTTATGCATGGTTAAGAAATATGCTGTATAGCGTTATTTGTTTACTCACGGAGCGCGTCGACATGTGCAACCACAAACCAGATATATCTCACAAAATGAAGCAATGGAAAAGCTTACTGTGTGGGACCATTTCGACAGAAAAATACAGCAGTAGCTCCTGACAGTGGAAAGCAAATGAAAGGCGCTTCCTGAGGCTGGCCACTCTAGCAAGGCGTTATCTCTGCATTCCCGGGACATCACTGCCATCTGAAGCCTTGTTTAAGGCTTTTAATAGTGTGGTTTTGGTCAAGTTTACTAAAGTAAACATTGTCACATATGTTCTTCTCATCGCTGTTTCCTGATGGTTTATGGAAAATTTACCCTGAGTCGTCCTCTGTCGTTTCAAAGAACAGCAAAACGGAGAGTGCAGGAGGCGCGCGCTGCGGAGACAGAAGGATTGAGAGGTTGTTTTCTGCCGCGGGTTTAACTGTCAACAGGCTGCGCTCAAGACTAACCCACATCACTTAGACATGTTACTTAAAAAAAAAAAAAAAAAACATACAAAGTGCCTAGGCCTGCTATTTTTATTTGACAAAAAAAAAAAACATTCCGGTTCATCAAAGCTTCAAACAGATTCAGTGTATTTTCGTTTTGTCATCTTAATTTGGTAATTATTTAAGTGAAAAATATTTATTTAGGGCTATTTATTTTATTATTTTTATTTATATTTTATCTGATCTGTAAGCGCCTGTTTGCATGGTAAAATAAAATATATTTTGGCTGCTGTCTGTAGATTCCTACATGCACAACTCGTATTCTTTTGGATGTTTCATACGCAAATGTTTTAACAGCGGCTGTTGTTTAGGGTCCTTGCCACCACGAGACAAATCGGCATTGCAAATTGAACATGTAGCTTGACTTGAATCGCCTTCTTTTGACTTAAAGTACTGCCACGTTTTCTGTTCATGAGTGTAATTTTCACTCTTAACAGCGGCGTCATTACACATGACCGGATCACGCATAGTGCAAGCCTAGGGTTCGGTTCGGTGGGAAAAAATTCTGAGGTTCGGCAGAAACCAAACCCCATCAAAAAGCCCAATATTTGGCCGATTTTGATTTATTGCGCTCCCGTCTCTCAACCTCTTCCACCCAGACAGCCTTAACAAAATAAAAAAATAAAAAAAATAAAAATGTATAATTACAATTTTTCTTGGTGCTGAAGCTTCCAGTGCACATATACAATACAAACACAACAAGAACATAGTAATACAAATTCTAAGAATAAAATTTATTTTTAGGTGTATTTTAACTGTTCAAGAGGGGAAATGGCCTGTGGGAAGAAACTGTTCCTGTGCCTAGATGTTCTAGTGGCCAGTGATCGGAGTCGCCGTCCTGATGGTAACAGTTCAAACAGGAGGTGTCCAGGATGAGTGGAGTCTGTGATGATTTTACCTGCTCTCTTCCTCACTCTGGAAGAGTACAGGTCCTGGAGGGTTGGCACGGAGGCACCAATAATCCTTTCTGCAGTCCGGATTGTGCGTTGTAGTCTCCTGATGTCAGATTTAGTAGCTGAACCAAACCAGACAGTGATGGTAGTGCATAAAACAGACTCAATGACAGCTGAGTAGAACTGAATAAGCAGCTCCTGTGGGAGGTTGAACTTCCTCAGCTGACGAAGGAAGTACAGTCTCTGCTTGGCCTTTTTCACAATGGAGTCAATGTGATTGCAAGAGAGGGGGTGCAGGAGGTGATGGGGGACATGTGAAGTGCACATCAGAGCGGGTATGTGGTGTGAGACTGGGCTTTTCAAATTGCAGTAGAATGCATTCAGATCCTCAGCCAGTTGTTGATTCTCTACAGAACGGGGGGATGGTGACTTGTAGTTGGTGATGTTCCTCAGGCCTGTCCAGACTGAGGAAGGGTCGTTGGCAGAAAACTGGTTTCTCAGCTTTTCAGAGTAGCTTCTTTTAGCAACTCTGATCTCCTTTGTCAGTCTGTTTCTGGCCTGGTTATAAAATACTTTATCCCCACTATGGAGGGAAAATAAATGCATAGCTAAACAGATGTGTTTTAAGTCAGGATTTGAAAGTGACTACTGTTGGAGCACATCTGATCTGTTCAGGAAGCTGGTTCCAGCTACGGCTGGCATAATAGCTAAAAGCAGACTCTCCTTGCTTTGAGTGAACCCTTGGTATTTCTAACTGATTTGATTCTGATGATCTGAGTGATCTGTTGGGTTTGTATTCTATCAGCATATCTGCAATGTATTGAGGTCCTATGCCATTAAGCGATTTATATACCAGAAATAATACTTTAAAATCTATTCTAAAAGTAACTGGAAGCCAGTGTAAAGACCTGAGGACTGGTGTGGTTCTGCTCAGAATCCTGGCAGCAGCGTTCTGTATGAGCTGCAGCTGTCTAATGGTCTTTTTGGGAAGGCCAGTGAGAAGACCATTACAATGGTCCACTCTACTTGTGATAAAAGCATGAAGAAGTTTCGGTCTTGTCTGAAAACAAAGCATCTAATTCTTGATATATTTTTGAGATGATAGTATGCTGATTTAGTTATTGCTTTGACATGACTACTGAAACTAAGGTTTGATTCCTAAATCACACCAAGATTCCTGACTTGATCTTTAATTGTTTGACCCCTAGCTTCAAGGTATGCATTTACCTTGAGAATTTAATCTTTGTTTCCAAATGCAATGAGTTCGGTTTTGTCTTTGTTTAACTGAAGAAGGTTTTGGCACATCCAGTTGTTAACTTAATCAATGCATTTGCACAGAGTCAATGGGGCTGAAGTTATCATTAGGCGATAGGGCTAAGTAGATCTGGGTGTCGTCTGCATAGCTGTGGTAAGCAATTTGGTTCTCTCTCATTATTTGGCTCAGTGGGAGCATGTACAGGTTGAATAGGAGTGGTGCAAGAATTGACCCTTGTGGGACTCTGCATAACATGAATGTCCACTCAGACTTATGGTCACCTATACTCCCATAATAACCTCTCCCTTCTAAGTATGACCTGAACCATTTAAGGACCATCCCAGAAAGCCCGATCCAGTTTTCCAGCCTGTCAAGAAGTATGTTGTGATCGACAATGTCGAATGCAGCACTGAGGTCGAGTAGTACCAGCACTGATAATTTACCTGTGTTAGTATTTAAGCGAATATCATTTATTATCTTTATGAGCGCTGTCTCTGTGCTGTGATTGTGATGAGAAACTTAAAGAAAACTAAAGTGAGGACTCATGTGCGCAAATAATTAATTTATTATAAAATAAACATAAACACAACCAAAAACCCACGAGGGGGAAAAACATTACATAACTCAGAACAGAACATACCAGGAGATCACAGGGAAGGGAGACGTAGACAGAACAACGTACCGACAAGGACTGTGAACACAAGGGAACTATTTAAAGGGGAAGAAATCAGGAGGGAACAGGTGGGAGAAATCAAACACTAATCAGATAACAAGGGGGAGGGATCAGCCAAAGACACGAGCACATAGCCCAAAACAACAACACACCACACGTGCTCCACAAGACAGGACAGGCATGTGACAGTGATGCAGTCAGAAACCAGATTGAAAATTGTCAAAGTTTGAGCTTAAGAATTTGTTCAGCTGACTGAAAAAAACTTTTTCAATGATCTTGCCTATGAAACGACGATTTGAGATTGGTCTGTAGTTGCTTAATATGGTGTTATCCAGGTTTCTCTTTTTCAGGAGGGGCTTAACTACTGCGGTTTTAAGGGAGTTTGGAAAAATCCCAGAAAGAAGTGAGGAGTTTACCACTTCTATGAGATCTGCTTCTAAAGAGTTAAACACACTTTTGAAAAACAAAGTGGGGAGTGTAGGGTGCAGGTTGATGTTTTAAGGTGCTGTACCATTTCTTCTAAGATGTTACAGTCGATTTCTTCGAAATAAGACATAATGACTAATTTCTGAAATTGTGGACGAGTCTGTCTGACCTCAGCATAGCATGAAAATATACTGATTGCCTTTCTGATATTATTGATCTTCTCAGAAAAAAGAAGGCAAACCCATTGCATTTGCTTTCAGAGAGCAATTCAATGGGAGTGTGATTTGGGTGGTTTGCTAGTCTCTCGACAATAGGGGGCTGTCCTGTCACAGAGGGGTGATGATGAAAAATTACACCCTTGTGCCTTCATGTCTCGCCGCCTGTCTGATGCCGAGCGCAACTACCATGTGGGGGATCGAGAGTTGCTTGCAGTAAAACTTGCCTTGGAGGAGTGGCGCCATTGGCTTGAGGGGGCTCAGCATCCTTTCCAGGTTCTCATAGACCACAAGAACCTGGAATACCTCCAGCAGGCTAAGTGGTTGAACCCACGGCAAGCGCGATGGTCTCTGTTTTTTAATCGATTCCAGTTTCTCCTATCTTACAGACCTGGCACCAATAATGTTAAGCCAGATGCCCTGTCTCGAGCCTATTCTCCTGAAACACAAGAGAAGCCCTTGGCATCAATTATTCCGAGTTCTAGGATCGTCGCACCTCTTCAGTGGGAACTAGAAAAAGTGGTACGAGAGGCCCTTGCCCATGAGCCCGATCCAGGCAGTGGTCCCGCTGGACGCCTGTATGTTCCTCTATCTACCCGGGCCCGGGTCTTGCAGTGGGGTCATGAGTCGCCCTTGACGTGCCATCCAGGTATTGCTCGCACCTTGGACTTCCTCCAGCGGCGGTTTTGGTGTCCGTCCATCAAAAAGGATGTTCAGGTCTATGTGGAGGCCTGCTCCATGTGCAACCAGGCAAATTCTATACGCCAGCAACCCCAGGGACTGCTCCATCCCTTACCTGTTCCCCACAGACCATGGTCGCACCTTTCTCTGGACTTTGTTACGGGACTTCCTCCGTTCCAGGGCAACACAGTCAACCTGGTGGTTGTACACCGGTTCTCTATGGCTTCCCGGTTTATTCCCCTGCCTAAGCTGCCTTCAGCCAAGGAGACTGCTATGCTCCTCATGAATCATGTCTTCTGGGTTTTTGGAATTTCCCTGGACATTTTTTCTGACCGAGGTCCCCAATTCTCCTCCCGGTTCTGGGGAGCCTTCTGCAGGCTTATTGGGGCCACAGCCAGCCTATCTTCTGGGTTCCATCCTAATGGTCTAATGGCCAGGTGGAACGGGTTAATCAGGATCTGGAGACCACCTTGGGATGTATGGCGGCCAGTAATCCCACCTCTTGGGCCACCTATATCGTTTGCCCATAACACCCTCCAGTCCTCGGTCACTGGATTATCCCCCTTCGAATGCCAGTTTGGTTACATACCCCCATTATTCCCAGAGGAAGAGGTGCAAGTTGGTGTTCCCTTGGCCCAGCGCTTTGTCCTACGCCGTAGGCAGACCTGGAGGAAGGCCAGGCGTACCCTCCTTCGGACCTCCCAGAGATACCAAAGCCAGGCTAATCGCCACTGCCGGACAGCCCCTAACTTCCGAGCTGGTCAAAGAGTTTAGTTAGCCATTAAGAACCTGCCCCTCCGGGTTGAATCCAAGAAGCTTTCCCAGAAATACATTGGCCCTTTTCGCATAGCGAGGAAAGTTAACCCTACTTCTTATTGTTTGTTTCTCCCTCGCTTCCTTATAATTAACCCCACGTTTCATGTCTCATTACTAAAACCTGTCTTGTCTTCTCCCTTTTCACACATGGAGGCTGGGGTGTTCGGAGGGGGTCCTGTCAGCATCCTGCCTCTTGTTGTTTGTCTCCGGGCCTCTAGAGGTCCCCTGTGTTCCCCTCTGCCTTAGTTCTTCCTCGTGTGTCCTTGTTAACGTTATCCAGGTCACCTGTGCCTTGTTTCCCCTAGAGTATTTAGCTGTGTTTTTTCACTTGTTCCTCACTCAGTTTTTGAGTCTTGGCTAAGCGTGTCCTGCTATGTCCCCACTGAGTCCTTCCAAGCTGTCTCAAGTAAGGTGTTCTTAGTTATTGGTGTTCTCTGGTTTTGTTTTTCTCCCCACATGGAGTTTTTATTTTTTCCTGTGATTCTTTGCAGTATCACTATTTTTATTAATACCTTAGTCTGAGAAGAACTTTTGTTGGATTTTTTGTGACTTGCTCAGTTCCTTTTTTTATGGGCGTTAAGTGTTACCTGGAGTGTTTCGTTTGGGATCAAGATTCCTGCCTCTGTGGCTAAGTGGTAGATCTATCACTCACCACACCAGAGACCCGAGTTCGAGCCCGGCTTGTGACACATCTGCGGTGTTTAAAGACTCCATTTGACCATTGTTTATGTCTTAAGAAACACAACAATGTATAAAAGGTTCCATTACCTTGTATCTTATACTATCATCCCGTAGAAGCCGTTTTTGTAAAAAATAGGCTGGCGATTGCGTCATAACCACGCGAAAACCAAAGCAACGGGACAAAATATTTCAACAACGTGATTCAGATTTCACTTTGCACAACTACTAGAAGACTTGTCACTGTCAGACAGTTTGCTCATGTCACATCTACGTCGTCAAGCTCAGTCTGAGGCTGCACAGTACGCTCAGCCATCAGGAAGTGAGTGCTTCTACGTGACTTCATTTTTTCTCTCTGAAGTCTAGGGTGTCGCTGTGTCCATTTCTTTTACTGTCTATGGTTTGTCTAGCTTTGCCTAGCTCCACATTGAAATCATGAAGGCTGTCTTTATAGATGTTATAATGGACTAAAAGTTGTGTCTTCTGCCACATGCGTTCAGCTTTCCTGCATTTGCTTTTCATACTTTGGACTTTGGAGAAAATCAACAGAGTCTGCGGATATGCTTGGTGTCAGAGATATGGCCTTCATAAATAGTACACTAGTGTTCTCATTTTAGCATCTCTTTTTGACAGAGACAGATCTAGCTTCAATTGCAGGAGAGATTGATATATCAAAGAAAATACAGAAATGATCAGACAGTGCCACATCCTAAATAACTATCGATGAAATGTTTAGACCCTTACTGATGAGTAAATCTAGAGTGTGTCCACGATCATGTGTGGGTCTGTGTACATGCTGAGTGAAATCAAAAGTGTTAAGAACAGTCATGAGATCTTTTGTTGTACTGGATTCAGCATTGTCAATGTGAATGTTAAAATCCACAGCAATAGCAAAGCAGTCAAACTCAGAGGAGATTGCTGATAACAGTTCTGTAAAGTCACCAACAAAGGCTGGAGAGTATTTTGGAGGCCTGCAAATGATGATAAGTAGAATGCGTGGAGCACTTTTTAACACAATACCCAGATATACGAAAGACGGGTAATCACCAAATGACACTGATAGACATCTTTAAATAGAGCAGCTACACCTCCACCCCTCCTAACCGTTCTGCACACATAGGGGCTTCATTGAGGACTGTTGCACTGCAGCTGTCTTCTAGCCACGTTTCATTTAGAAGCAACAAATCTAGGTTGTTTGTAGTTATTAAGTCATTGACTAGAAGTGATTTATTTTTAAGAGAGCGGATGTTTAAAAGTGCTAACTTAACAGTCTTACTTATTGTCCCCACGGTAATATTAGTTTGATGTGTAATAGGCAGCAGATTAGATTGGTTTGCCATATGGCCTGAGAAGGCCTTAGACTTTCTATCACGTAATGGAACAGAAATAGAGAAAGCAACAAGCACACTGGGTTCCCGCTTGTTCTGTAAACATTTGAGTTACTATTATCATGGCAGGGACCCGACACACATCACTGAGAGCTGGTATCAGTTGTTTTTGGTTCACCTAAACCAAAGACCTTCGTCTTCAGGCAGGATATGCAGAGTCCGGACCCTCAGATTGCGAGCTACAGACGGGGCCTATGCCAATGTACTTTATTGCTTGCTGGGTTGTTAATAAATGGATAATTGTCACAGTATTTATTCTCCCGAGTCTTTCTGGCAGAACTAAAACTAATTACTTTTTTAAAGTAACGTGCCCAACACTGAATAAAAGATATGTAATGCACTGCATGTTAGCTTGCTTATTGACCAAGGGCATGATCTACACAAGTCCATGTCGTTCAAAAGAGAAACTATGATTTTAACCACAGGTCAAAAGCTATAGTTCCCTTTCGTTCAGTCACTACGACTTAACGTTATTGATTAACGAATGGGGGTTTCACTTAGAAGCTTATCATCTTCGAGATCTTAGAAAACGCCCAATGGCGTGCCAATGCCATGGGCATGCGGAATTTGCATACGTAACTCTGCCTCACCGCGTGAGTATAAAAGGAAGTACGTGGCAATATCGCATTACGTTTCTTCTTCGGAGCCAAGAGTACCTACCTCTTCACTCCTCATAAGCCTTCTGAGACTCTGTCAGCTTCTTCGAGTCGAGCAGCTTTCCAGTCGCTGTTGGTGTGACGGCGCGTTCCAGTGATCGCATACTTCCTGCCTGCTGATCTGTGCAGTGGTTTGCATCCAGCTGGTGTGTGTTCCCTGGGCACTTCGGCATCAACTGCGAGGCTTCCTCTCACAAAAAGAGCTTACACGAGCTTACACGCCTACTTCCATGTCTCCATCCTTCCTCGACACAGACCGTTCCTACGGTTTGCTTTTGAGGGACGGGCATATCAGTACACGGCCCTCCCATTCGGGCTTTCTCTGTCCCCTCGCGTCTTCACGAAGATTGTCGAGGCAGCCCTTGCACCACTCAGGTTACGCCGCTCGGATTGCTTCATATGATCCCGCTTCAGCATTGGCTTCGTGACCGAGTCCCGAGATGGGCATGGCAGTCTGGCACGCTCCGGGTACAAGTGACTCTGGCCTGTAGACTCTCACCCTGTGGTCGAACCTCAGTTTTCTATGGGCCGGTGTGCCCTTAGAACGAGTTTCCAGGCATGTTGTCGTATCGACGGATGCCTCTGCCACGGGCTGGGGTGCCATGTGCAATGGACAAGCAGCCGCTCCTGGACAGGACCCCAGCGCCTTTTGCATGTCAATTGCCTCAAGTTTCTGGCAGTACGGTTCGCCCTGCAATGCTTCCGAGCGTTGCTGAAGGGTCAACATGTACTAGTCAGGACAGACAACACGGCCGTTGTAGCCTACATCAACCATCAGGGCAGTCTACACTCCTGCCGTATGTCTCAACTCGCCCACCATCTCGTACTATGGAGTCAGAAGCGCCTGAGGTCCCTTCGTGCTGTCCATATTCCGGGAGTACTGAACCGTGCAGCCGACGAGCTCTCACGGTTTCAGCCGCTTCCGGGAGAATGGAGACTCCATCCCCAGACGGTCCAGCTGATTTGGGAACAGTTCGGCGACGCACAGATAGATCTGTTTGCCTCCCACGACTCTTCCCATTGCAGCCTGTTTTATTCCCTGACCGAGGGCACGCTCGGCACGGATGCACTGGTGCACAGCTGACCGCGGGGCCTGCGCAAATATGCGTTCCCCCCAGTGAGCCTTCTCGCACAGCTTTTGTGCAAGATCAGGGAGGACAAGGAGCAGGTCCTTCTGGTCGCCCCGTACTGGCACGGCCGGACCTGGTTCCCTGAACTCTTACTCCTTGCGACAGCCCCTCCCTGGCCTATCCCTCTGAGACAGGACCTCCTCACTCAGAGACGGGGCACCCTTTGGCACCCGCGTTCCGATCTTTGGAACCTACACGTGTGGCTCCTGGACAGGACGTGGTAGGTTTGAGTACCCTACCACCTCCGGTGGTGGCTACCATCACTTCCGCTAGGGCAGAGTCCACTCAGCATGCCTATCCATTGAAGTGGAACCTCTTCATCACCTGGTGTTCTTCTCGCCAAGAAGTCCCCTGGAAATGCCAGATCGGGTCTGTGCTCTCGTTCCTCCAAGAAGGGTTGGAGCGAAGGCTGTCTCGCTCCACCCTTAAAGTTTATGTGGCCGCAATATCTGCCCACCACGATCTCTTGGAGAACAAAAAGGTAAGTCAGCACGACCTAGTCATCAGGTTCCTGAGGGGAGACTAAATCCTCCTCGCTCTCCCTTGTACCCTCTTGGGACCTCTCAGTAGTTTTAGATGCTCTGCAGAGGCTTCCCTTTGAGCCTTTGCAGTCAGTCAATCTTAAGTTCCTGTAAATGAAGACAGCGTATTGGCCTCCATCAAGAGGGTAGGGGACCTGCAGCCATTTTCGGTTGACGAAGCATGCCTGGAGTTCGGGCCGGCTAACTCTCACGTGATCCTGAGACCCCGGCCCGGATATGTGCCCAAGGTTCCCACCACTCTGTTCCGAGACCAGGTGGTGTACCTGTAAGCGCTGCCCATGGAGGGGGCAGACCCAGCCTTGGCATTGCTCTGTCCAGTACGCGCTCTCCGCACCTATGTAGACAGGACGCAGTGTTTCAGGACCTCAGACCAGCTCTTTGTCTGTTATGGTGGAGAGCGGAAGGGAAGAGCTCTCTCAAAGCAAAGGCTGTCTCACTGGATAGTGGACACCATTGTTTTGGCTTACCAGCAGCAAGGTCGACCATGTCCCCTTGGGGTCAGGGCCCACTCCACTCGGAGTGTGGCCTCCTCTTGGGCTTTAGTGCATGGTGGCTCGCTAACAGACATCTGCAGAGCTGCAGGCTGGGCGACACTTAACACATTCACCAGATTCTACAATCTCCGAGTGGAGCCTGTGTCCAACTATGTACTCGCCTCTACTAGTGGCCGGTAATGGGCTAGGCTCAGGTGTCTTCGCTTGCTCGCCATTCCACTCCACAGACTGGATACATGCAATATTTCCTCAGGTGAGCTTCCCGAGAGCCCCGAGTTCCTCCAGCACTGTCGACGCCCCGCTCGAGCCCAGACCCTCGTGTCCGGCCAGGTGCCCCGTGTGCATGGTTCCCCTCCGGCGACCCCCACACGTGTATTTCCACCGTAAGCCTTCTCAATGAGCAGGTGTCTTTCCCTTGGCAAGTCCCTGCCACCCCTGGGGTTAAAAATTCACCTTCGGCTGGTACCCTAGAGTTTTTCCATATGCAGCCCTTAGCGGGTCATATGTATACTCTCTAAGTCCTCTCTACAGGTAGGCATCTTTGCATATCTCCACTGAAATATGCTTCCCAGTGTACCTTGGTATTCCTGTGATAAGTGGGAGTCCTTCGTCCGTACTAGTCTTATGACAGGGTACTCACACTTACGCAGGGCACTGGAAGACAGCCAAGTGGCATGATTGTATTGGGACTAAAAAATTGGGACTAAAAAATAGTCTAAAAAGGATTGTGACAATCTGCTACTGTAGATTTATTTTGTTAATATAAGCAATTCATTAAAGGCACAATATGTAAGATTTTTTGATTAATTTATCTAAAAACCACTAGAACAATGTCATACATTTTGTTGACTTGTGTACTTACATTATTCTAAATGTTTTCAAGAATGTTTAACCCTCTGGAGTCTGAGCTGTTTTGGGGCCCTTTTTGACATGCTCTGACATTTGTGCTTTTTTCAGTTGTTTATAAAAATATTAATGGCAAAAGTGTTATTACTCTGTATTCAGCACAAACTGGGCTACCATAATATGTGAGCAACATGTATGTACATGCTTGTACTTTTTGAGAGAATAATGTTTATGCGTGGTTTAAAAAAAAATAAAAATAAAGATTTTGTTTTAAAATTAAGGCCTCAAAACATAATAGATATGTATCCACACTAATTTTGACTAGTGGGTGTTGTTGCCTAGAGTTTTTGCTTCAAACTGATGTGAGAATCATTGAGCCTACTCATTCACATAAAACAATATATTAATTTACATTTTGTAAGCCATATGCGAGGAGGTGTAACAATGAATAATGCTGGGAATCACACCTGAGAGACAAAAGACCCACATAATGACCTGCATAATGAATAAGCTTCAGGTATGTGACTGAGAGAGCAACAGGATGAAGGAAATATATTTTGTTGTAGTTTATTTAGAACGTAGTCAACAAAGGCACATTACAAAGGCCTGTTATATTTTAAATGATCAAAAGATTTGACTACACTGCAAAAAATGCTCTGAGACATGCGTGAAATGCATGATCATGCCAGCATTAAGGCTTTTGTCTGCTATATTTGATATATTTGATCATATTAATTAAGAAGCAAATATATTAAAAACATTGATTAAAATTAAGATACAATACAACTTTAGAGAAAGACTTTCTACAAAACAAAACTCCCAAAATCTTCTGATATATTGCGCATCAAATGATGTGTGCTGTTCACATCATGATCTGTCCAAAACAGGCTAAATAAATATTGTCTAAACAGTCTTGTGTGTATGACATTTTATGTTGCAGCAGGAATCATATTTAAACTGTCTTTTTGCATTTAATATTCACAGATGCTAACAGAATAAACTTAAATAAAGCCTACCTTTACAATCAACGTCTGAATCCGTTGCTCTTAGAAATAAATAGCTTTTCATGAGGTAAATTATTCCAGGAGTATTCCTCAACGCGTCTATAAACGATGTAGCTGAAGTATAGCACTACACTTGAGTTGATGTGTAGGCGTCGACACTGGATCGCCTCAGTATTTTAATCTCAATAGATTGCGCGCTCCGTGGGCGTGGTCCCATTAGCGGATAATGAGACATTCACAAATGACTGACATCTCTCTGTTTTCAAACAGATTACATAAACACAGAATATTTCGTTTTGATTTACATTATTTAAAACCTGACATTTCAACGTTTCTTTAGACATGAATCTCATGTTTGTGAGACAAATATTCACTAAGCTAGAGTTCCTTTTCTGAAGACTATCTGAATGAACGTCTTTGACAGAGAGGCTGCAGATCGCGCATCATATTTGTTTTCTTTATTTTGCAAAAAGCACAACATTTTTTTTTTTTTGTGACTGTACACAAAAAAAGAAACTTAACAGATTATAATGATGTATAACACTGAATGATAAAAAAAAAACTATAGAGTTATTTGAGTCTCTTTGGCACTGATAAGAAAAAAAGCAGCCGACGCGACGACCTACTCGAGGAGGTTAAATCAAGAGAAATAAGCAATTTTAACCAGGACACGGACACAGTCCAATGATTTACCACGAGTACCATGTTTTACCATGCCTAATATTGATCTAGCTTACTGCAGTGTACAACAAGTGTCTCATAGTAGCCACCGAGCGAACGCACAGAGTAGCATTATAACATAACTTTCAACACACTCTGCAGAGTGCTGCGTTACCCCACATACACATGAGCGGAAGAAGCGGAAGCGGTCGTCTGCGGCACAACAAAAGCTCCGGCAAAATCCACGCGACATCAAGCTACACCTTTGTTTTGAATAAACAACCTCTAGCGGTGAAAGATTACATATTGTAACATTTATGCATTTTGGATGATGTTTATTTCCAAAATGATTACAGACAGTGAATTAAAATGATTTGTTCTATCAGTGTTTTTGTCCTCATATACCTTGTTGCTAGCATTATGCTCTACCAGTTTACCTGCTAACCACAATACCCCATCATCCATATATCAACCACCAATGCCCCGACAACCTCCCACACCCTAGAATTATGCTGGTTAGTTTTCCACAGGCAAGCACCACTTCTTGTTTTCTTCAGGAAATGTAAAAAAAAATATTTGTATGAGAAGTTTTGTAATTTATGCTCTAAAATAGCCAGCACTCCCATTGCATAAAGATTAGTTTGGACAGGAAAGAGGCAAATAAGCAGTTTCCTTTCACTCACGTCCATGTGTAGAGCAGTTTTTACTTCAATAAGTGCGCCTTTCCCGGGCACACCTTCCTGTCTCCAAGCGTTCTGTCCTGACTTGGGTCATGGAACATTCTGATGCCACTGAACACAGTCTCATTTCGTATTGATCTAGCGCAAAGACCATTGTTCTGTTATTAATCTTTTTTCTTTTTTTTTTTTTTTTTGGCAGTACTCATCTTTATTTAACAGAGCAGAACAAGAAAAAAGTTTCTGGGGTGCTCAGCTTTAAACATCACATAGGCTTTTTAATTACAAATGAGTTGTGACAGGTCTGCTGGGTAGCAACCTGTCCCATTTTAAGCGTGATGCTAGCTGACAGCTCGGCGCTGTTCTCAGAGCGCCGCAACATGTGGAAGAAATTGGTCTTTTACATTTCACAGCTTGTCACTTCCTCTCTGCTGTGAACTTTGACCTCCCACTGTGCTCCTAACACCCCACATGGGAAGTGTCCCCATGCTATGGCACTCTGGGAGAGTTGTGTTCCACTTACTATATTACCATATTATGCCAAAAAAAGAGGAAGGAAAGAATAGGATGAAAAAGAACCAGGTTCGCTGATAAACAGAGCTAAACTCAATCTGACTCAAATAAGTGATCAAAAGGTGTCCCTCGCCGGACATCACAGCATCAAACCTCTGAGCAGAGATGACGTTAGCATAAGGATAAGTTCAGGTTGAATTACTGCTACACACTCTTATGATATTCAGATGGAGGATTCCCATCAAGTGAGAGAGCGGGATTGGGCTGACAACCTCACATTACTCTGAAATGAAAATCAAATTCAGTGAGGAAAAAGTGCAAATAGAGAACATCCAACTTTGGCTCTATTGCTGGACTAACGTGTTTTATCATGTACCCTTTCTGCAGTGTTGAGTAACTAACCAAAAGTCAAATAGGCAAATGCTTGAGTTGATGATTGGATCATTATTGCGGTGATTATTATGTTTCTAGCATGTTATATGTTTAGATGTAATTTCTTGCCTGTTTTGACTCTTGCATTGTCAATACAAGATCTTGTTGTGAGGTTATTTACATTAAGAGCTGCCTCAATTTTTGGCCAAGATCTTGTATTGACAATGCACTCTATGAAGTCCAGCACATCCCAAAGACTTTCCATGAATTTAAAGAAACGCCACTATTTAAAAAAATTGTCTAATTTTCCAATTCTCCTAGAGTTAAACAGTTGAGTTTTTAATTCTATTCAGCTTTTCTCTGGTGATAGCACTTTTCACATAGCTTAGCATTGAATCCGGCACAATTATTTCTCAGCACTTGAAAATAGTCCCCAGCTAGCACGCTCCCTTTGCAAGCAGGTTGTCATGTTGGTTATGTTGACGGAAGTTAGCCTATTTTCAGGTGCTGTGTAATATCATTGCGCCTGCTGCACCCATGGTACGTCAGCAAAGTTCCTTGATTATTACGCAGGAATGTGAGTATAGTTCCTTGTCATATCAACCTAGAAAATCACAACTTTTCATTTTCCGTCGGTGTTAGTCAATGTAACTACAAAAGAGTCAAGTTTTAAATAGTAAAAATATCGAAACTCTTTGGTCATTTTTTGAGCGAGATGTTAACGGTCTAACAAGATTCAATGATCTATGATAAGCTATGCTAAAAGTGATACTGCCAGACTCAGAGATCGGCTGAATGGATTCGAAAACGGCAAAACTCAACTGTTTAACTCTAGGGGTGTTGGAAAATGAGCCTATTTTCAAAAATAGTGGCGTGTTCCTTTAAGGTCTGGATTCAGAGGTGCCAGTTCATGTGTGAAAATAATTCTTCATGCTTCCTTCCAACCATTCTTTCACAATTTGAGCCTGATGAATCTTGACATTGTCATCCTGGAATATGGCCATGATGTGTATTCCTATATGGTGGTTTAAGAAATGAAAAGCTACACACTCCACCAATTAAGGTTTGAAGAACTGTTACCAAACATATTTCATGCTAGACACTTAATAATCACTGCAATAGTGATCCAATCATTAACTCTTAAGCACTTGCCTATTTAAATTCAAACAGCATATATTTTTTTTTTGGACGGGCAGTATATAACTTTTTTTAAGGATTGTAGTAAGATGCCTTTTATGTACCTTCCTCAACAATGTGTCTTTATGTATCGAGATATTTATGATGATGATAATAATAACATTAATATTAATAATACTTTTAATAATAAACTCTTGTACTCTTCTGTAGTTATGTCAGACCATTCCAGACCTTTTCTCTTCAAAACTCCAGGATGCAGTCACATTCCTTTTCATCCTTGGGTATTTTTGTAATGCTCAGACATGTCAAATAGCAGCACTGACAGCTAATATTTTTTTTACTTAATTTAAAACCACAGAGAATACTATCTTCATTGCAACATATGACATAGCTGCAGGCATTATGAGTTAACTGACCTTTCACATTAAGTGAACGATCCGGTTACACTAGGTCTGTTTGAATTCAAATGACTAATTAAATTAGGCCTTTCTGCTCTGATCACCCTTAGTGGATCTGTAACTGCATGCAGTGGGCTGGGCTTTTGGAAGCTATGTTTGATTGCATCCTGCCCCTCAAGTAAATGCATCATAATACACTGGGCCCTTCAACGTGATGACAATTTCCAAGATTTTCTCTTAGAGTGTTTCTGGAACACCGCCGTGCTCTTTTATATCGTTGTCGCTGAGGGGCCAGTCCTGGTCACAGCGGATAACCCTAATACAGGATCATACTCACTAAATCACAATGCATTCTTACCCCAATTAATTTACCACTGCCCGTCTTTAAATGGATGAATTAACCTTGCTTACATCAAACTTGTTTTTTAGCAGATGAGAAAATGTAAGCTCATGTGGTGAGTGTGATGGAGTCGGACAGACATTCCCAAAGGCTGCTTAGCTTATGTGAAGAAAAACAAACTGCTCTGAAGTGACAAGCCTTGTATAATGAAAATTTTTTAAACATGATATCATTGTAATCTTCAAATATATATATATATATATATATATATATATATATATATATATATATATATATATATATATATATATACATGTTATATATAACATAACATAACATAACATAACATAACATAACAACGTAATATAATTAGTGCTGTCAAATTGATTAATAGTGATTAATCGCATCCAAAATAAAAGTTTGTGTTTACATAATATATGTGTGTGTACTGTGAATAATTATTATGTGTATATATACATACACACACATGCATGTATATATTTAAGAAAACTATATATATATATATATATATATATATATATATATATATATATATATATATATATATATATATATATATATATATATATATATATATATATTACATAATAATTATACACAGTACACACATATATTATGTAAACACAATCCTTTTATTTTGGATGCGATTAATCGTGAGTAATCGATTTGACAGCACTAAATATTATATAAATAAAATATAACTTTTCTATAGTGCATATACATTTTTTTTAGTTGCACTTATCAGTGCTAAATATTCAGTCGATCATAAGTTGCTCCTTGTTAGAGAATGATTTTTAAAAATCTTTATATATAGTTAAAAAAAAAATAATGGTCCATGATTTATAAAAAAAAAAAGTGTTATATTTTAACATCCCTTTGTTTTGATTATTTCTATTACATTGGGTAATTATGAGAATCATGGATTATGCTCATGGGTAATCAACAATTCACTGACCTTTGAATTTCGGCAACTCTGGAACCGACACCAGGGCAATTAGAAACCTAGGTGAGCGCACAGGTCCCCGTCGGTCACCCAACCCTTCAGGCCCGGTTCCCACTCTCTCTGCGTTCATGGTAAGCAGAGGATAACAAGCCTCTCTTGTTCACCCTGGGAGAACGTGGGTTGTGGCTGCAGCACTCCAAGTTCATGGACATAGCCTACAGCTGTCAACGCTGCACTAATTCAGACCCGACACCATCTGAGCATCAGGCTGGAGGAAGGATAATTAAAGGCAAAGTTGCAAAGTTGTGTTGGCTGGCCCATTAAAACATGCATGATCGTGGCGCAAAGGCAGGCAGAATGCTCTGCTGACAGGGATTACAGTCTCTGGACACAGAACAGAGGTGGAGGGCAGGCTTTTGCTCCACATTGCTGCAGGCCGTAGATCGGAACAGGCGAAAGCTTAGAAAAATGTGATGCACTGCACACGGCAGAGACATGGGTCTTTGGTTTATGTAAGGCTAATGTCTTTATTAATGTGTCAGTATCTTTTTTTTTTTTAATTCTGGTGCTTCATATTTAATATATATATATATATATATATATATATATATATATATATATATATATATATATATATATATATATATATATATATATATATATATATATATATATATATATATATATATATATATATATATATATAGCAAATTGTTGCATTCTGTGATTTAAGTGATTAGAAAGCTATGGATTTTTATATGGTGCTACACTTTTGCATAGTCTTTGTTATGGTTAGCTTTTACCTTGGAGATGTAACACCTTTGTCAAAGCTAATTGATACATTGTTGCCATCCAAAGTCTTTATTGAGCAACATGTTGGACAAAATAATAATAAAGTGCAGAAAGTTTAAGCATTGAAAAGAAAATAAGCTATTAACTCCCCTGGTACATTGGAATGAACTGTTGGAAGCAATCATGTGAAAAAATTATTACAAAACCATTATGAATCAAACACACCGATGCTGAATAGCATCGAGCCACTGGGGCCGGTCTCATAACTTAAAGGTTTTGAATAAACCTTTTTTAAAATATAACTCCATATGGTTTCGTGGGTCATTAACTGTGTCTTTTCCAAGAGAAAACAGACTGACACGTCTTCCGTAGAAGACAAATTTCCCTTCCCACACTTTTTTACTTTTTCTAGCTTCAGCAGTAGAAATGCCTGTAATTTGTTTCCGTTTCGTACGGTATTTCTTAAGGCTTGTCACTACAGTGAAAAGACAGCGCATCAGAGGTAAACCATCCAACTGAACATGATTATGCATACATCATAATGAAATAACCACCCATATGCATGTTAAGATAGGGTGGATATAATGCTTTCACCTGTAGGCATCTCAAATGTTTACTAGAAACACTTGTAATTAAAACCTACATCTGTGTTCAGATTGAGTAATATCAGTAAAAAAAAAAAACAGCACAGAGGACATACCAGCCCCGAACTCCTGCTATTAAAACCTATTTGAGTCTTCTGAAGCCTTCCTGATATGTTGCCTATATTTAAAAGTTATTATTACTGATATATTTAATCCTGCAGCAAGAGAAAAATTATATCATCTGGGAAGTTTCCATATTTATTATATAGATGTGACTGGCTGAGGCGAAGAGAAAAACGCAATGAAAAAAGTTTCTCATGGTAAAATTTTTACATGTATCAAGCTAAGGTTTACTTAATTGGAAGCTCCAGGCAATGCAGGAACCCTCTTTTTAAATTCTGTGAATGTTAATATGCTAAATAATGCAAAGCTCCTGCACTTCAAGCATGAGACACACATCTGGCAGCTTACCATTTAAATTACAGACGGAGAGCGAGAGAAAACACTTCAAAAGTAATTTTCCAAAGGAAGGAAGAATGGCAAAATGTATTACAACTAAATTTAATTTTTTTTCGATTTTTCATCATGTCTAATTGTGTGCATTAGAGCAATGAAAAAAGGAGAGGTTGGGCTCAGAGATGTTGATGATGATGTGTGTGTGTGTGTGTGTGTGTGTGAGAGAGAGAGAGAGAGAGGAAGAACAGAATATGTGTGAAGAGAAAGTTTCATCACTTTTTCCTTAGCTGTACATTTCGTTTATGTTGTTGAATGTCATTTACTGTTCTCATCATTTGTGCTTTGTGTTTCTGTATATAATTTATATCCTTTTGTTTTCACTTATTTCAGAATTTAAAAAAAAAGAAGCTAAAATGTTATGCTTTTATTAGATTTTTGTAATTTTATATTACCTACGTCAAAGGTGTAAGATACACATTTTTTGTTTTGTTTCTTTTTTGCTTTGTCTGCTAAGGTATTATATTATGCAATCCTCATTTAATTAATCAAACCATAAATCATAGATCATACGATATATTCTGCCTTACAAGATTAAAGGGATGTTTGTAATGTCATTGCAGGTAAAAGCCCCACCGGAGCTGTGTCAGCCTCTGAGCCCTGCAACCAGACAAACCGCCCCGTCACTGAAAAATCCAAGGCCGGAATTTATAGCAAGGTAACTTTGTGACTGAGGAGACATTCTAACCTTGAACATGGACCATCTTTCTTACTTCTCCTTAGAGGCCTCATGCATTCAAACTTAGGGCACATACTCCCTAACATCTATAAGTCGGGAAGACTTAAGAGTGCAAAACAAACGACTAATTTGTTAATAAAGATAATTGTTAATAGAATTGTTTGACTCATTCTACTGTACTGCCATACTATTTTTGGAATAGCATATATACTGCACAAAAAAAAAAAAAAAATATATATATATATATATATATATATATATATATATATATATATATATATATATATATATATATATATATATATATATATATATATATATATATATATATATATATATATATATATGTTTAGAATCTTATGGAAGTATTTAAAATAAAATAAAGACATGAAACAAAATGATAAAACTAATATGCTATAGTATAATTCTCAATTATTGTTTCAATTTTATTGGGGATTCACTAGCACGCATGCACACATACACAGACACACACAGTTTTTATCTTGGGTAATTACGTTACATTTTTTCTTTATTTTTATTTTTATTTTTTCCTTTTTTCTTTAGTCATGTCTTATCTAGCCTAAGGCATCAAGTGAGCCAGGACCACCACAAGTGCCCCCTCAAAATAAAAAATAAAAAAGGTGCACCCTGCTGCTCCTCCCTCTTGCCTCCCTATACTCCCCTTATTATCTGAGATTTGTCAAAATACATTTCACACTAACAGGTATTTTTCAGTCTTCAAAGCTAGTTTTGATGTGCTCGACAAGCCAAAACAGGTCAGATTCTGTGAAATCAGCAGTGCCAGCCCGACGCTCTCTCTAACCACTCCCAACATGCCTTTTCCCGCGCTCCACAGGACTTAAGCTAAATGAATCAAAGCTGCGGCATTACCTGCCACACTTTGAAGTGGTAATTTCAGAATGACTTCTCAGTGATGATCTGGCGCTGCTGTCTTATGTTGCATGGCTGTGCATTGTGTGTTCTCGCATGCCACTCTTTGTCGTTGGGTTGTAATTGTTGTCATGAGGTGCCAGGAACTTTCAAATTCATTCCTGTTTACATGCATCTGCTGATTAATTCCAAGGCATTGACTTGTGCACATTGTTTGAGAAATTATCCTCATTATCCTTATTATGTCATGATCAACAATTAAATCTGTTTAATGAAATAAGTTTCAATGCAGAAGTCGTTGGTTTGATTTTCAGGGAAAGAAAATGGGGTGTAAACATTTGTGTCCATTTTGTACGTGTCAAAAGATTTCTTTAGATTTTAGTTTTTGTAATATATTATCAGGCTATGCACCAACATACAAATCAAGTACTTGAGTAAAAGTACAGATACCATAATAAAATAGTACTCCAGTAAAACTATGTAGTACTCATTTTCAATTTTACTTTTACTTTTATAATGAATGTTTATATTGCTGTTTTATATACAATGAATTTTCAAGTAGCCAGAAAAAATCAATAATAGAAGATTATGCAGACACTTAATATGTAAACATTTAGTTGTATTACCAAAACTTGACATACACTGCTAATTACTGATAGGCCTAATTCAAGTGTGCAAACAAGTGACAATAACAAAATATACCATATTGTATATACAAATGAGAAAAAACTGAATGTGTGCGAATGTGTGTTGACAAAATTTAAACAAACAATATAAAACCAGACGTGACATAGGGCAAAATGTGTTAGGAAGAACTCTTTGCAAACATAGTAGTTTTACATCAATAATTTGTGTTATTTTAAACGTTATGTTTTGTTTTTAACTGAATATACCCCATCCATGCAAAATTTATAAGAGGAGGGTATTTAAATGAATCACGCAAGGTGATTTACTAAGGTTTGTGCTAGTCAATTTACTGGTATTTGCGCCATTATTTACCACCCAAAAGAAGGATGTCTTAAACCAGACACTTATTTGTGGTGCTCTTGGTAGATTGTGTTGGTCATTATGGAAATGATCCGGCTCCGTCTGTGTTCTATAATTTGCGCATTGTCAGTAGATCATGCACTGAACTCTCCACTCCCATCTGCACTTTTTTGGAATTGTGCTCTCACGCTAATTTAGTAAGTCTGGCCCTCAGTTCACAAACAAATGATAGTTATGACCAGGCCCACACAGAATCTGCACCCACAGAATTCCACAGAAAACTCCTCAGATTTCCCAAGATTAGTGCCCTTCATTGAGAAGCATTCACAACCTGCGAATGCGTGATTGTGAAGGGGGTAGTAGTCTGCGCTGATTACGTGTTTTTATAAAATTGGTCGTGGAGGAGTAAATAAACATACAAATCTGCTAAAAATTACTTAAAAGCTTTGAAAAGTAGTTAATTTATTTACAAAGGTACTGTAGGTTTTTTTTTTTTTTTTTGCTCTATTGTTGAATAATATGAAATTGTTTATATAATGATTTGTGTACAATACAATTGATAAATAAATATTTTATCTTTTATATACTTTTAGTGGATGTACTATAAGAGAGATCTAGCTTTGTTTAAAAAAAAACAAGTTGTTCTATTTGTATTTGTATTGTTAGCCTTAAATAAAAGTTAAGAAGTGAATATTTTATAGTTTATTTGTAATGTTTTCAGTTCCAATACTCTTAGATCTTTTTAATACATTTAAAACCATTCCGCATAATTACACAGATTTTTCCAAAAAATCACAGCAGAAATCACACAAAAAGTCAGCTGATTCCATGTGGCCCTGGTTATGACCTAAATATGATTCTTCACTTACTCACCCTCAAGTTGTTCCAAACTTTCTTTCTTTGAATTTCTTTATTCTGTTAAACACAAAAGAAGATAGTTTGATGAATATGTGGAATTAAACAGTTGATGGACCCCATTGACTTCCATAGTACGAAAAAAATAAATAAAATACTATGGAAGTCAATGTGGTCCATCATCTGTTTGGTTACCGACATTCTTTTAAATATCTTCTTTTGTGTTCAGAAGAACTGAGAAATTCATACAGGTTTGGAACAACTTGAGGGTGAGTAAATTATGACAGAATTTTCATTATTGGATGAACTATTAATTTAAGATTCGAGGATCTCCCATTCTTGGTTCATTTTGAGTCAGACGTGAATTGTTAACTGGAGACTCGCTCTGACCGGATCATTTGAATCAGAGAGTTGTTGATTTTAGAACAGATGTACAGTGCAATTTGCAAATCAATTTAACAGGTTAATTGAAAATAATCAGCTTGTTCACGAATCGGAGACCACTATCGTGTCTCGGAGCAGGTGACAATTTCCTCAGTTCAAAATAACGAGGAACTACGTGTTTTCATGAAATGTAGTAAAAGTTTTCAAAAATAAAAATACTAAAAGTACAGATATTTAAAACATTTACTAAAGTACAGTAATAATGTAAAAACTATAAGTTAATGAAAATTTGATCCAGAGAGGATGATCTTAAATTGTGAGCTCTGTTTTTGTATAATAAACAACTGTTAATTTAAAGTATTACATTTATTTTCCTGGAACACTTTTTACTTTTTTTATGTAATACTTACATTACTGCTTGTTTTTTACTTTTCTTATTATCAAAGTCAGCCCATCTTCACCAATATAGGGATGACATGAATAATAGGGTCATACCTGCCTAAACCTGAAAGCCAGCCATTAAATTCAACATAGTGACATATATAGTGTGATCTTTCCTATGGAACTCATTGACATGTAGATGCAGGCAGTATCTGTGCTGCAGCAGGGAGTCTGAGCCGACCCAAGGGCCTAGTGCACTAGACTGAATGCCAGACTAACAAACAATTTTAGCACCCAGTGTTCTTCTCTGCTACAGCTCAGAATTACTCCTTTTGTGACAAGACTACTCTAATACTCTGCTGCATGCTCAAGCTCTGTGGGGTCTATCAGAATTAGAGCCCAATTTTTGCTGTGTTTTGTCCTATCTATCCCTGTTTCTGAGTGAATGGTGTTGTATTAGAGGGACTGTGAATAATCATTATATTGCCAAACTCAAGTTCTTTAGTACTGCTGGGTCGTTAGTACCTGGGGGAGGGGGGCTTCCAGAAAAAATCTGTCCAACCCAGTGAAGTTAATTGACTGGCCTGAAAGAGAATTAAAAGTAGAAGGAGGCAGTAAAACACTGGAGGCAGTAAAACAGCAAGCACTTTTAATCCTTTTTGATTAATAAAGGCTTGTTTTCACATTTCACGTTGCACAATATTATATTACGATCTCAAAACACTTTTTACCATAGTGCATGATTTGTAAACAAATACATTTTGGACTTTGCATCGCTTAACCAAATCCATATGTTTCACTTCTCTGTTGTAACAAGCTTCCGCGGTAGCTCAGCTGGTACAGAATTGTAGCTACTTGGGATGTGGAGAGCTTGGATATGGATATGAATTCCGTGAAGCATGACTCACGAAAACAAGCTAAACTGGAATTAATATGGATGTGTTTTTATGTCACATTTGCTTTTATTAACTCTATTGGGTAAGTTTAGGTGTAGTGTTGGTGGATTGTTATTTTAAAACCTAATGGAGCAAGCTTTTAGCGCCACTCACCAAACATTTCAAATAATCGTCATGATTGGACAATTGGACTTCTATTTTGTTATTCTGTTCTTTAAGCCGTGTTTCCACCGCAGGAACTTTCCCCAGGAACTAGGATTTTGGGGTGGTAGGTGTGTTTCGACCGCAGGAACCAGGGTCTAAATGAAGTTCTGGGTAAATATTTCCTCCGGCCCTGCTCGCGAGGTAGTACTTTTTCAAAGTTCGGGAATTTTCGGGGATGGGACTTGGGCGCTGAACATGCTGATTGGTTGACTCCACGCAGCATTTTATTTCAACCGGCATTTTTAAATGTCTTTTGCGAGGTTCAAATAAATGTCAATCTTGCTCTTTCTGTCTGATGGCACGCGTTGTCTCAGCAATCTCATGGTCAATGTCCGTAATAGCTGATAATAACATACGTTGTCTTATTTTAAATCAAGCTTTACGAGCTTTCAGAATACGCTCTAGTATCAGTGCTCGTCTCTTTTCCGCAATTTTGTTAATTACCTCTTTAGTAAACCAATACATAACTAGCAAAAGTAGCGCTGCTTGCATCTCCTCCATACTTGTTATTGTTGCAGACAGTGTCGCACAAAAATAATTACTGTCCATCGGTGACTGGGAGGAACAGTTGTGCGCAGTCCCACGTCTCTGGACTAATTTGCCTAATCTTCACGGTACTTTAGACCGCAGTGGAAACGCAGACAGTAGCAGGTCTGGGGGAAAAAAGTTCCTGGTACAAATTGCTCTGGGTAATTTAGGTGGAAACGGGGCTTTAGTTCCTTTTTTGCCTACTCCGTTTAGTTCCGGTTTCATTGGTTACTGATTATCTCCTCATTTGTTTCTCTAGTTATTATTAGTCATTAGTCACGTTAGTCATTATGTTCGTCTTGTATTTAACCCTTAAGGTCCTTTCACAATGGACGTGATTTTGACGTGCAAATAATTTGCGCGATGGTTTTATTTTTCATTCATTTATTTTTTGATCAGCTGTTTGTGTAATGAGAGCTTCCACACCAAAGGTGAATGTTCTGCGGCGAAAAAACATTTTTGTTGTTTGTCGATTTTTTTTAACACTTGCAGCGATAGAAAAGACTTAAACCAATCACATACAAGGAAACAAAGGTGACGAAATGTCCAGTTGATGTCACTAGCCATTCAATCAACATTAACGTCAAGGTTATGTATGTAACCCTCGTTCCCTGAAGGAGGGAACGGAGACGCACGTCGGAACTGACCGACGAATTGGGATCTGATCTCAGAGACCAATCTACTTCGAGTGTGTTAAAAACGAGCCAATGGAGATTGACATGTGATTCACGCATTCCACGCACCGGCCCACAGCGCCGGTATAAATAAGGAAGTGGAATGCTTGATCATTGCTTTTTTTCTGCTGAGGAGCCGAACTAGTGACTCTGCCCCCTAGCGGAAGCGCAGCACCTGGCGTCGGGACGTACGTCTCCGTTCCCTCCTTCAGGGAACGAGGGTTACATACGTAACTGAGACGTTCCCTTTCAGTCGGTCACGTTCGACGTACGTCGGAACTGACTGAAGAATTGGGATCCCTACCAAAACGTTGGGCCTTCCAGCGTCCTGCTTGAGCGCACTGGACCGTCTTAGATGATACGGAAGTCAGGGCTCCAAGCAGGGAGGTCAGTCACTGCTGTTTCTGCAAGACCCACCCAGTGTGACTATTGGATAACGCTGGGAAAGCGTGCCCGTCTCGAGAGATGGTACGCTGCGGAGCCACATCCTTCAGTGGAAGGATTGGTGGTGGAATACACATAAAGACTAACCTGGCAGAGTAGTGCAACATATGGCAGTCTCTGGGGTGGTTCCAGCCTGGTTCCAGGGGGGAAAGAACACACCCAGAGATGACAGAGCGGGCGTAAGTGCGAAGAGAGCGGACGGGACATAACAAAGCCAGGGCTGGGTCTGCCTCCTCCGAAGGCAGCGTTTGCAGGTTCACTACCTGGTCCAGGAAGGGAGTGGTAGGAACCTTGGGCACGTATCCAGGCCAGGGTCTCAGGACAACATGAGAGTTGTCCGGCCCGAATTCCAGGCATGATTCGTTGACCGAAAGTGCATGCAGGTACCCTACCCTCTTGATGGAAACCAATGCCGTCCGAAGCACTGTCTTCATTGACAGGATTTTAAGCTCCACCGACTGCAAAGGCTCAAAGGGAGGGCTCTGAAGTGCTCTGAGCACTAGAGCCAAATCCCAAGAGGGTAACGAGTTTGGACGAGGAGTATTTAGCCTCCTCGCACCTCTGAGGAACCTGACAATTAGGTCGTGCTTCCCCAAGGACTTACCTTCGACTGCATCGTGATACGCCGCTATTGCTGCGACGTACACTTTGAGGGTGGAGGTAGACAGCCTTTGCTCCAGCCCATCTTGCAGGAAAGAAAGCACGACACTAACCAAACCAGCATAACACTGGCAATGGGTCGAGTCCGGAGAGGCAAACAGGTCTACCTGTGCGGCTCCGAAGAGGTCCCATATCAGCTGGACCGTCTGGGGATGAAGTCGCCACTCTCCCGGAGGTGTCGGCTGCCGTGAGAGCTCGTCGGCTGTCCGGTTGAGCGCACCTGGGATATAAATGGCACAAAGCGACCTCAGATGCTTCTGACTCCAAAGGAAGAGTTTTTCGGGGGCGAGTTGCAACATGCAACGGGAGCGTAGACCACCCTGACGATTGATGTACGCAACGGCCACAGTGTTGTCCATAAGGACCAGTACATGCTTGCCACGTAGCGACCCCTTGAGGCGGCGCAGTGCCAAGTGTACTGCTAACAACTCGAGGTAATTGAAATGCCAATGCAATTGAGGTCCCGTCCACAGACCTGAAACTGCATGCCCATTGTACGTGGCCCCCCAGCCCGTGGAGGAGGCATCCGTGAAGAGCACAGCATGCCTGGACACTTGTTCTAGGGGCACCCTGGCCCGGAGAAACAAAGCGTCGGACCACGGGCTGAAAATTGGCTGGCAGTAAGGAGTCACTGGGACCCGGTGAATGAATTTGAATGAATTCAAGCAGTTCAACACCAACCAGACCCGCTCTTCCGTGAGGCGCGCAGTCTGGCTGACCGAATCCAGCTCCATACCGAGATAAGAGATCCTCTGTGTGGGACAGAGTTTGCTCCTTCTCTCGGTTGACCCGAAGGCCCAACAGGCTGAGGTGACTGAGCACCATGTACCTGTGTTCGCACAACTGCTCCCGAGACTGGGCGAGTATGAGCCAGTCATCGAGATAGTTGAGGATGCGAACGCCGCGTTCTCTGAGCGGAACAATGGCTGCCTCTGTGACTTCCGTGAAGACGCAAGGCGACAGGGACAGCCCGAAGGGCAGGACTTTGTACTGATATGCCTTCTCCTCGAACGCAAAGCGTAGGAATGGTCTGTGTCGAGGAAGGATAGAGACATGAAAGTACGCATCCTTCAGGTCGATCGCTACGAACCAATCTTGGGGAAGGATGCATTCGAAAATGCGTTTCTGCATTAGCATCCAGAACAGGAGCTTGTGCAGGGCCCGATTCAGGATACGCAGGTCCAAGACCTTTCTTGGGTACAATGAAATGGCACTGTAGAACCCCACCTTCATATCGGCTGGAGGAACCGGCTCGACCGCGTCCTTCGCCAGTAGGACATCGATCTCTGACCGCAAGACCTGAGCATTGCTGCTTCGCATGGAGGTGAAGAGGATGCCCTTGTACTTGGGAGGGCGGTGAGCGAACTGAATCGCATAGCCGAGTCTGATGGTCTGGGGAGCTGTAGCCAAGCCCCCAGAGAATGCACAAGCGGGACCAACGGCACCACAGACGTACCCGGGGTGGGGCAGCGAGGCGGAATAGACAGACCCAACTCGGGAGGCCCGGACGCGGCCCAGAGTGTTGTCTGAGTATTCCAGGGTGGGGCAGAGTGTGGGTGAGAAGGCCCGGGGGCGTTCTCGATGCCCACACTGCTGCCCCCTGGCAAGGGGAGGGGAGGAAAGGAGTGGCAAGGCCCGGAGGCGTCATACACTGTCAACCTGGCCCTCTTGGTGCCCAGGGAGAGAGAAAACTGCTCTGAAAATGTGGGTACCGCTGGGCTCCGGAGAGCCAGTGGCAGAGTATGACACCAGTCAGGGCCCGGGGGGTGGGGGAGGGGTACGGACACCCACTCCCTCGGAGCAGCTCCTGTTCTCCCTGGGCTGCCCGTCTCAGGGCCGCTTGCCCTTACACTTGCTTGTAGACTAGCAAAGCCCTGAGCGGGTTGGGCGCCTCCCTTACGTCCGGGACCCTGCTTCCCAGATGGAGGCTGCTGCCTGGGTTTCACAGGGGCGGAGGCGGATGCAGGGGGGGTGCCCTCGGTGACAAGCAGGCAGAGGCGCTGCGAATTAGGAGGCGCCTCTGCTGGGCAGAGTTCTCGACGGCGTCGCAGAAGAGGCCAGCCTGACAGACAGGGACGTTGAGGAACCGAACTTAGACGGACTCACGCAGATCTGCCAGGTTTAGCCCCAGGTTCCTGGACCACTAGTGTGGACATCGCCTGACCCAGGGAGTTGCATAACCCCTGGGTCGGGACTACCCTCGTGCATGCAGGACAGAGGGTAGTGAGAGAGGGAAAAATTTATACAGATTTTGGCCCTTTTGGTGTTCAATATTTTGACACCAAATAGTTCCATACTGCAAATTTTTCCAATGCCCATCCGGGGAAAAAGGCACGGGGGTAGGCAAGGCGATTTACGCGTTGCACTATGCCTCAGCCACCGGAGAAAGCATGGCTGTCAACTCTGAATCTGATTCAGTAAGAGTACACACTATTATAGTGGGAAACTCAGCATCATCATTTCCAGCGCATAACAGCCCTCTCTCCGATGCAGCAATTGACATCTGTCCTCTGCCAGAGCCCCAAATGAAACACTAGGACCCCTTGCTTTTTAAAAGGACCAGCAATCCCATCTGAGGGCTACCAGCAGGCATGTGAGACAGTGAACGTGGCCGTCAAACTCGACGGCACGCGGTGCGCTGAACGCTCAAGCCCTATGAAAAGGCAAGACGAACACCGCACCGACGTGGTCATGTCCTCATGAGAGAACATGAACCACCCACAAACACAGTCTCAACATGCTTGTGATGCGATAGAGGAGTGGGGGCCCACGGAGATGTACCCGGTGGGGAAGCACCACTGTAATCCTCATGTCACCAAGGCTTATTACCCGAAGTAGCCCTTTTCTGGCTTTTGCAAGAAAAGAAACTAGATCGGGGAATAGGCAAAGGGACTCAACCCCGTTTGAGGTTTCATAGTCTCGACCGCGCATCTCTAGCGCCGAGTGACACGCTGGGTTGCCGTGAAAACCCCCGCTGTCAGCCGGCCCCCGACGGTGCATGGCGCGCTGAGAGAAAGGCTTGAGAAAGGCTTGAGACGAACAACGCGTCGACGTGACCACCCACAAACGCAATCTCACATGTTTATATGTGAGAGAGATCGTGGCCGTCAAATGAGGACAGGAAACAACCACATCCAGAAACACACGGTTTGAATGACATCTTGAAAAAGACGCAGGGTCAAACCGTGTTGCTCTTTTAGAAAGGAAAACTGCTCTTTTTATATACTGAAGCACTCAGGGAGATGACCGTGGCACCACACAGTACAAAGGTGCAAGTCTGTGTGTGCACTCAAAAACGGAAACGCCCAGCGAACCAACTCTTTGATCTCCGTTGAAGCAGCCACCCGCTGAGACGCGCCGTCACACCCGCACTGGAAGCAGCAGTTATTCCTCTCACGAGACTCGTCGTTTACACTCTTCGTAGAAACAGGAAACATTCACTGTTCGGCTCCGAAGTAAAAAAGCAATGATCAAGCATTCCACTTCCTTATTTATACCCTCGCTGCGGGGCGGTGCGTGGAATGCGTGAATCGCATGCCAATCTCCATTGGCTCGTTTTTAACACACTTCAAGTAGATTGGTCTCTGAGATCAGATCCCAATTCGACGGTCAGTTCCGACGTACGTCGAACGTGACCGACTGAAAGGGAACCTTTGCCAGGTATCGCAGTTTTAGCTCCTGTACAAGATTAGCATACTCCCCTTCAGACTCTCTGTTCTTTAAGACTGGGTGCACCCAAAACCTTCTTTTCGGTCTTTTAACCCTCTAGGCTCCACGGTCGAGTTTACTCGACAAGATGCGGCACTGAATAAAACGGCCGATTTTGTCAAATAGGGTGTCAAATTTCGTTTGACCTCCCCTCCACTAGATATCAGACATGTCATACTTCATTCCCGACTCAAAAAAACGTCATGCTTCTATACAAAATCTTCGAGCAAGAGCGCATTGAATCAGTGCGAACAAACGCGAAGCTAGTGTGCGAGTAAGCCATTTTATCAGAGCAATATTGTCAATGTCAGCGAGTATTTGCATTAGATTATTATTTTCTAATGGCATCAATAAAGCTTACCCGCAATTAAGTGTTGGGTCTTCTATTCGCGGACCCTGATTCTGAAGGGGAATATCTGCCGAATATCACAAACGGTGAATCCTTTGCCCAATGTAGATGGTAATTTGCCCATTGTCAGTGGTGGGAACACAGTGGTTTTTCGCGGGGTTGGAGTGTTCATTGCGAAGTTAGCAGGCGTGTTGCGCCGGCTTCACACCGCACGCGCAAGCAGTGCGTTGGCAGGGCAGTGGTGCGTATGGAGAGCGGGAGCCGCGCGCGGCCGTTTTGCATTCACACAGGCATGTCTCTCGTCTTGTCTCGTCATCTCACTCATGATCTCTGCCTTACCGTGGCGAGTGATCTTTTGAACTAAACAGGTCTTGTCTACTTGTGTTTGTGTGTCATATGAATAATATATATGTGCCCCATACATGGAATCACAGTGCCTACTGTATGTAGTAAATGGAAAGTCTCTACAGCAAAAGGCCAACCGTTACATGCATTCAGTTTGTTTCTACCATTTATTAGTAACGATTTACACAGTTTGTTTACTATTCACCTGAGCATTCAGTATTGTGCAATATAGCATACAGAAGGTGAGGGACATTTTTTGGGGAAAGAAGTGCTGCATTTATCATTTAAACATGTGACTTTTCATGAAAATGCAATAATCCAAGGTGACCACCACCATATGATGTCATAATATGCAAATTAGATGGGACAATGTGATCCCTTCATAAACTTTGGGTCATCCTTAATATTTCTCTAATTTACAGAAAGTCTCTATCTTTTATCACTTTTAAGATATAGCCTTTTCAAATTAAGATGTCAAAATCGAACGTTTTAGGAAAAAACCTCTGGCGCTAAAAGGGTTAAAGAAAATTAAAAGCTTGTCTCCACTGAATGATGAAGTGTCCGTGTTTTCTCAGCTGTCGCCGCGAATGTTTTGTAATGTTTTGAAATTTTGGAGTTCTGAAACGCCGCAAATTTGCGTCGTGGCTGATTTGAATGGTTTTGATGCAAACTATTCGCACACAAAATATTAGCTTTTTCCGCTTCGCTTTTCCGTTACGCGTCCGGTGTGAAAGGGCCTTTAGAATCCGAGAAACGCGCCCGTGCGTTTTGCTGGATTTTTCCACATAACAGTGTAAAACAACTTAAAATACTCTATATTTTAACGAAAACAATATGTCTTTATAAAGCTTAAAGTGTCTACTTTTATTTGTGTACACTCAAAATAAAAACTAAATGTTGTGCTTTTCGCTAAATAAAGAAAACAAACAGGATGCATATTCTCCCGCCGGTCTCCCTGTGATGTTCATTCTGAAATGCGACTTGCCTCAGAAAAAGCTTGAAATGTCTACTTTTAAATTAAGTAATTCATATTAAAACATATATTCTCTGTTTATGTAATCCGTATGAAAACAGCGAGAGGCACAGTTCCTCCAGCTAAGCCTTACTATCTAATGTGGTCACACCCACCCACGCAAAGAGATTCACATGCAAATCGTCCACATGAAGGAGTGCAAACCTGTAAACGCCCCTCAAAACAAAGACTCGTCTTCATCATTGGCATGCGAATTTTGCATACGTAACTTCGCCTCACCGCGTGAGTATATAAGGAAGTACGTGGCAATATCGCATTATGTTACCTGCTTGAGGAGCCAAGACTGAACTCCCGAGTTCCAGGTAGCACAGCTGATGTGGCAACGGAACGTACGTCTCCGTTCCCTCCTCAGGGAATGAGGGTTACATCCGTAACCGAGACGTTCCCTTTCGTTCAGTCACTACGACGTACGTTAGTGACTAACGAATGGGGGTTCCAATATAATCGTGTGAGTTCCCTGTCGTAAGACTAATATGGACGAAGGACTCACGCTTAACACAGGATTACCAAGGTACACTGGGAAGCATATCCCAGTGAAGGAATGCAAAGATGCCTGCCCGTAGGGAGGACTTAAGAAATACTCGTGTGGGGGTCGCCGGAGGGGAACCATGCACACGGGGCACCTGGCCGGACACGAGGGTCTGGGCTCGTGAGAGGGCAGACACACAGGTATCGGCGTAAGCGGTGCTGGAGGAACTCAGGGCTCTCGGGGGACTCACCTGAGGAAAAATAATCGCACGTATCCAGTCCATGGAGTGGAATGGCGAGCAAGCAATGACACCTGAGCCTGGCCCATTACCGGCCCCTCAGGGGGGCGAGTACATAGTCGGACACTGGCTCCACTCGGAGATTGTAGAATCTGGCGAATGTGTTTGGTGTCGCCCAGCCTGCAGCTCTGCAGATGTCTGTTAGCGAGGCGCCATGCGCTAAAGCCCAAGAGGAGGCCACACTCCGAGTGGAGTGTGCCCTAACCCCAAGGGGACATGGTCGACCTTGCTGCTGGTAAGCCAAAACAATGGTGTCCACTATCCAGTGAGACAGCCTTTGCTTTGAGAGAGCTCTTCCCATCCGCTCTCCACCATAACAGACAAGAGCTGGTCTAAGGTCCTGAAACACTGCGTGCTTCTGGAGGGCGCGTACTGGACAGAGCAATGCCAAGGCTGGGTCTGCCTCCTCCAAAGGCAGCGTTTGCAGGTTCACCACCTGGTCTTTGAACGGATTGGTGGGAACCTTGGGCACATATCCAGGCCGGGGTCTCAGGATCACGTGAGAGTTAGCCGGCCCGAATTCCAGGCATGCTTCGTCAACCGAAAATGCCTGCAGGTCCCCGACCCTCTTAAGAGAGGCCAATGCGGTCAGCAGAGCCGTCTTCATCGACCGTCTTCTTCTCCGCTGGCGAACAGGGCTTCACATGTGATAAATGTAAGGAGATAGTTAGGCTGACGGAGAAGATTTCAGAATTAGAAACACGCATCCATACTTTATCTGAGAGTAGTGAGAATGTAACAGCTTTAGACACTGATTTGGATGTGAATAGCTTAGTGAACTCTGTACATTCTTCGGTTCCGGCTGCAGGGCCCTCGCAGCAGGGCAACTGGGTGACAGTGAGGCAGCATAGTCGCAGACCAAAAAAACGCTTTTCCGTTCCGGTTAGAACATCAAACAGGTTCTCCCCTCTCAGTGAAGCACCCACTGAGTGTCCTGTTGAAAGTGCCCTAGTCATTGGCGATTCTATTACACGGAATGTGAAGATACCAGCCACCATAGTCACTTGTTTACCGGGAGCCAGAGCGCCTGACATCAAAGCAAATTTAAAAGTGCTGGCTAAAGCTAATCGTAAATTCTCTAAGATTATTATTCACGTCGGCACTAATGATGTTCGACTTCGCCAGTCGGAGATCACCAAAATTAACATTAAAGAGGTGTGTGAACTCGCTAGTACGATGTCAGAGGCTGTTTATTGTTCTGGTCCGCTCCCCGTTAGAAGGAGTGATGAGATAGTTAGCAGGCTATCATCACTCAATGGCTGGTTGTCTAAGTGGTGTCTGCAAAATAACATAGGGTTCATAGACAATTGGAAAAGTTTTTGGGGCAGACCTGACCTGTTGAAGAAGGATGGCATCCATCCCTCCTGGGGTGGTGCCGCTCTTCTCTCTAGTAATTTGGCACATAGTCTTAGAGCTAAACCTTGACTCACTAGGGCCCAGGTCAGGAAGCAGACAAACTGGCTAAACCGACCGTCTGCTAGCTGTCTCACGTCACCGGAGTCAGATAAATCCCAGCACATAGAGACTCTTTCACCGAGATATTATCATATAGAGACTGTGTCTGTTCCCCGAATTAGTAAATACAAAAAAACATCAAAACCATTCAACAGTAAAAATTTAATTGATGTCCAACAAATAAACAAAAGAAATAATACAGATGAACAATTGATAAAGCTTGGGTTGCTGAATATTAGATCCCTTTCCCCAAAAGCGCTTATTGTTAATGATATTATTAAAGATAATAATCTTGATGTGCTGTGTTTGACAGAAACCTGGCTAAAACCTGACGACTACATTACCTTAAATGAGTCCACCCCCCAAGATTATTGTTATAAACATGAGCCGCGTCTGAAAGGTAAAGGGGGAGGGGTTGCTGTAATTTATAATAATATCTTCAGTATTACTCAGAAGTCTAGTTTCAAATATAATTCCTTCGAAGTTTTGGTGCTTTATGTAACGCTATGTAGTGTACATGACAAAACCCGTTCAACATTGGTGTTAGCTACTGTATACAGGCCACCAGGGCATAATACAGACTTTATCAAAGAATTTGCTGACTTTCTATCAGAATTAGTACTGGCCGTAGATAAAGTACTAATTGTTGGTGATTTTAATATCCATGTAGACAACGAAAAAGACGTATTAGGATTAGCATTTAAAGATACACTAAACTCTATTGGAGTTAGGCAACACGTGTCAGGACCCACTCATCGCCATAATCATACTTTAGACCTAATATTGTCACATGGAATTAATGTTGATACCGTTGAAATTCTGCAGCAGAGCGATGACATCTCAGATCATTACTTAGTATCTTGTATACTTAATTTAGCTAAAGTTGCAAAGCCGCCCCCTCGTTTCAAAAATGGCAGGACAATCACTGCCGCTACTAAAGATTGCTTTTTAAATACTCTTCCTCATCAGTATCATCTCCTCAGCAACCCAGATAGCATAGAAGAACTCGATGTTGCAACAGAAACTATTGACTCTCTCTTTTCCAGTACTTTAGACACAGTTGCTCCTCTGCGCTTAAAGAAGATTAAAGAAAATAGTCCAACGCCGTGGTACAACGAGCACACCCGGGCCCTTAAAACAGCAGCCAGAAAAATGGAGCGCAGCTGGAAGAAAACAAAACTAGAGGTCTTTCGAAATTCGTGGAAAGAGCACATGATCGCATACAGAAAGGCCGTAAAAACTGCTAGATCCGCTTATTTCTCAACTCTCTTGGAAGAAAACAAACACAACCCAAGGTATTTATTCGATACAGTGGCTAAATTAACCAAAAATAAAGCTTCAACTTCTGATGATTGTAAACAGCACAGCAGTAATGACTTTATGAACTTCTTCACATGTAAAATTGATAATATTAGGAAGAAAATTTTAACCATGCAGCCGTCTACTACAGTATCACATCAGACAGAGCATTGTAGTGTCACTGAGGAAAAATTACAATCATTCACTGCTATAGGAGAAGAAGAATTGGCTAAACTCGTTAAATCATCAAAATCAACAACATGTATGCTTGACCCTGTACCGACTAGGCTATTAAAAGAGATGCTACCAGAGGTCATAGATCCTCTTCTTAATATCATTAATTCATCTTTGTCATTAGGATATGTACCGAAAACTTTTAAGTTGGCTATTATTAAACCACTTATTAAAAAAACGCAACTTGATCCTACAGAATTAGTCAATTATAGACCAATCTCAAATCTACCCTTTCTGTCAAAAATACTTGAAAAGGCAGTGTCTTCACAATTATGTTCCTTTTTAGAAAGAAATGGTATCTGTGAGGATTTCCAGTCAGGATTTAGACCATATCATAGTACTGAGACTGCTCTCATCAGAGTTACAAATGATTTACTCTTATCATCCGATCGTGGCTGTATCTCTCTATTAGTGTTACTCGATCTTAGCGCTGCATTTGATACCATCGACCACAACATTCTTTTGAATAGACTCGAAAATTATGTAGGTATTAGTGGAATTGCTTTATCATGGTTTAAATCATACCTATGCGACCGTTATCAGTTTGTAGCAGTAAATGAAGAGATGTCACACCGATCGCAAGTTCAGTATGGAGTACCACAAGGCTCAGTGCTAGGACCGCTACTCTTCACCCTGTACATGCTACCACTGGGAGATATTATTAGGAAGCATGGCATTAGTTTTCATTGTTATGCTGACGATACTCAGCTCTATATTTCTTCACGCCCTGAAGAAATTTACCAATTCACAAGATTAACGGAATGCATAGCCGCCATAAAACATTGGATGACTGGTAATTTCCTGCAACTCAATTCAGAAAAAACTGAATTTTTAATTATTGGACAAAAAAGCTCCACAAGTAGTAACCTAGAATACTGTCTAACACTTGATGGCTGCTCTGTCAAGTCTTCGTCGTCAGTGAGGAACCTGGGTGTGCTCTTTGATACCAATCTTTCGTTTGAAAGCCACGTTTCTAGCATCTGTAAAACAGCTTTCTACCATCTTAAAAATATATCAAAATTACGGCACATGCTCTCAATGCAAAATGCTGAACAGTTAGTTCATGCGTTCATGACCTCAAGGCTAGATTATTGTAATGCTCTATTGGGTGGTTGCCCTGCTCGCTTAATAAATAAACTCCAGCTGGTCCAAAACGCAGCAGCTCGAGTACTTACTAGAACCAGGAAGTATGACCATATTAGCCCAGTTCTGTCAACATTGCACTGGCTACCTATTAAACATCGCATACATTTTAAAATCTTGCTTATTACTTACAAAGCACTAAATGGTTTAGCTCCCCAATACTTGAGCGAGCTCTTAACATATTATACTCCATCACGTCTACTGCGATCTCTAAATTCTGGCCAGTTGTTAATACCGAGAATATCCAAATCAACTGCAGGCGGTCGATCCTTTTCCTATTTAGCTCCTAAACTCTGGAACAGTCTTCCTAGCACTGTTCGGGAAGCAGACACACTCTGTCAGTTTAAATCTAGACTAAAAACACATCTCTTTACTGTGGCATACACATAAAACACTTTATCAATTAATTGATTGTTAGGCTGCATTAACTAGGTCAGCCGGAACCGGGAACACTTCCCATAACACCTGATGTACTCGTTACATCATCAGAAGAATGGCATCTACGCTAATGATATTCTCTCTGTTTTATCCCGAGGTTTACTGCAGTCAGCCAGATCTGGGCCATATCCTAATCAGATGGTGGACCAGAGAAGACCAACACAGGACCCCGAAGTGTCTGCAGAGACCGTGTCAATTATCCTCCCCCTGCAACTGCCTCATCGACACGGCATCTAAATAAACCCGTCACCAGTGTGATGACTCCGATTGTTCGAATATTATCATTAAATAATACTTAAATCGATATGTCATCCGCAATAAACCCGTCTCCAGCGTGTTGCCTCCGATCATTCGAATATTGCACTTTAATAATTATTTAATCAACATCATCCTCAATAAACCCGTCTCCAGCGTGTTGCCTCCGATCATTCGAATATTGCACTTTAATAATTATTTAATCAACATCATCCTCAATAAACCCGTCTCCAGCGTGTTGCCTCCGGTCCTTTGAATATTCCGATCTATTATGACCTCTGACCTGTAAAGCAGCCAGAATAATAATAATAATACGTTGTTTGTAAATTGGCCAGAGGAGAACTGGCACCCCGACTGAGCCTGGTTTCTCCCAAGGTTTATTTTTCTCCATTAGGTCACCTAATGGGGTTTTGGTTTCCTTGCCACTGTTGCCTCTGGCTTGGCGTGCTCAGTTGGGGACACTATATTTTTCAACTAAACATCGAAATAAATCTAATTAATAAACTAATTTAACCATGTAAACTAAATTACTGATCTAATTATTGATCTAAAGCCCACACTGTCACCGTATGGAAATTGAAATGAACTGATGACATCAAATGGCTATACAGCTGAATAAAATTAGGCTGCATTATTTTGCTGTTTAACACTGTAAAGCTGCTTTGAAACAATCTACATTGTTAAAAGCGCTATATAAATAAAGTTGACTTGACTTGACTTGACAGAACTTAATATCAACCGACTGCAAAGGCTCAAAGGGAGGCCTCTGCAGAGCACTTAGAACTACTGCGAGGTCCCAAGAGGGTACGAGAGGAGAGCGAGGAGGATTCGGTCTCCTCACCCCCCTCAGGAACCTGATGATCAGGTCGTGCTGACTTACCTTTTTGTCCCCCAAGAGATCGTGGTAGGCAGATATTGCGGCCACATAAACTTTAAGGTGGAGGGAGACAGCCTTCGCTCCAACCCCCTATTGGAGGAACGATAGCACATACCCGATCAGGCATTTCCAGGGGTCTTCTTGGCAGGAAGAGCACCAGGTGACGAAGTGGTTCCACCTCAGCGCATAGGCATGCTGAGTAGACTCTGCCCTAGCGGAAGTGATGGTGGCGACCACCGGAGGTGGCAGGCCACTCAAACCTGCCGCGTCCCATCCAGGAGTCACACGTGGAGGCTCCAAGATCGGGACGCGGGTGCCATAGGGAGCCCCGTCTCTGAGTGTCTCAGAGGAATAGGCCAGGGAGGGGCTGTCGCAAGGAGTAAGAGTTCAGGGAACCAGCTCCTTGTCCTCCCTGATCTTGCACAGGAGCTGTGCGAGTAGGCTCACTGGGGGGGAACGCATATTTGCGTCGGCCCCGCGGCCAGCTGTGCGCCAGTGCATCCGTGCCGAGCGTGCCCTCGGACAGGGAATAGAACAGGCTGCAGTGGGAAGAGTCGTGGGAGGCAAACAGAGCTACCTGCGTGTCCCCGAACTGTTCCCAAATCAGCTGGACCGTCTGGGGATGGAGTCTCCATTCTCCCGGGAGTGGCTGAAACCGTGAGAGCTCGTCGGCTGCACAGTTCAGGGCTCCTGGAATATGGACAGCACGAAGGGACCTCAGGCGCTTCTGACTCCATAAAACGAGGTGGCGGGCGAGTTGAGTCATACGGCGGGAGCGTAGACCGCCCTGGTGGTTGATGTACGCTACTACGGCCGTGTTGTCTGTCCTGACAAGCACATGCTGACCCCTCAGCAACGCCCGGAAGCGGTGCAGGGCGAACCGTACTGCCAGGAACCACAGGGTGAGTGTCTGAAGGCAGGCCCGAGTCACTTGTACCCGGAGCGCGCCAGACTGCCATGCCCACCTCGGGACTCGATCGCGAAGCCAATGCTGAAGCGGTCTCATATGAAGCAATCTGAGCGGCGTCACTGCGGCTGCAGATGCCATATGCCCCAGGAGCCTCTGAAAAAGTTTCAGTGGAACCGCACTCTTGCTCTCGAATTGACGGAGGCAAGTCAGCAGAGACTGCGTGCGCGCTCGCTGGTAAGCAGTACGCACCTGGCGACCGAGTCGGAAACCATACTGAGAAAAGAGATCCTCTGCACGGGGCAGAGTCGCTCTTCTCCCAGTCGACCTGAAGGCCCAGACGGGCTAAGTGCTGGAGCACTTGAACTCTGTGTCCGCAGACCTTCTTACGAGAGTGACCCAGTAAGAGCCAGTTATCGAAGTAGTTCAGGATGCGAACCCCGTGCTGCCTGAGTGGCGCAAGGGCTGCCTCGATAGACTACGTAGAGTCACGAGGGGACAGAGCTGCCGAATGGGAGGACTGCGTACTGGATGTACTGGAAGCAAACCGTAGGAACGGTCTGGGTCGAGGAAGGAGACCGTATGAAAGTAAGCGTACTTTAGGTCAGACAGAGGAGACCAGGGAAGGACGCACGTTCCACTGGGGTCTGCTCTGATAGGAGGCTGACGACAGAGAGGGACGAGAGCGGCGCGGTGAAGGCTGCTGCTGCTGCGGACTGAGGCGACTGAGCCGGCGGCTGGGGCAGCAGCCAGCCGCCGGGGCAGTACATGTTACAGCCTCAGTCTGCTCTGGGGCGGCCGAGAACCGTTGGGCGCAGTTCTCAGCCGCGCCGCCGAAGAGGCCAGCCTGGGATATGGGCGAGTTGAGGAGGCGGGCTCAGTCAACCCCCCCATATCACCAGGTAAGGTCAGAAAATTCTCCCGGACCACAGCTGTGGACATCGCCCGACCAGGGAGCGTGTGGCCACCTTCACCACCCAGAGAGCCGGGATCAGTGGCGGCACACAGCTCAAAAAAGAGCCCTGGGTCAGCTCCACCCTTGTGCATGTGCAAAGGGGCGGCGGCCTACCCCATAGCACTGCAGGACCACGCCACAAAGTAGACGAGCCCACAGGCTTAGGGAGGGTGCTTAGGACAGCCACGCCACGTCAAAGCCCTCTGTGGACACCGTAGTGCGCAACAGAGTGTTCAACAGTGGGGGGGGGGGCCCCAGTGTACCCTAGGCCGCGGCCCCATCAAGGGCAGAGAAGGCGGAGGAGGCCACCAAACGGTCACGGGAAGCACGGGGACTTCCAGGACCGTGTGATCTCCTCATGCACCTCGGGAGCGAAAGGCATTGGGGGCGGGGCCCAACAGCTGTCGGGTGCCGCCCACAAAAACCGATCGCGCAACCACGAGCACTCGCGACAGGGCGGAGTTCCACACCAGCGCGAGGCTCGCAGCTGCCCGAGATAACATGGCTGTCAACTCTAGGTCAGATCAGGCAGCGCTGACACACCCGGAGGCGGAGCACAACCTAATCGTCATCCCCAAAGGACTCTAGCCCACCTTGGGATGCGGCGATCGACATCTCGCTGAGGCGTCAGAGACGGGCCGCTGTTTCAGTCCAGCACTCGCGGGAAGCGATGTGCGAGAGGGGGGCGTGGCCCGAGGAACATATCGTCGGGGTTCTTAATACCACAGCACCGCCCTCAGGTCACCCTGGCCACCAGCCAAAGTACCACCTCTCTCAGAGACTGTAGATTGGGGTGTGGCAGAGGGGACTCTCTCTCCTCGCGGAGATCACTGAGTCTCGACCGCGACATCGCAATGGTCACGTTCCCGCAGTGGGAACATGACACATACACAATCACTGCCCGAACGTGCTGAAGCCCAAACACGTCGAGCAGTGAATAGACAGCAACGGAGATCGATCGCACCCGGAAGTGCACGGGCGAACCCTCTTGAAAAAGACGTGCCACGCGCAAGCTCTTTTTGTGAGAGGAAACCTCGCAGTCGATGCCGAAGCGCCCAGGGAAACACACACCAGCTGTCTAGCAGACCACCGCGCAGATCAGCAGGCAGGAAGTATGCGATCACTGGAACGCGCCGTCACACCAACACCGACTGGAAAGCTGCTCATCTCGAAGAGGCTGACAGAGTCTCAGAAGGCTTGTGAGGAGTGAAGAGGTAGGTACTCTTGGCTCCGAAAGCAGAAACATAATGCGATATTGCCACGTACTTCCTTATATACTCACGCGGTGAGGCGGTGTTACGTATGCAAAATTCGCATGCCCCATGGCATTGGCACGCCATTGGGCGTTTTCTATATGCTCGAAGATGAGGCTTCTAAGCGAAACCCCCATTCGTTAGTCACTAACGTACGTCGTAGTGACTGAACGAAAGGGAACTTGAGGCAACAACATCCCGTTCTGAAAAGCCTTGTAAACAAATGTTTAAAGTGTGTTAGATGGCCATATTTCAGATACTTAATATTTTAGTTTTTTCAAAAACTATTCATAAACATTATTTTCTCAAAATTACAAACTTTTATGTACATGTTGCTCACATATTACTGTAGCCATGTTTGTGCTTAATACAGTGTACTTAGACTTTAGCCATTAATATGCTTTAAAGCAACTGAAAAAAGCACAAATGTCAGAACACAACATGACATCATGACTTTGCGTAAACATACACGCCACTTTCTAAAGCCAAATGGCGTGTTATCTGTATGCATGTTGAGCTATCCGCGTGTATGTCTACGCCGTGTGATTCCGCGTGTATGTGTACGGCGAAACAAACCATCATCTCTGCGTGTATGTCTACGCAGTGTGATTCCGTGTGAATGTCTACGCTGAAACGAACCATTATGTGTGTGTGTGTTTGTGTGTGTGTGTGTGTGTCCACAATGTAAATGGGTTTATAAACATACTAAATTATGTTTTTTTGAAAATGTAAAAATGCTGAATGTTTCTTGTGATGGGTAGGTTTAAGGGCAGTGTGTGTGTGTGTGTGTGTGTGTGCGTGTGATGGGTAGGTTTAGGGGTAGGGGCAGTGTAGGGGGATAGAATGACACGGCGTTGATAAACACGCTAAAAAACGATTATGCGTCTTGATAGCATGCCAAAATGGCATACGAATTGGCGTGTCATACATACGGCATTTCATGAGATCAGTCTGCAGAATATGTCAACTTCTTCAGGGCCGCAAAATAGCCATAGGGTCCTATGGGTTAAACTCCTTGTTTTGTTCTGTCCCTTGTCGGTTCTCATTCTAAATTAAGACTTTGTTTATGAACTCTATCATTGTGTATGCTGCAGACTATCGCTACATTTTTTTTTTAACATGGACTTACCAGTTTTGCGGAGGCTCATCATCTGCAAGGGCACTGGTGAAATACTGGTCTTGGAGGATAAAACAGGGCGATTCTCCGGGTAACATCAGCGAGGCAGAGAAGGAGCCTGTGTCGGAACCAGCTACCTGGGGCTTCCCCGAGGTGAAGCAACCTGCCCAGCCCCCCTCAGTGCCAGGAGCAGATCACTACCTGATAGATTCCACGTCGGTCCCGTCCAGCCATCTGGATGCTCCCGTCCCATTAGGAAATCTTCTATCTGACTCCGTGATTCCATCTTCTCAGCTGGTTTTGTCCAGTTCCCTGGATCCGACGGTGGCACTGGTGTCGTCCTGCTCCTTGGCACTGCCAATTCTCCTTGGCACTGCTGGACCATGTGGCTCTTCGGCTGCGCCTCAGGCTTCCTGTCCGCCATCTCAACTAGAGGTTGAGTCCCTGGCTTCACATCAGGCCTCCAGACCCATGTCTTCACCTCGTCCTGTCAGCCCTTCGGCTCTGCCACGGCTCTGTGCTCCTTTGACTCCACTGTGGTCCACCAGACCTGGGACTCCTCCGGGCTCCCTTGCCCCACTGGATAAGCCTTGGTCAGTTGTTCGCTCTTCCTCCGCCTAGCCCCCATCTTCGCCTTGGTCCCACGAGCCAGCAGCTCCACCTTGGGCTTCCAGGCCGGGGTTGTCACCTAGCCCGTTGGCCTCTCTGCTCCACTGGGTACTGCATGTACACTGGTTCCACCTAACCCTTCAGTCAAAGAATCACCCTGCCTCCTCCAGCTGTCAACTCCACCATGGTGTTTATGTCCTATGACTCCTCCTGGTCCCTGTCAATTACCAGCTCCACGCTCAACTCCAATGCCCTCTACCTCCCTCCACAGTTGGACATTATACTGCATGAGGACATGCCTTTCCGTTGCACGTACTGTCACGATTGTGGACTTTTATTTTGTTATTCTGTTCTGTTAGTTCCTGTTTTGCCTAATCCGTTTAGTTCCGGTTTCATTGGTTACTGATTATCTCCTCGTTTGATTCTATTGTTACGTATAATTATCACCTGTTTGTCTTGTATTTAAACTCCCTGTTTTGTTCAGTCCCTTGTCCGTTCTTGTTTAATTTTATATGATTTGCCTTTTCCTCCATGTTCTAAATAGCTCCTGAGTAATTGTTATTCTAAATAAAGACTTTGTTTATGAACTATATCGCTGTGTGTGATGCAGACCATCGTTACATTACTAAACTGCTGACTCAGTTGAGGTTTCAGTTGAAATGTATTGAATGGTGTTGATTTTATTGTTGATTTAAAAGCCACAAGTGTGGTTCATTATGAGAGGATAGCTGGCTAATTCTGCAGATATTCTGGTTGTTGTCTGTCACAACTGCTGTTTTAAATGTATAACTGGGTCCAAAATGTCCTTTTTATCTTGTATTTATATTATATCACTGATTTTCCTTTTTATTGCATACGACTCTTCTGTGCTTTAAGTGATTTCAGCCGTTTGGCTAACTTCTGCGATTTTTGTAATTCTAACCACATGCTTCTCAAATCCCACCCTCCAACAGCACATCGACAAAATCATACCGGTATGCGCAAAATGATTGACAGGCAGAGATTCTGAGAGTTTCTGATTGGCTAGTTCCCCTGACTCACTGAAAAACCTGACACCTTCTAAATAGTGGGAAGATTGTGTGTGTGTAAAAAAAGGCTTTAATATTGTGCTCTTCAGATGTTCAGCAGGCCAGACTGGAGATGTTCTGTGGCAGATTGTGTTATTTAATAAATTATTATACCCATTTTTAGAGAAGAATATCTTGAATACCTGTTACATTTATTCTGTGAATATAGGGATTTTATTTAATTGCATGCAGTAATTTTTGTGACCGTAGGGCAGTCCTTCATAAATGACAATGAAATGTCAATTAAATGAAATTAAATGAAATGAAATGAAATGCCTTCTAAAGTCTACTCAGAATCTAAAAGCCCTGTGCCACAACCCAGAGAGCTAACCAACTTCTAAGTGACATAACCTCATAAATGACCAATTGGGAACACTCTAAATAGACAGAAATTCATGGGAGACTCGATGCAACTGAATAGTTTACATTAGCATGTTGCTAAGCTAACTAAACAATAGTCTATAAGCACAAAATATGGGATTTATTTATGTATTACTGATTTAGTTGTAATATATGGGCAAAATGTCTTAAGGCAGCCTTAATATGATATCTTTCCTTTGGAATAACCTATGTGATGCAAGCAAACTCGTGATACTTTTTATAGATTCTCATAATGAGTCATAATTACTAGTAGTTTGCGTATGCCAGGTGTGCTGTTTTAAACATATAATTTCATGTTTTTTGTCTTAAATTTTTTGTGACTGTTTTTTTTTTTTTTTTCATTTCATCCTATCTCTGTCTTTGCCACAACTTTGATTAGATGTAGTCTGTAATGTGAATGTCATTTGTTTCCTGTGCTGATTGTTTTGTGTGTGTGTTTGAGAGATGATGCCAGGGTGAAGTGTACTGCTATCATTGTATTCCCAAGATAAATCACTGCAACTGTTTCCTGCTCTGATTACAAATGACATGCACATGTGTCTCTCCGATCAGAGAGGCAGGCAGAAGAAGATAATCGAGAGAAACAGTGAGGCACTCAAACAACTCCCTAAAGATCAGCTGGACCAGTTCACCTTCTCTGTGCGGTAAGTGTTGTTATATATATATAGTTATAGTTATGTTCAGAATGAAATACTTTCATACTTACTGCATACTGCGCATGTGGAACAGTAGGCAGTATGCCATGATAAACAGAATCATGACGAACAGACATATCTTTGGCATCACATGACCTCATGATGATTAATTCACCAGCTGGTTTAAATTTACCATTTTCAAAATGATTAACAAATATAGCTGGTTTTAGGTAATTTGTATGTTTTGACCCACTAAAAATGAAAGTTCAAGTCAATTGCATTGCAGAATACAGTGTTACAGCAGTATGCCATTATTTTGACAAATTTATTAGGGCATAGGGCAATTTATTGCATCCACAAAATGTGCATATGCTGGGCACAGCATGCTCCAGAAGTAATGCACACACTGAACATTGTGTGTCAGTGTGTGGATAAACATTAAAGGCCTATACATAAACACACACACACACACACACACACACACACACACACACACACACACACACACACACACACACACACACAAACCCTAATCCTTTGAATATATATTTTATGCTGAGATTATATATAAATCAAACCACCCAATTTTCCAGTATTTTTGAAAATTGTTATTGTTGAGTTGTAACCCTATAATACTGCAGCTTTTTCTCAGTGCATATATTAACACTCATCAACTTGCATGATTTATTTGAGGCTCAATATGAATGTTGCTGTCCGCAATATGAATGTCATTTTATTGTCAAACTCAATGTGTGTTTTTATTGAAAGGATCAAGGTAACGTTAACATCGGCAACACATAAAACCTCATGCTGTGGATAATTGCCTTTTCTCTGGTGATGCAAAGTGCACAAGCAGGCCTACGAATGAGTGTTTTCTCCGTTTTATTGTGGCTTACAGCATTTGATATTAATGAGAAAACAGGAGTGAAAACACACCGACACAAACAGCAGTACCGAACAAATCTTATAAACGGCCTCGTCAAATTGCATTTCACAAAACACTTACCTAAATTTCACTGCACATGCTGCGATGAAAACCGCTCGCCTAAATCCACAGAGGGAAAAATTGAGGTGTGTTTTTATTTTGATTTTGCCCGAATTATTGCCAACGCTGTACATTTCTCTGAGAAGAAAGAAAGAGCGACTCATTTTATAGGATTTAGAGCTGCCTACCTCTGCTCATTTCTGAAAATTGGTAATTTGTTGCCGCTGGACTAGTATTAAACAAGATCACAAGCTGTGCTGCTGTAAGTATGAGAGGAAATCAAATGAAACTCAGGCCACACATCAGAGAAGAGAGGGGCAGGAGCACACTACTAACCCAAAGCACGATAAAGGACTTCAAAAAGTAATGCCAGACATTGACGGGCACAGTTTAGCCTCGCTGTTTTTCATGCAAGCAGTATGAAATACAATCCAATCGACTGTTTCTTTGTTAATTCATATTGTTTTGAAATGCAAATCACATTTTATAAAATTCTTGTAGTTCTCACATAACCAATGCTGGGGAGATCATACTGATTTTAAAGATAACTTTTTATTAATTTCGCTGGATGCAAACTCTGTTACACCATTCGGGTGTAGGTGTTTGGACATTCTTCACGCTAGTCCCCTAGGATGATTTTAAAAATAACTGTAATTTATCACATTTATATGTGTGCATTATATATATGTTTATTTTTTAAATAATTAAATAATTAACTTGTGCAATTAAAATATAAATTTATTTTTACCTTTTTTAGCTAAAGTCCAATTTGCTAGAATTTCTCTATTTTGGGATTGTTTGCTGCCCAGACTTTCACTGTACATTAAGGGCCAGATTTATTAACAGCTTGCGCCAGCGCAAACCCTATTTTGCCGTAAAAAAAAAACAAAATACTGTCAGGATTTACTGAAGTCAGTTAAGTAAATCTGGACCTACATTTATAAAAAGTATTAAAACAACCTATTTTCAATTCATCTGCTATTTCCATGTAATTTTTTGTAACAAACAATCACTGTTCATGATGCTGCTCATTACCAAGCAAAAACCACGAGAATATTTTTTCCCCAGGACATGCTGTAAGTGTTTCAACACAGATGAAACAGTTAGAAGGGTTTCACTTTTTTTGCAAGATTAAAACTCAAAACTGTATTTGAAGAATCATCTAAATGTACCTGAGCATTACAGATCGGACATAACCCCCACCCCCCTTCTCGTGATTAAATGCAATCTTCATGTGCAGTTTTGATGTGATATGTGAATGAGTGAGGCATATTACTGCCATCTAGAGAATCAGCTGAGACTCTGATGTTATTTTTTTTTTTCTGCTGTGAAATGCGTGTGGCTCAGACAGAGGTGTTGACAGTTCACAGCCACGATTTATTGATAACTGCTGTCCCATTTGTTTGCATGGAAAATCCGTACGAGTTGGTGTTTAGCACGCTTGAATGACCTCTGCAAGTACAATGTGTGCTGACTAAAGCCCCAAACAAACAGTGTTAATACATGCTGTATTAATAAGTAAACTGTACATAATGAAATTAATTAAACTAGTAAATAAAATCAATATTTTTCTCTGTTATTATTTTTGTAAAGTATTACTTGAGTTTTAGCTTGTTGATATTTAACTCATTGGCAGAGAAGTGCTCTGACGGGTAATGCAAGTGTAATGATTTCTGTGCAGTGACACTTGCATATTTGGACACATTTAACTGATTTTCTTTTCTTGAGAAGTTAAAATGATTTAATTTAACGACTTATGCTTGAATTCTTGACATATGTTTAATAAATTGTGCAGAGTTTTATTAATTATTATATTTAATTATTTTACTATTAATGAAAATCTGTATGTGGCAAATAGAAAAAAAAATAAGTAGTAGATGTAGTAATAAGTAGTGTATGCAATGTGTACACATTGGAAATGAAGTGGTATTAATTGTAATGCATTATGTCATTAATATTATATAATGTTAAAATGTTTGGGGAATATACATACCTGTATATAGTTATATAATGCTTACATCTGGTGTAGGCACAGTGAAAAAGTCTTAACCACCTCAACTCTAAAACAGCACAGACAAAAACGCATGTCTCAAGGCTAATGGTTTTCAGTGAACTGAGAGCAGGGGATGCTGGGTATTGCTCACAGAGCTGTTTATCTGAATGGGCAGAGCTGCTCTTGTTCTTTCTCTTTGACTTCTATTATTCTCCTCATTTGATCCTCTCCCAGATTTACATATCAAACACCTTTGCCAGAGTAATAACCTTAAACCACACATTACAATTTCAAAGAACAAACAAAATGCATCAAAGCGCAAGTATTGATAAGTGCACTCAATGACTTTAAAAATGAAAAGAGTGTAGAAAGTATAACAAAAGACAGTTTGAGGTTTGAAGACCTTCTACCTTATTTGATGTGCTTGTTTTTCATTCAACTTTTTTCTGAGATACATTTGAGAAAATTAAAGTCACCATTCAATTTTAAATGGAAAAACGATTCAATCAATTCCCGATGGACAAAAGTCCTGCCCTACATTTTTTTTTTTACTTTTTGAGAAGCTGTTTCACATGGCTACACAATAGGGAAGAAACGTGCTTTAAAGGAAAATGTTAGTTGGACCAAGAAAATATGTTACCCCAAAATCTAAGGCATTGTCACATTTTTCCTTCACACATACAGCAATCCCAGAATGCATCATTCCCCAATGGTGGACAAAGTTGAGGGAAACATCGGTTGTAAATATAAATATTATTTTCATTATCTAAAAGTAAGTTTTGTCTCATTAACCGCATAAGCTCTGGGACCATTTTTGGGGATTTCTGCCTGGAAACATCAACCATTTTACCCAATATTTTTGTGTGCTTTCTGTTTTTATACTTTATTACAATATTGTATTATTAGCTTAGCAACATGCTAACATCAAAGTCTACTGAAATCATTTGTCAAGTCTTTTGTTTGCTTAATGTGAGGAGTGTTGTGTGAAGTATGTACACTACCGGTCAAAAGATTGAAATAATTATGATTTTTAATGTTTTTGAAAGAAGTCTCTTTTATTCCTGTGATGGCAAAGCTGAATTTTCATCATCATTACTCCAGTCTTCAAAGTCACATGATCCTTCAGAAATGATTCTAATATACTGATTTTGTGCTCAATTGTTATTGGTACTCAATTATTAATACTATTTCTTACTATTATTATCAATAATGAAAACAGCTTTTGCTGCTTAATATTTTTGTGGAAATCATGATACATATTTTTCATGATTCTTTGATGAATAAAACGTGTTAATTTCTCTCTCTTTTTTTTTTACATCTTACTATATACTTTTAAATGGCAGCGTATCACAAATTCCACAAAAATATTAAGTAGCAAAAACTGTTTTCAACATTGATAATAATAAGAAATGTTTCTTAAGCACCACATCATATTATAATGATTTCCAAATGATCATGTGACACTGAAGACTGGAGTAAAAGGATGCTGAAAATTTAGCTTTGCCAAAACAGAAATAAATTACATTTTCAAATGTATGAAAATGGGGAAGTTATTGTAAATTTGAATAATATATATATATATATATTTTTGATCAAATTAATTATTCCAAACTTTTGACAATTGGTAGAGTAGATCATATCAAATGTTGGTAAGTGTGCAGCTTTAGAAAGGCTCTGCCTACAGCAAGGCAGCTATTGTTAATGACTTATTTATACTGTGACAGAAGTTTCTGTCTTGTTTTTTCCTTTGAATGTTTCCTTTGAATGTTGCCTTGAGATATCATTCTGCAGTTTCTCTGCAGATAACTCTCGCCAAAGATTCCTGTCTCAGTGAGTGGGACAGTGAATATTTTTATCTGCATGTGTGTTTAAGTTGGCCAGAAATCATTTCCATTGCATCCCTGTGTTTGTTCATTAATTGGTGCACGTATTTATATTGCGCCGATGTCATCCTGTCAACTAAATATTTTTCCCTTTTTTCTCGTTTTGGGGAAACCTGTTTTAATCAAACTCAGTCTCACACAACAATTATATCTAATTAGCCCAATTATCAAGACTCTAATTACATTGAAATATACCCCCCAAATCTCATATCAATTATATCTGTGACTTTTCCTGTCCTAAAAAGAGGAAGATAAAAGGTCTGTGTTTCCTCCTGAGAATGATCAATGCTTCCAAAATCTCTAAAATCTTTCCAATCTCCTTTCACAAAACTCCTTTCATTCCTTCACGGTTTGTGTTCCATTTTTCTTCTGTGTCTTTACCTTGTAAGTTGTGTGGTTTCTCATTGGCCACATACACACTGCAGCTGAAAATGTCTGTCACTTTCTATTAAATCACTTGTCTTTCCTGTGTTCCCTTGTGAAAAAGAAGTACAGTTTAACATACCTTTAATACAAAAAAAATTCAAAAATAATAAGTGCGAACTGAATGTAATGTTTTTAGCCCTTTCGGTTATCTACTTTAATGTAATTTCTATTAAAACATTTTATTTGTAATTAAATATTTGTAAAGATGAAGTTGCAATTAAGTATATTGAAATTTTTTTAACTTTAATTATAATGTTAAATAACAGACTATAAAATAAAATACTATTAATAATATAATAAAATATAAAATAACATACTATTATCATGTATGTTAGTCAACACATCAAAAAAATTGTACTTCTTTAAAGAATTACAAAATATATGCAATAATAAAACTTTTAATTTAACATTAGAAGTGCATTTTGTAAAGTGTACTTGTCTTAACTCTTAACTCTTTCCCTCGTTGAAACGTTAATGGTCTCCAGGATTTGTTATTGTATGAATATATGAACATAGAGTACAATCAAAAGATAGAATAGAGTTTTTGCTTAAAAAAAAAAAAAAAAAAAAAAAAACCTTGCATTCTTTTTTAATCAACACTTGAATGTAAGTTTCATTAAAAAAGCAACATTTTGACCAAAAAGCTGAGAAAATTGTGTTTTGTCAAAGACTACATCCAGATCAAATTTGAAACAATGATAGAAACATAGATGGAATAGATTGCTTCCATCAACACCCCAAAGTTTGCACAGTCCTATACTTTGTTCTAGGTTGACATTTTCATTCTGTAAAGTTAGGCAGTTTTGTTTTATATGCTCTTTAATTATTTAATTATTTAATTATTTTACACATGCATAAGCAATGCTTGTATCGCTTGTTTCTGCTTCTTTGTTTCTGAGCTTTGATCCGGAGATTCTTTCAGAATATGCGTAATTGCGCCACCTACCATATAACAGTGAAAAAATGGATTGCCGGAAAATTCCATCAATGGTGGGGATGGAGGGTGAAAGAGTTAATTGCCTTAAGAAACTATCATGAAGGTGTAATCTCTTTACGTACACTTTAGTTGCCTATTATTTAACTAGTATTATATTATCTGGAACTACAGTTGTATACTTTTTATATTTGAAGAACACTACATGTGCATATTCAGTGCACTTCTTTTTTTTATTAGGGTTCTTTTAAATAGCCAATAACCTTTAGTTAAACATTAATTTCTATGGCTAGTTGGTTACAGGTGGTAAAGATTACTCAAGTAAAATAGGTTGCAAATGGCATTTGCAGTGGCATTGACTTTAAAGAGCATTTCACTTTAACTCAATGTTGTTTTACAAATATCAACCCTAAGTCCTTTTTTATGTATGTTAATTGTAGATCTCAGTAATTATCTTACGGTTGTTTATTGTGAGTACTGACGTAGCCATGTGTAAGAAGAGCATGCCTGAAGTTTCACATCCCACGTTCCTCCATCTTCGAGTCACAGGTCAATCAATTCTGATGTAATACTGTGGGTAGTTTTGTCTGGAGGTGTGTAGAGTCACCTCAGGGGCTGATGGGCCCTTTCCTGTGCTGAGAGGCTCCTGGGAACCATCAAAACGCACACACACACACACACACACACACACACACACACACACACACACACACACACACACACACACACACACACACACACACACACACACACACACACACACACACACACACACACACACACACTAGACTTCCATGGCCAGGTTTGTATAGATGGCCTCTGACTTCACAGAAATCAGAACTGTCAAATCTGACGAGCTGTTGGCTTGAGAGCGGCGGACCGGTCGTGGTATGGTGGGCGGCTGAATCATGGTCTGTTTGTGTTGTGTATTTTCCCATAGCCCTAGTTTTAAGTGCACTTCAGAGAATGAGGTGTCCAGCTGAATAGAAGGCCATGGATGGAATAGTCAATGTTGTGTTTTTATGGACAGCATGCTTCCAACAGCATGTTCAGAAAGTCTCAAGAGATTGCTGAACTAATAAATAACTGGACAACTCAGATTAATATATACTTGTTTTCCTTAAAATTTTATCCAAAAATAAACAGATGTATCTGAGGCATGTTTCCACTATACAGCCTTGAAAAAGAGAGATGTTTTAGTGTGTATGTGTTTAGTGCCAACATAAACATGCAGTACAGTTTTAAAGTAGTATTTCCGGCCTGTTTAAATAAATGAATATGTCTGGCTCTATGAAGCGGTTAGCTGACAGCAGATTTTATCACAGTTTGAATTACCCATGATGCAAAGTGTGATGGAGCTGTCAGTTGTCACAGGCCAGTTTAGGTGGTGCAGTACTTTAGTTTCTCATGCTCAGATTTGTGTCTGTAATTTTTTATGGGTTTGTAGAATTAAACATTTTTCTCTTGAATGACTATAATGACTGACCAATGTGGATTTGGCAAGTTTCTAGCTGATGCTTGATTTATATCTATGATTAGACTTTTCATGATTATTCTTTAACAAGAAGGCCAAGGATTTGTTTTCCCTGTGATATTCTGAGTTATTTACAAGACCATCTTTATTAAGATTTGCTATATGTAACCAACTGTAATGTCTTTTCATTTCTCTTTAGATAAAGAAACCTAAAACAAAAATAATCTATACAACCCCAAGAGTCTGAAGCTATGAAGTTTTTAATACAAACATTCTAAAATGATAAATTAATTTCTAAAATAAAATATTTGATGAAAGACAGTTACACATTCCTTACAGATTAAATTACAGATTTAGTACAATTTCCTAAGAATTGGGAACAGACAGCAAACATATCATTGAGAACTAGGGCTGTCAAAATTGCTCAAAAATGACGTTTGAATATTCCCTCAAAAAAAAAACACGAATATTCAAACTATTCGAACATCTGGTTGCGCATTTTGTCAATGACGCGCATTATGTCAATAACAGGACAAATTAATACAAAGACACACAACTACTTGTATAGGAAGTCTATTTAAGTTTAAACATATTTGACAATGTATTACCTACACAAAAACAAGTAAATCAACTAATGGCCAAGACCGCAGACCTCACTCTCTCGCCTTCACCCTCTCTGCACATAACGGTTTAAATTAACAAACAAATTTTGAGTGCTGATCAAGAGTTTTGTGCAAGCAATTTAAGGTTGCGACTCTTAATTGAAGTTTTACAGCATATTGAACACTCCGAGCGAGCTGTGCTGTGGTAAACATGGAACTTTTCCTTGACATGAAACGGTAAATAATCAAACCAGAAGCAGTGCATTTATCCTTTATTCATACAATATCTATTCAGTCAGTACAGTAGCCTACACTTTAGTAATGTTAGGGTTATGGTTAGGGATAAGGTACCTCGGTTCCATTGCTTGACAGAACTCCCTGAAGCCTGCCCCATCCACGTCACTGATCGGCCTCATGTCCTTACAAATTAACAAAATTAATTTCTCCGTTATGGCCTCTTGGCCTAACAGTCGTGTTGCAGACAAAGAGCTTGTGGCGGGCGATGCAAAGTAAGTGTCAAGACGTGACTGTTTAGCTGGAGTTCCACACATTATGCCATGCTCATTTGGGTGCACATTTTTTAGATGTGACCTCATGTTGCTAGTGGCCGAATGGTATGCTAACTGTATCTTACATAGCTTGCATACAACTTTATCTAACGGCTCAACAATTTTACCTCCTACTGACCAAAATCCAAAGTACTTCCAGACATGGCTTTTTAGATTTTGTGGGGTTAAAATGTATTTCTCTGCTGCGGTCGAGTTGGGCTCTGCACTTTCTGCCATCTTTCATGCAAGACGCGTTAACTTTCAGCAGTGACACTGTGCGACTCCTGTGACCTGTCCCTGAACGGCGCGCTACCGCACCCACTCGCAAAGCAGACAGCCAGGCCTCTACTACCGTGGGCATATTTTTCCACATTTTTTTTTTTAAATTAAAATATAAATTTTCACCTTCGAAATTCGTTTTGGTGAGGGGTTGTTTTCAGGGGTTGGACTTGGCCCCTTAGTTCCAGTGAAAGGAACTCTTAATGCTTCAGCATACCAAGACATTTTGGACAATTTCATGCTCCCAACTTTGCGGGAACAGTTTGGGGATGGCCCCTTCCTGTTCCAACATGACTGACCACCAGTGCAAAAAGCAAGGTCCAATAAGACATGGATGAGCGAGTTTGGTGTGGAGGAAATTGACTGGCCTGCACAGAGTCCTGACCTCAACCCGATATAACACCTTTGGGATGAAGTAGAGCAGAGACTGCAAGCCAGGCCTTCTCGTCCAACATCGGTGCCTGACCTCACAAATGAGCTTCTAGAAGAATGATCAAAATTCCCATAAACACACTCCTAAATCTTGTGGAAAGCCTTCCCAGAAGAGTTGAAGCTGTTATAGCTGCAAAGGGTGGGCCAACTCCATATTAAACCCTAGAGATTAAGAATGGGATGTCATTAAAGTTCATGTGCATGCAAGTCTAATTCCAACACATTGTCACTCCCAAGGCGTCAAAATCCGAAGCATGGTCAAGTGGCTTCCGCGTCACAACGAAGACGCTAAATGTACCCAATGATGTCACTATATCGACTGGGTGCTCCATTCATTTCAGTTGTTTACCCAATGTCAGATCAAGACACAATTTATTATTTGCATTTGTAAAAGCAGACATGATTTTATTAATATTTAAAGTTATTTAATATTAAAATTTTTAATTACTTTTATATTTTTGAGCAGCTAACCCAACTCCTACCCTAAACCTACCCACTTCTAAACAATATAAAACACGTAACAGGCAAATACAAGTACAGTCACGTAATGTATTTATTGCAAAAACTGACCAAAAACAGTATAAAGTATTAACTCATGTTGCATTCCAAGTCTTCTGAAGTCACACGATATCTTTATGTAAAGAACAGAGTTGATCTTAATGTTTCAATCTCTGAGATGATGATCCCGTCACTCCGTGAAGGCACTCATTGATATCTCATTCAAATAATACACACGACTCTTTAGCATGACGCAATCAGTCACAAGACACACGAGAGCCAATGACATTTTACAATCAAAGCTGACGTAATGACGCAATTGGTCACAAGACATAAGAGAGCCAATGCAATTTCACTATGAAAACTGACGTAACAGGCAGCAATATTTGAAATGTAATGTGTTCATGATCTTCAGGCGATTGATGCTGATCGCTTTTAGGGATTTCCTTCACACAAATCAATCGTTTGGCCTCAAAACACTTTAATTGTGCATGCAGTCGTATCTGCCTGTTATATCTGTGTTTTATATACCACACAAATGGGTAGGTTTAGGGATGGAATGGGGTTGGGTTACAGGTTAAAACGTGTCTAGATAGCGTAAATAAAATTATGCTGGCTGATTAACTTGAGAATCACACTCCAACATGTCATAATGGCAAAATCATAACCCAATATATGATCATCATGACGAGAACGTTCCCATGCCCATCGCGTCTACGTATGACGCCAAAGGTTTTTCAATGAAATTAATGAAGCACTCAGCGCGTCGATATAGTGATGCCTAGGGGTACCTTTAGCGTCTTTATTGTGACGCGGAAAGCACTTGACCATGCTTCGGATTTTGACGTCTTGGGAGTGAGAACGGGTTGTATATTCTGTTAAAATAATATTTTCAGATTTAATACAATTTAATAAAAGTTTTAATATTTTCTATTACATTAACATTCAGACATTTTTAGTGTGACATAAGCATCCAAATGTGTTTTGTGGCCACTAAATTTGAAAATAAATTATTTGGCGCTGAAACTTTTTAATGTTTGCTGATGTTCTTGTGGGTGGTGGTGGGTTTGGATCTTGTAGTATGGAGTAGGATTTGCAGCGACAGCAGTCTGTATAGATTTAGTCAGTGAATAGTGGGTCAAAACCTGTAGCTTTCTTTTATTCTTTTTTGGCATTCTGACATCCCTCTGAATGTCCTTCCTGTCCTGTCTTGTGCATCTGTGTTGAGGCTTCTGTTAGGTGACTGCTCTCATGTGCAAGGGCACATTGTTTGAAAAAGAGATCATATATTTGCGGTGTAGTGAGTTTAGGTTTCATTGAGAGGCTTTAGTTAACAGGTTAGGATGACATGTTGAAATAAATAAAAATGAATAAATGCCTGCATTGTATAAACACTTTGTGATTGGATATAATAAATAAATGTAGTAAAATTTTGGCGGGTGATAAATTCAAGATAGCACCCTAACTAAAGCAACATGACAGCAGCAGGTGTTTTTTTATTCATTTTTTATTTATTTATTTACATTTTCCTTCATAAATCAAGACAACTAAATATATATATGCTGTCTTTTAATATAAGAAACATTTATAAGTACCAAGTACTTACCAAGTACCATTGTGAAGATCATAATATCAAATTTAATAAAATAAGTTACAATTGCCTATGGTTGGTAGTAGGGTTGTCAAATGTACCGGAACAACCGGTAACAGCTGTTAAAAACTAAAACAAAGGTTGACGGTCCCAGCATTTCTGCAGTACTGGGTATATTCTGTTCGAATATTCTGATAGACGCTGCTTTCAAACGCTCCCATTTGTATTAGTTTGAGCGGTTTCTGAGTGCTATTGGTTTCTCTTTACAGCGTGTTTTTACAAGCGTTGAGCCTTGTAGCCAGTGACCATCATATCTGTTGAGCACATGATGCAATGGTGTATTAGAGGTGCTAGTCAGTAGGCTAAGTAAGAACACAGCTGAAACGATTGAGATTTTGTTTTGTTCAGCGCAAGCCACACATCCGCAAATCCTTTCATTATAACTAACAGTGTAAATGCGATGTAAATAAGAGATTCCTTGTACAAAGAGATTTATTGACAGCTTATTAAGATTTATTAATTTCTTTTTTATTGATTATAATTGTAGTAACATGTGAGATGGTGGTCCAGTGGGTTAAACCATGCAACTGATACGCAGAAGGTTGCTGGTTCGATCCCAGCGGTCACCAACAGTGTGTCCTTGAGCAAGGCACTTTACTCCATGTTGCTCCAGGGGGATTGTCCCTGTAATAAGGGCACTGTAAGTCGCTTTGGATAAAAGCGTCTGCCAAATGCATAAATATAAATATAAATATAAATATAGTTCCCCTTCGAGGGAACTCGCACTGCGTCGTCGAGTGACAACACTCTGGGAACGCCCCCAGCGTAGCGCGTCTGAAGTATGAATGAAATCAAGCCAATCTGTGTTGAAAATTGTCTGTCTATTTGGTGTTGTTTGTCCTTATATCAGTCAAAAAATAAAAAAATAAGAAAGATGGCTTGCGAGTAAGGATGAGGAGGAGGACCGGATGCTTCAGCTGTCTGGCTCCGAGGTGATGTGGAGCCTGAGCCATCGCTTCACTCACCCGCTCAAGAGGAGTTGGTGGAGGTTTTGACCCACGCTGTGGCCAAGTTGAGAATTGACTGGCCACAGGAAGAACCTGAAATCCAGCCGCCCAGTAAGCTGGATGAACGGTTCTTCAGGCGCAGGTCTCAACCTCGACGCCGGGGCCTACCGTTTTTCCTGGACTTGCACAATGAGTTGTGCAAGTCCTGGTTTAAACCCTACTCAGCCAGGCTCTCCAATCCCCCAGCGTTTGATTTTGCTAATGTGCTGAGGGCGGGTGAGCAGGGTTATGGGAAGCTGCCTCGGGTGGAGGAAGCTCTCGCAAGCTATCTTTCTCCCGAGGCCGTCTCGTCCCTTAAGGCCCCGGTACTGCCCACCAAGCCATGTCGTGACATATCATCGCTGGTTGGCAGGGCCTATATGGCGGTCGGGCGGGCTGGTAGTTGTCTACACACCATGGCGGTACTGCAGGCCTACCAGACCGACCTCCTCAAGGAGCTCGACGAGGGTGAGAGTCCGTCTCCGGACGATGTCACGGAGCTCAGGAAAGCCACGACTTGTCTCTCCGCATCACCAAAGAGACGGCCCGCGCTGTCGGCTGGTTTGGTGTGTGTGGAGAGACATCTCTGGTTGAATCTATCGGGGATGAAAGAGAGAGAGAAACATTTTCTCATGGATTCCCCGATCCTCTTCGGCGGGGCGGTAAACACAGAGAGGTTTCAGGAGGTGAAAAAACAGTTGGTGGCTTTCCAGCAATACCTCCCTCGTCGGTCCAGCTCCTCGGGGAAGGCTGCCTTAAAGGGGCAGCCTCGGCCGTCTGCTAGCTCCTCGCACCGGCAGGTGCAAAAAGGGAGTGTCGCCTCCCGCGCCCCTCCCAAGGGAGCTTGGCAAAGGAGGCGGCGCTCTCGCGGTAAGCCTTCCGAGCCGAAGGTCGATCTGAGGACCGTCCTTCAGGCGAAGAAGGCTTCCACCAAGCGGTCCTAGCCGCAGCCGGACTGCTGAGAGCTGTCCCCCCCGGGGTGGAGCGACCGAGGTCGTTTCCCCCCCGGAGCTCTCGGGAAATCAGTGCTGTGTTCCCGCTGTCCAAGATGCTTCGGGCTTCTCGCACACACACGCCGCCTCAGTCGCCTCTACAAAGACCTGTGACTAGGCAGCAAACACGTGCGCACACTGAAAATCATTCTCGACTGCTCCCTGCCGGTCAGCCGCTTCAGGGGGTCGGGAACGAGGCTCGGTTGACACCCGAGGTCAGCCTCGAGAGGCTGGTTCCCTTAGTTGATTATCTTGGCGCATGGTCATGCCTTCAGAGTATTTCTACATGGGCCCTGCAGACTGTAGAGCTGGGTTACAGACTTCAGTTTGGTTCTCCTCCCCCAAAGTTCAGCGGGGTGGTCCGGACTGTGGTCGGCCCAGAGCAGGTTCGGGTTATGGAACAAGAAGTACAAGCCCTGTTAGCCAAGGAGGCCATAGAACGGGTCCCTCTGGCAGATAGGGAATCCGGGTTCTACAGCTGGTACTTCATAGTTCCCAAGAAGGATGGAGGGTTGCGTCCGATAATAGATCGCAGGCTCTTAAATCGTTCTCTGAGGAGATTCAGGTTCAAGATGCTCACAATTCCAGCCATCGTGAGTCAGATCCAGTTAGAGGACTGGTTCGTCACGATAGATCTAAAGGACGCATATTTACATCCTTCCATGTCACAGGAAGTTCCTGAGGTTCGCTTTCAGGGGCGAAGCGTACCAATATCGGGTTCTTCCCTTCGGCCTGGCACTCTCCCCTCACACCTTTGCCAAGTGTATCGATGCAGCACTGGCTCCGCTGAGACTCCAGGGCATCCGTATACTCAATTACATAGACGACTGGCTTATTCTAACCAAGTTGCGCGAGATGGCGGTTCGGCATCGAGATGTCGTTCTGGCCCACATCAGGTGCTTGGGGCTGAGACTCAACACGAAGAAGAGCATGTTGACGCCCTCCCAGAGGACTACGTTCCTGGGGGTTGTATGGGACTCCACGACGATGCAGGCACAAATGTCTCCCGCGCGTGTGGAGTAAGTACTGGCGATGGTCTCCAGAGTGAAGCTAGGCTGCAGCCTCACTGTGAAGCAGTTTCAGAGACTGCTGGGGCTCATGGCAGCAGGGTCCAACATTATACCTTTTGGCCTGCTGCACATGAGACCCCTACAGTGGTGGCTGAGAGCCAAGGGGTTTTCCCCGAGGGGAAATCCGTTTCCATATGATCAGGGTAACACGCAAATGCCTTCGTTCCCTCGTCATATGGAGAAAACCTTGGTTCCTGTCCCAAGGGCCAGTGCTGGGAGCATCGTATTGCCGGAAAGCCATTTCAACAGATGCCTCCCTCACAAGCTGGGGCGCGGTCATGGACGGCTGCTTTGCGAGAGGTCTGTGGGAGACCCAGCATTCTTCCTGGCACATCAACTGCCTGGAAATGCTGGCGGTCTACAAAGGTCTGAGGAGCTTTTTCCCAGACCTCCGTGGCCACCATGTCCTGATACGCTCAGACAACACCTCAGTTGTCACGTATCTCAATCATCAGGGGGGGTCTGAGGTCATGCCCTCTATGCAGACTGGCACACCAGATCCTCCTGTGGTCCCAGGGGAAACTGTCGTCTCTCAGAGCAATGTACGTCCCCGGGGTCCAAAACCAGGGAGCAGACGTCCTGTCGAGGCAGGGGCTGAGGTCCGGGGAGTGGTGACTCCACCCAGAGGTGGCGGAGGCCATGTGCGAGAGATTCGGCCCAGTGGAAGTGGACCTATTTGCGTCTCGAGAGATGTTCCACTGTCCACTGTGGCTTTCTCTCAGGCATCCAGCTCCGTTAGGGCTGGATGCCATGATGCAGACGTGGCCGAGGCTGCGTCTGTACGCATTTCCCCCGACCGCTCTGCTCCCGGGAGTTCTGGAGTGGGACTGCCGGTAGGGCATCAGCCTTCTCTTAGTAGCACCCCGGTGGCCCACTCGAGTATGGTTGTCGGACATTGTAGCACTGCTAGACGGCCCTCCATGGCAGATCCCTCTGAGGAGCCTTCCCTCTGATGAGGGATCTGCTCTCGCAGGCAGGGGGCACAATATTTCACCCCCGGCCGGAGTTATGGAACCTCTGGGTCTGGCCCCTGAGGGGGCTCGGTACCTAGAGGCTGGCCTGTTGGCAGATGTGGTCGAGACCCTACTCAGCTCCAGGGCTCCTTCCACCAGGAGACTGTACAGCCTTAAGTGGAATGTGTTCTCCACTTGGTGTAGAGAACGTGAAGTGGACCAAGTTAACTGCCCAGTGGCTTTAGTGCTGGAGTTCCTCCAAGATCGTTTCTTTGCCGGTCTTACCCCGTATACCCTGAAGGTGTATGTGGCTGCCATTGGGGCTTTTAACGCACCTCTAGGTGATGGACCCTTGGGGAAGCACCATCTGGTTGTACAGTTCCTCCGTGGGGCTCGGAGGATGAGGCCTGCGGCTCGCTCCAGAGTCCCAACTTGGGACCTGGCGGTGGTTCTCGAGGGGTTGGCCGAGGCCCCCTTCGAGCCATTGGAGTCGGCTGAGCCGAAGAACCTGACCTTTAAGGTGGCCTTTCTTCTCGCTATTACCTCTCTCAAGAGAATGGGAGATCTCCAGGCCTTGGCTGTTACGCCAACCTGCCTGGAGTTTGCCCCCGGCGGAGTTAAGGTCATCTTACACCCTAGACTGGGCTATGTACCCAAGGTGCCATCACAGGTGGCACGGTCTTTGGTTCTTCAGGCTTTTCATCCTCCTCCCCACCTGACATCGGAAGAGGGGAGACTTCTCCGGCTCTGCCCTATCAGAGCCTTAAGAATCTATCTAGAGAGGTCTTCCCAGTGGAGAAGGTCAGATCAGTTGTTGGTGTGATTTGGCTCACCCAAGAAAGGGCTGCCTGCATACTCAGACGATCAGTAATTGGATCGTCCAGGCTATAGCCGCGGCTTATAGGGTGCACAATCTGCCTTCACCTATTGCCGTGAGGGCTCATTCCACCAGGAGCATGGCCTCCTCTGTGACCCTCCTTTCTGGCGTCTCGCTTCAAGAGGTTTGCGAGGAGGCCGGGTGGGCCACACCTTCATAAGATTTTACTGTCTGCATCCCCGGTGACGCCTGGTGCTAGAGTGCTCGCGTCCTAAGTGTGTCTGGGTTCCAGCTTTACACTAGGACGGGTGTGATTTCAGTGTGGCCTAGTGGGTATTAACGTTCCCAGAGTGTTGTCGCTCGACGACGCAGTGCGAGTTCCCTCGAAGGGGAATGTCTCGGGTTACGACTGTAACCCTTGTTCCCCGAGAAGGGAACGAGACACTGCGTCTCGTCGCCACACTTATCACGGGCAGAGTGCTCGCTTCATCGCAAAGCTGTTGTGTGTATGCATCAGCGTCCCTTTGTATCTTCCGGGTATGCCGTCATCTACTACGTCATGACGCAGCACCAATCAGATTGGCTTGATTTCATTCATACTTCAGACGCGCTACGCTGGGGGCGTTCCCAGAGTGTTGTCACTCGACGACGCAGTGTCTCATTCCCTTCTCGGGGAACAAGGGTTACAGTCGTAACCCGAGACGTTTATGTGAGAGTGCAGAATTCAGTGAGCTTGCGCTTTAGAGATTGACAGCCTTAGTGATTATAAAGGGAGGGCTCTTCTCTTGCGTTCTGTTTATTACCCATTAATCCAATCAGAATACAAGTTTAGTTTTTCAAGTACACTGCTAAATTTCTGGATTGACAACCATATTTAAATGTTTTTTTAGAAACTGCAGTAATTGACAGTGATAACCAACAGATGAGACACAATGGGACATTTTTTTTTAAAGTGCTTAATTCAGTTTTTGATCTGCTACCGAAATTGGCACAGAGAGCCACAAACTTTTCCTGGTTTGGGTAGTAACTACTGAAATATTGATACCGTGACAACACTAGTTAGTAGGGTGTACAAACATATACAAAACTTTTCACAAACATTGCAGTTTCATGTATATCGTGTAGCATTATGTGAACATTGTCATGTGAACATTTGTTTACCTAAAAACGTCTCGGTTACGTATGTAACCCTAGTTCCCTGAGAACAGGGGACGAGGTGCTGCGTCAGCTGACGCTACAGGGAATGCCTCCAGCGTGACAGGTGCCTGAAATCACAATCAAAAAACGTCAATCCTATTGACCAGCGACATCCTATGATGTCATCAAGGTGCGACCAGGAAGTATATAAGGGCGCCTTGCCAACATGACAGCATCTAATCGTCTGAAGGGACTGTTTGGCAGGCAAGCCCTGAGGCATGGCAAAGCGGTGCAGCGTCTCGTTCCCTGTTCTCAGGGAACTAGGGTTACATACGTAACCGAGACGTTCCCTTTCGACAGGGAACTCTTGCTGCGTCAGCTGACCCTACGGGGAACGATATACCCACGCCGCCATGCCGAAGGGAGTGCATGCCCACTGGCAGTGACAACTGTCAAGACAAGCAAATTCAACTTAAATGCCTGAACCACTCCCCTTCTGGTCACCTTAGGCTGTCAGTGACAGCGCTCCCTACAGTCAAAGCCCAAGCTATAACCTGAGAAGGAACCTTCGCATACCATATGAGGTCCTACCCTGGCCACTCGAAGGCCTGGAGCCAGCCCATTCAACAGAAGGGGTTCCTTTAAGGGAACGTGGCAAGGGAGCCCGAGGGAACCCGCGCCAGTCACTATTCGGGAGGATTTCACCGAATGCCACCAGGGAGGTCTGACCTAGTGACCTCATATGGGACACGTCAGTACAGCCAACCCTGTCTGTAAAGTACAGAGCTTCTGGTACTCACCTCCGAAGAGACATCCCGCTAGGGTACTGCAGAAAAGGCAGTGTCCTCCACCAGCCGGACCTCAGAGACGGGTTATCCTGGAGAGCAGAGCTCAGTGAAGTGCTTTCTAACCCTTGCTAGCGAGGGGAGTTCAACCGCTCGATCCTCGGATCTACCAAGCACTTACTTTAAAACGTGCTCAGGAGGCCAGAAGGCCTACAGGCTGATCCTACCAGGGAGGCCCCGAGGGGCCTACAACAAATGGATCAGCGCCAGGCGGCCGTAAGCTTGCAGCAGACTCTCACTTGAGAGGAGCTCATAAGCCTGCCTGGTAGGTAACCATGCTGTAGGCAATCTATGAAAGTCCCTTCCTGCAGGGATCGCATAGCAGCAGCATCGTCTTGTCATGTTAGGGTATGAACACCGCCTTCAGGTTTTGCAACCGGCTAGAAACTGGAGCCTAGCAGGTGACCACTAGCTGTCAGCGTGAGACCAGTTGTGCGTTCCCGCCTAGGGAACTCGTTCCCCAGGGAGGCCGGAATGGGCCTCCACCTGGTAACCTGTGCCGACTGCTCACGTGACCAAACAACAGAGCTTGCCCTCAGGGAGACCAGACAGGCCTATCACCTGACAGTAGTCGAACTAGCCCTCGAGGTAGCTGGGAAGAACAGGGACTCACTCCGTCAGGGAGGCCTAGTGAGGCCTACCACCTGCCAGTCATCAGGCATTCCTCCATCACAGCCTTCCGCTCAGTGACTGGACTTATCCAGAAACTGCAAACAGGAACATGCCCTCAGAGGAGGCCACATGAGGCCTACTACTCCATAGCGAATCCCACAGGGAAGCCCCGTGCAGCTTGCTACCTGTTAGCAACCCATGCCAACATCTGTTACTGAAACTGGGGACCGGGGAACGATCTCAGGGAGGCCCAGTGCCTACCACCTGATAGCAGAACGTGCTACTCGTAGCACTCCATGCTCACCGCCACAGAGACTGGGAACCGGGAACTCGCCCTCAGGGAGGCCGGGTGAGGCCTAATACCTACTAGCAACTTGTGCTAGCCATCCAGTGACTGGAGCCCGGGAACGCCCGCTCAGGGGAGGTCAAGTGAGCCTGCTTACCACAGCAGGCCCTTAGGGAGGCCTGGTAATGCCTATCACCTACTAGCAGCTTGTGCCAGCCGTCGAGGGACTAATGCCCAGTAATACCCTCTCGGGGGAGACTGGGCAAGGCCTGCTACTCATAGCAGGCTCTCAGGGAGGCCTGGTGGGGCCTACCACCTGAGCCAAGGTAACCCAAAAACCGGGAGCCTACCCCTCAGGGAGGCCTGGCAGGGCCTACCTCCAAATAGGAGGTCTGCAGATTCTATGAACCCTGCCATAGTTAGAGGAAGACTGGCTGCTGCACCTGGGCTGACGGTAGCAGTCTGCTGCTGACGAAAAACTGGACATCCAGTTATCACCTGGGGACAGTTATCACCTGGGGACTCATCCCCAAGGAGGCCAAAGAGGGCCTACTAGTTGACAAGGTTCTGCTGGAGCAACGTAGACGGAAAAACCCCGGGGCCCACTCACGGGCCGCGACATCGAGACTCCTCTGACCTGGAGTCTGCTGCTCAGACTGCCCAAGCTGGCTACTCACAACCAGCTGGCCTTCATACGCCCACACCTGGGGCTGGCTCCATCCCAGAGGCTAGATGGCCTCCATGATGGTGCAGTCTCACGGGCAGTGCCTACAGACATGAACCTAATCACATTGCCAACAGCAGTGCACTCAGCGAACAAATACTTAACAAACCCTCTAAAGCGAGGGGAGTACAACTTACGTCACCTGCTTTCTGGGCGGCCGCCTCACTTTCCCATACAGTGGCCTGCCGTTCATGCGAGGGCGTCAGCCATTGGCAATGCGAGGGCCCCAGGGGAGCGTCTGACCAAAACCGCCATGCAGAAGGTTGCGATGTTCAGCTCAGCCCGAGCCCTAAGGAAGGTGGAGCAAAAGACATAGAGCAAGGGTGAAAATATTATAAAAATATGCAACCCACCGGCCATGCCATCCCCCAGGATGAGGCCGGGGGCCGCAAGAAGGTGGCACAAGCGAAAGACACTTAAGCCCGCTCCACGACCACTGGCAAAGTCGCTATCCCTGCTGCAACACCTAGACTGTATTACTAAATTACCCCAAAACGCAGAGAAGGGGACGGGCCTTGGCCGAAGAGCTCTGTAATAAGAGGAGGCTGAATCAAGGATGCAGAAACAAAGCCCTGTTTTTATAATTAAAAGACAGGCCAGGGGAGAACAAACCTTTTTTTAAAAGGGAACGCCCCCCATCCTTAACGGAGCCTAGGCCAAGTGGTGCGACGCTAAGTCTGCACTAGATCTACTCAGAGCTCGGGAAATAAATATTATCACCCCTTATAAACACAATGAGGCCCCGAAAAACCCCTTCCCAAAGCCCCGCAGAGCTGGCCGCAGATCTCACTACAGCTTGTGCATAAATGCATACCCGGTCGTCAGTTATTTCACACTTTAAGCTAGGAAAACACAGCTCGCCCCCGACACCACAAGCCCACAGGCAAGAGCGCAAATTCAGCTACCCACATTAGTGGGAGAGATAACACGGAGAGGCGGCAAATCTCTACTAGCTAAAGTGAGGCATTCATACACAAACATATAATGTTGCAAAAAAGATCGTTCTTAGCTTACTCACGGGGAGCTGCAGGCCCTGCGAAGTCCAGCAATGTTCCATAATTCCCCAAAAAGCCTCTCAGTAGAGCGAAAATAAAGGGGTCCTGAAAAACATAGTAAAAATGTTTCACCCTTCTTGAGGGAGACTCACCACTCGCTCCTCGCGGCGCTTTAAACCCAGCCATCAAGCTGACCACCATCCTGAGGAGGGCGCTTTCACTAAACAAACCAGGCGGGCCGTCAGAATCGTACTTTTTCTGCTCATCATAGGCACACCGGCCTGATGTAACGCGCCCAGGAGAAAACACAGGAGGAAGGGAAAAGGGCAGCGCTCATCTGCGCGTCCTAGGAGGCGGAGTCCGCTGCCTACGCTGGTTCCGGTTTGCCAGCCCCGGCTTCCTTCCTCTTTTTGTTGCGGGTGTCCCGCCTTCCCTGCGCCCCAGTCCTCCGCGGAGGGCGCGCTCGAGAGGCGACGCTGGCTTGCTGGTCCCGCCTCCAATCCTCAGGCCGGGACGGGCCAGGGACACCCGACTGCCTGGGCGCGGTCCCGGACCTCAGCGGAATGCACGTTCTAAATGCCGCCGAGCGCGCCTTCGCCTCCCTGAACTTTCCCACCACCACCTCAATGAAGGTGCCAAAAAGTTCAGAGGGCGAAACCGGGGCATCAAGGAGAAAGGACTTCTCTTTCTCCCCGATGTCCGCCAGGTTCAACCACAGATGTCTCTCCGTGGCCACCATCGAACGACCGATGGCGAACGCTGTTTGTTTGGTAGCCCGGAGAGCGAAATCCGTGGTCCGGCGCAACTCGGTCACCGCATAAGGGGTTAGACCCTCCCCCTGATCGAGGTCCCTCAGCAGGTCCGCCTGGTAGGCTTGTACACTTCCATGGTGTGCAAAGCCGCCCCAGCGTGACCCACCGACATGTACGCCCTGCTGTTCAGATGCGAAGTCGTTCTGAGAGGTTTCGTCAGCAGGGTGGGAGCCCTTAGTGTCGATGGCCGCCCGGAAGCGAGATAGTTCGCGAACGTCTCGTCCACAGACGGCACTGACACATACCCAGCCTCGGATAATCCCTCGACATTCCATCCCTTCGAGATCTGCTGGTGGAGATTCGTAAGAAATCGAAGACTCCCGGGAGCTGGGCGGTCATGAGCGGAGAGAAACCGGTCGTCCAGCCGATTCGGACGAACGGCCTCTCTTCTCACGCGCTGCCAAGGCAGCTGCAGTCTACCCGCAGCGCGTTGCATGACCTCCAACAGCTCCCCGTACATGGGACAGGATGGCTGAGAGGCTTCAGCCTCAGCTGACTCATCAGCCTCTTCGACCATCCTTTGCTCAGTTGGAAGAGCAGCAGACGAGGAGGAGGAGCCCAGATCTCGCTCCTCCTCCGAGGTCTGCCCCTCGCGATCTGGATCATCATCCGCGCCACACCAGTCTCCAGGTGACAAGCCAGATCCATCTGGGAACCCCAGGACTTAAGACGCCGCTCAGCCTCAGCTTGAGCAGAGCCGTCCCCAGATGCTGAACCCTCTCCCCTCGAGAAGAGGGCCAGACGAGAGCGGAGCGTTCTCATGGGAAAACGCTCACAGTTTGCACAGGAAGCTCCCTCGAGAACTTCCCGTGCATGCTCCTCACCCAGACAGTACACACAGAGTGTGTGTGTATCTTCAGGCGTAAGATACCTGGTACATGGCTCCACACATCTGCGGAAGTGGCGTTGCTTCTGGGCACACTTCTTCATTGCTTCTGATGACGCTTTACTTGATACAGGCAAAACAGTCCCTGAAGACGAAAAGATGCTGTCATGTTGGCAAGGCGCCCTTATATACTTGCTGGGGCGGCTTTGCACACCATGGCGGTGTACAAGCCTACCAGGCGGACCTGCTGAGGGACCTCGATCAGGGGGAGGGGATGTCAACAGGTTTAAAACTCAGCTCTTCCGTGAGCACTTAACCTCTTGTATAGCAATGTACACGGTCTCAGGATTTCAGGCTCTTATTGCGCTTCTCGACTCTTCATGACCTATCGCTTCATGTTTCCCCAAGTTGTAAGTCGCTTTGGATAAAAGCGTCTGCTAAATGCATAAATGTAAATGTAATATACTTCCTGGTCGCACCTTGATGACATAGGCTGTCGCCGGTCAATAGGACTGACGTTTTTTGATTGTGATTTCAGGCACCTGTCACGCTGGAGGCGTTCCCCGTAGCGTCAGCTGACGCATCGCGAATTCCCTTTCGAAAGGGAACAAGTTATAATGCTGTTTTAAGACAAAGTCTTTTTTTATCTTAACAATGATTTTGCAAACTTTAGTTTTAATGAAGGTGTATTTGTAACTATAATTAACTAAACGTCTTAAAGTGTGCCTGTTTTTTGTTAGGATAATCCAAATACATAAACTGCACAACGTATCATTTATTGGTTACAGTGTTTATTTTGTCTTAGGTGTGGTTTATGGCCTAGTTGCATGCAAGATAGATTTAAGTTTAAAGAATTGGCAGAATATGTGCAGATTCTGGGCTTGCTTTAGTTTGTTTATTTGCCTTTTTCAATTGTGTGGATATTCAAGATCACATTAATTGATGACTCATTTCCTGCTAAAATCCACCAATGCTGCACTGGGAAGCGTTGAACTTGTGCTATGAAAGTAAGAATGTTTATGCCCAGATTTTTCTGAATAACCTGCTCATAATCACTCTCAGTGGATCCCAGGTGCATTAACAGACTTCATGTTTCCACTGTGTTTATTAGACTCAGTGGGTCTGGGCATTACCATGTGAGATTCCCTACCGGCAGACGCAACCAGCCTATAAACACACACATGTTGCGCTGGCTTGAACTTGGCTTCCTCACGTACAGGGGGTGTGGAAAAGTGTTTGGACGTAAGAGCCAGAACACTGGCAGAACACACATACTCCATGTTTTTGTTTTTATAGAGACTCGAGCACTTTTCTTTTATGCAGGAACTTCACTGCATTAAAAATGGAGCGGTTAGCTATTAGTCAAAGAGATCCGCTAATTAAGTGGAACACATTTTTTTTTCTGCTTTCGATTAGGTTAAAGTACCCCAGCTCCCATCTCCCCTCTGCTGTCAGCTGCAAATAATTCTGATAATTTGGCAGTGGCAAAATTCCTATTCTAATTATGAGCCGTATTCTAATTCTGTGGCAGTAATTCTCTTTTACTACACCCTAAATCTCCACTTGCTGTCTTTTTCTCAATGAAACACGTTTATGTGCATCTCACCCTGCCAGAAACAGGGAAATGAGCTTTCTTATAAAAGCTTGAGATGTGAAGATAATTATGGAAAAACAAGGCAAGATATAAATCTACATTGTATTGTAAAATATTTGTGGAAAACAGGATGCAAGTGGCCAAAGCGAATGATATCCAAATTGCGCTGAAATTATCTGTGGCTTTGTGGGAAAAGAGACTGTTGGTTTAAACAGCATCTGGGGACTGTTGGTTTAAACAGCACAATGCTTATTGATTATTAGGCTATTTATTATGTACTGGGGGCATTTTAAGATTTAAATTTGGTTACATCACATCCCGTTGTTGACGCACTAAAGCATCAGGTTACCGTGAATCTAACTGATGCTGCTGAGGCCCTGAATGATGTGACAAAATTCCAAAGTAACATGTTGTTCATTATGAAAACATGTAGCCACAGATTTCGCTGTGCATACTGAGATGAAGTTTGAATGTTCTTACGTGTCTGTAGTTCTTTTCTCTATGATAACTCTTAACGTTCAGAATAAAGCCCTGCTGTCTCTCTTCACTTGCACATTGCTTTAGATCAACTGACATCAAAGCTACGCTTTTCACTGCTGACTGTAAAGTGAAAGTTATCCACTTGGGATCAGTTGTGTAAAACTCAACCTTGTGTAAAGGATTGTTAATATATACACTTTGTCTATACCACATCTTAACGTTATGCTATCAAACACCATGCACAGCTATTTTCAACCTATCACACATACAGACAAAAGAACTTACACACAGTTGGGGTAAAATATAGTCTCTCTTGGGCTGGATCACGTTTATTTCTGTATTAATGCTTTTATTAGAACACAGAAACATCAGACCTATACAGAGTAGTTTTAGGATGGATCTCCAAAGAAGCATCAAATGAAAAGAATTAAAGGTCTCTGTGATGTCAGCAGGCTTATTGATTGAAGCTTGTATTAGAAAATGGGTTTAGCAAAATAATAATAATAATACATAAAAATACAATCTAACAATATAATAAATTGTAAATATACAGAAATATTAAATAAACAAATACGCAGGGAGGTTAATTAGTAGAAGGATTATGTGGAAATCTCTGTGGAGAAACACGTGCACACATTCTGCAAGTTCATTGGAAATACGTGACTTTGCCTACATTTCTCCAAAACCTAAAATGGATTGCTCTAGGTAGCTTTCGCTGCACTTTTCAGGTGACACATTTTGCTAAATAGCATTTCAGTTCCCTCTGAAACAACATTTTATTACATTGGTTGTTGTATGAATCAGTTACCAGGGTTACAGCCGCTTGTAGATGCTTAGTGTGATTGTGATAAACTCCCGACTTCTAGAATCATCTAACTGTGTGACGAAAATTATGTTAATGACGCAGCTTCACGTATTTCTGTAATTTATTTGCGTTAATTGCATTAAATTATTTTACGGAATTTTAATTAATCACATGACAGTGATTAACAGTGACAGCCCTAATATATGTATATATATAGGCAGGTGAAGTGAATAACACTGATTATCTCTTCATCACGGCACCTGTTAGTGGGTGGGATATAGTAGGCAGCAAGTGAACATTTTGTCCTCAAAGCAGGAAAAATGGGCGAGCATAAGAATTTGAGTGAGTTTGACAAGGGCCAAATTGTGATGGCTAGACGACTGGGTCAAAGCATCTCCAAAACTGCAGCTCTTGGTCTGCAGTGGTCAGTATCTATCAAAAGTGGTCCAAGGAAGGAACAGTGGTGAACCGGCAACAGGGTCATGGGTGGCCAAGGCTCATTGATGCACATTGGGAGCGAAGGTCTGTCAGATCAAACAGATGAGCTACTGTAGCTCAAATTGCTTAAGAAGTTAATGCTGGTTATGATAGAAAGGTGTCAGAATACACAGTGCATCACAGTTTGTTGCATATGGGGCTGCATAGCCGCAGACCAGTCAGGGTGCCCATGCTGACCCCTGTCCACCGCCGAAAGCACCAACAGTGGGCACATGAGCATCAGAACTGGACAACGGAGCAATGGAAGAAGGTGGCCTGGTCTAATGAATCACATTTTCTTTTACATCACGTGGATAGCCGGGTGCGTGTGTGTCACTTACCTGGGGAACAGGTAACATGGCACCAGGATGCACTATGGAAAGAAGGCAAGCCGGCGGAGGCAGTGTGATGCTTTGAGCAATGTTCTGCTGGGAGACCTTGGGTCCTGCCATCAATGTGGATGTTACTTTGACACATACCACCTACCTAAGCATTGTTGCAGATCATGGGAACGGTAGCCCTAGTGACTGTGGCCTATTGTAGGACTCCACTAGGGGAAGAGAGGAGAATAGACACACAAAGCAGTGAAGCATTGCCCCATCATTCGTCTTTATTTTTCCGAATAATGGCCTTTACTTTTTCCTCTTGAAGTTCAATCAGTCCCCTTCCATTGCAATAACCGTGCCTCTGAAAGCCCCAGATGACATTTTTGAGGGCTCACCTCTTCGTCTCCCAGGCTGGCGCAGCCTTTAATTTAAGGGTCCGACTACAATGAGTGGAGAGTGTGGAGAGAGGTGTGGGGGTGGCCGTTGACCATCCTGACCTGTGACCAACAGTGTTTCAAGCAATTGTCCTCTCGTTGCTCTCTTCCCAGGGACCTGCTCCCTGTGATCTGCTTGAAAAGATCAGAGAAAACTTCAAGATTAGTTTGAAAAGACTTACCCGCTCTCTCACTCTCCAAAGCCTGACGAGCTCTTGTTTGGGCTCCAGCTAACACAGGGTTGTCGCAACGTCACAGAAGTTTCTCCAATCCTGGCCAATCCCTCCACAGCAAGGCAGGTACTGGCAGGTCCTTCAACACCCCAACCTCAACCATCCAGGTTCCTGGGGAAGCAGAAATTGAGACTGTTTGGGCCGACACATACCTCGTCACCATTAACACAATTGATTGGGAGGAGTGATCTGCCCGGTTTTGTGGTTCCCAGAAGTTGGGGTTCCGTGTCCAGAACGGTTTGAACTCTGCGACCATTCACCCAGACATCCTCCTCTGGGACTTCGACGGGGACGTTTTGGTGCACAATGCATCCCGCCATCCAGGCTTGGGCCTCTGGCGGATTTAGGTCAGTCGGCATGGGCTCATCCTGTCCAGGCGCTCAAGAAGGACTCACCATCCCCATCAAGCCTCAGCCCAGAAAGCCTGTGGCTCTTCTATGCCCCCCAGGCCTACGGTGTCACCCTGGGTCTTTGTCTCCTCGACCCCGCCTGTGTCTCCACCCCTTGGTTTCGCCTGGGTCTCCACCCCTCCTGACTCCACATCACTCCATTATATTCTTGGCTCCGCCCTGGCTCCTCCCTCCATCGGTTCCTCCATGAGTCTGCCTCTTCATGGCTTGGGTCTGGGTCACTCGCTGACTCTGCTCTCCCCCTTGGATTTTGGATTGTTCCTTACTCTGCTTCTCCATGACTCCTTTCCCTCATCATATGGACATTTTTGTTGTTGTTGTTTCTGATTTTAAACACTATATTTACAAATAGATCTCCATGTGTGAAGTGGACAAGAGTCTAGACTCAATGTCCCAGTATGGTTTGACAATAGCATGTTGTAAAAAAACAAATGACAAACAAACAAAAAAAAAAAAAAAAAAAACTTAACTTGTACATTTGGTAATAATATACATTAATATACTGTATATTGCAGTGCATTTTGGGATTGGCTTTTTTTATGAAGTATACATGTGATTATGCCTTTCATGTGGGTCAAAACGGGATATATTAGAAGTCAGCATAATATTCCTGTCTTCTTTTGAAATAGGTTCTGCTTTCACTCTTTTTCTCCAATCACTTCTGGTTTCATTTTTGACCCTCTATAGCACTTTGTGTGACTAAATATGTTCTCTGATGGAGGAGGTAAAAAGTGGCTCTGGCAAGTTTACAAAACAATGCCTTTAGTCCAAACTGAAAAAGTGAAAGCAAATAACTTAATTCTGCAAATAAAAAAGACATCCAGCTTTTAAGTGACTCCAGATTTGAAGCAGTAACTGAAGGTACAGATAGTTCTCAGGGTTGCTGTGCTTTGCCTTACGGGCATCAGGCCATAAATCAATCCTACCCCAGTGCCCATCTTTACTGCCAACATGTACACACGTCATGACCTGCACCCACGCCACGCTTCACACTACTAGTAATAATTCTGAAGTTTTCCTGTTCGTATTAGAGAATAGTGGGTGCCATTAGTTTTGAATCAATGGTAATTCAGACAAACATTAGATTATTTATAGAGATCATTTTGTGATTTCACTTACGTCCATATTGCACAAACATTGCAGGATGAATTATAAGCCAAAGTATAATTAGAGGTTTGTTCAAATCACTAAACCTGACTGTGAACAACAGTAATACAAAATTTCTGAATCTAACAACACAGATGAATGTAACACATTACCTTCTTCTTTTCTGCCTCACATTTCAAGTGCATGTTCTAACGTCACACTTTCTTTAAAACAAACCTGAAGATATGGAGCTATAGCAATAAAAATCAGTTTTGTGGCAATAACAGATTTCACATTGCATTAGACATTCTCTCTTGAAAAGCCAGTCTGCGCAGGCGGCTAAAAATACATCTGTTCATATATCATTGATACGTTCATTAGAGAGGGGATGCAAGTCAGAATTTATTTGCTGCTGTGGCGTAATGCGGCTTGACAGGGAAGCATCCCTGACACATTAACTCTGTCTAGGGTGTTGTGGATTTACAGAAAGGTGTTCTGGTGTAGATGTAGTATTGTAGATGTTATATTTCATATTTTAGTCAGCTGTGATTGCCTGAATGTTGCGCACACATGTATGTAGGACCATACTCAATCCTACACAATAGTGTAAAGTGTGCTTATGTGTGTGAACACTACCGTTCAAAAGTTTGGGTCAGTATTTTTTAAAAAGAAATTAATACTTTTATTTAGCAAGGACACGTTAAATTAAATGTGGAAGTAAAGACTTGTATAGCCTAATGTTGTTATTTCAAATAAATGCTGTTCTTTAGAACTTTTTATTGCATCCTGGTTTCAACATTGATTATAATAAGAAATGTTTATTGAGCAGCAAATTGGTATATTAGACTGATTTCTGAAGAATCATGTGATACTGAAGACTGGAGTAATGACTTTACTTGCCATCACAAGAATAAATTACATTTTAAATGTATTCAAATACAAAACAGTTATTTCAAATTGTAATAGTATTTCAACTTTTTTTTTGTGGAAATGTTTAATGTAGCCTTGTTGATCATGAGACTTTTTAAACATTGCCTTTATTATAATGTGGTCTTAATTTTGTCCCCAAAACCTAAATTTGCATTAATTGCATGTTAAAAATATATATATTTTTATATTTATTTATTCATTCTTATTCATCCACAATGACTCTTCATATGTGGGTATTTTTAAAAAAAAATGTCACAGCTTATACAATCATATGTGTCATCCCCAGATCTCACCTGCACAGCTTGCAGAGGTCTGCCCCTGTGTGTTGTGGGACGGCCGAGAGAACACGTCTGGCAGTGCGTCTCCTCCCGTCACTGCTTGATTTGTCCTGCCGTCCACGTCATCATCTGTCTCAGATCAGTCTGAGCATTTTCCTGTTCAGTGTAATGTGGTTTCCACGTCTGTACCTGCATTACTGCAGCCAGTGGCTCTTTCTGCAGGCTCAACACATCCCCATCAACAGGTGAGACATGCGTGACCATCCGCACAGAACAATCACTCGCAAACACACAGTGTCAAGCTCATCATTATTCCAAACACACAAATACATGCAGAAATATTCCAGGAGAGGATATGCTGACCTTTACAAATGTCTGCTTACAATAATTCACTGGAAACACACTTGCACGCAAAAAAAAAAAGGCATTCAGGTGATTCATGCGCTGTTGTCATATGTCGTGCGTGTACATTTATATGCATGCAAACAACACATACACATGCATCTTTTACAAGGCTTGTCTAAACTTTAACAACCTCATGAGGAGAAAGTCAGTTGATTTTAACATGCAGTGGTACGGGCCTTTAAGTGTCCATTATTTGGAAAGAATTTATCTTCTCCTATTGTGTGAACAATGTTTCATCATAAACCCTGTGTGATACCAGAGTGTGGTTCTATTTTGCATGTGGTGTTAATTTAATTTATCATCCAGAAGTCACTCAGTGAAAATTCTTACGCACCAAGTTGTGTTGTTGCCAAACAAATCCGATCATTAAATAATGAAAAACGACTGACATAAGATGAGAGGAATGTAAAGAAGGACAGATGAGGGAGAAACAAGTGGAAAACAGAGAGCTAGGGTCATAGGCTCATGACATGTTCCACATGTCTGTCCGTTTGTCCGCTGCGAGCATTTCTCCACAGGGCTGGTGACCACAGTAGCGGTCAGAGATCAGCTGCAAACTGACAGCACACACACACACATACGCTCGCACGCCCCGCAGTCATTAGCGTCTCTCTCTCACTCTACCCCACGCACATTTCATTACCCCCAGCATTCTCACAAATACCACCCCCCCTCCACTCCTACACACACAAACACACTTCAAAATCAGCACACAACCTTGCAGTGCCAAATGAGTCCCACCCGTCTACACAACAACATGTGTTCTGTGGATTTTATTGCACCACAAGCATGTGGAAAAACTCTTCATTACCAACACAGGTCCTGTTGTAAACGCTGGAGTGAGTTGTGTTAGGTGGCTAGATCGGTTGACGTAATTTACAGCAAAGCATCCTAAAACAAACATGAAGAGTGCGTTTCATATTTGACAGCGGAATAGAATCAAATCTGTAATTGTATCACATACAGAATATGCAGATCAAATCAAATTGAAACTTGAATGCAATGGGTTCAAGTTGAATCTCAGACTGAATATAACACAACTGAATCAGGTGAATCTCGAATTGAGTTGAATCGAATTGAATTTGACTATAAATCTAAAATATCATCTTAAAAATGAAAATTTATTAGAAATACATAACCTACAGTAAGTGTTGGAAAATACTTGAGAGTAGAATAGCTGAGGTGGTGAACGTGAGCAGCAGAAATGGGCCGAATAGGTGAAATGAAGAGTGGAAGATATTTTCAGGTAACATTAGACAGGGATTAATGAGCAGAGAGATGATGGTAGATTAGGAAAAACATGAAACTTTGTATAAAAACATGAGTGTAAGTTCTTATACATTTTGCCTTATTTTGTGCTTTTGTTTGATTTTCAATTAGCTTTTTTCCCCCTTTGCTTTTAACTTGGGTTATTGATGTGCTTTACTTTACATCATGTCTACACTCAAAATTAAGGTTCTACATAGTTGGAAAAAGGTTTGGTAAAGCTTTACTTAAAGTATACTATGTATAATGCATTATAAGGTATTCATAATTTACATTATAATGCATTATATTTTTTCATAAATAATTGTAACAATTATTACTCTTTATATATATATATATATATATATATATATATATATATATATATATATATATATATATACACTCTAAAAAAAAAGGTTCTATATGGCACCAAAAAAGGTTATTGGCTCGTAATCATAGGGGAACCTTTTTTAATGCTATATAGCACCAATTTTGGTGCTTCAGTGGTTCTTCAGCGGTTCTTCAGAGGTTCTTCACCGGTTCTTTGACTAAGGTGCTATATAGCACCTCTGAAGAACCGCTGAAGAACCACTGAAGCACCAAAATTGGTGCTATATAGCATTAAAAAAGGTTCCCCTATGATTACGAGCCAATAACCTTTTTTGGTGCCATATAGAACCTTTTTTTTTAGAGTGTGTATATATATATATATATATATATATATATATATATATATATATATATATATATATATATATATATATAAGAGAATGTGTTATAAAACTGTGGTTACAATTATTCATGAGACCATACAATGCATTATAAGGTGCGTTACAAGGCATAATTACTGAATTTAAATACTTTTATTATGCATTCTACATAAGGGCTTTAAGTAAAGTGTTACCAAAGGCTCTTTAGATTATTAAAATATTAATAAATGGTTATTTTTTTAACTGTTCACTGAAAGTTTTTTTGGGGGAACCCAAAGCGATCTTAAATGTCACTGCAAAAAGGAACCTTTGTTTTGTAACAACACCACATAACTTTTAGTTTACAATTTTCGCAACCATTATATGAAGATTTCCAATTTTTATTTGATTATCTTGCAAAATCAATTTCCCATCATGTCTCTCTCTGGGCAGATTTGGGTTGTGTGCACACACGGTAGTTCTTGTCTATCAGGGTTCGTTGCTATCTACCCTGGAGGAGGTTCTGCTGGTGCTGCTGGGCCCCCTGACCTTGAATGCAGCTACGCTACTGCTGCTCCTGATCAGATGGGGCTGTCAACTAACGTTTGGCTCACCGCCCTCCTTCCTGTCAAAGTTTATCATGGCTGCAGCAGTGTGGACAGTGCTGGACCCTCTGGCGGTCTTCGCTGTGGATTCCGTCCTGGGGGTAAGTCACTTAAAATAACGTGGACACTTCTGGACTGTAAATAGAAGTTTCACATTATCTTAGCAAAGTCACTTTACAAATAAAACTGAATGTGATTGCAAGGATGAGACAGACAAACTGTAGAGAGAGAGAAGATTATTCAGGATTTTAGGTGTATTTTTGGTTGGGAGTGTTGATTATCATTAATTATAATCATAGACCTGAAAATGTTCAACTTAAACTGTCAAAAATATTGAATGCTTTTTGGATTTAAGTTTGGTCTCTTTTAAAAACAACATGGGGTAGATTATTGCTGAAGTAAAAAAAAAAAAAAGAATTTTACATTTGTTGTAATGAAAAATGCACACAAATTATATTTTTCTCGTCTGTATGGGCAGGTGGGGCAGAGCCCCACCAAAATATTCATCCAAACATATCCTCTATACACACGGAATTAATAATAAATTATAAATGTATAATTTTTCAGCATTCAGCAACAAATATTTTTTGGATTTTCTAGACTATTTTAAGTCTTACAGTGAGCAGGATATATTTATATGTAGCGCATGGATTCAGCAGGAATGTATGATACTAAGCGCGGCAGCCGGTCTTGGACCCCTCCCCAGCTCTACAGTGTCCCACACATTTTCAATGTAAATATTGTGGTGAAAAATGGAAATGCAGCGTGCTCTAATTAACAGCCACTGATTTTCACGTTACCTTGCGTAAACCTCGCTACAGACCAAGATGATAACAGTTCGTTTCAGCTAAGTGTCTGCATCAGGTCACTAACTAGTTAGCATATCTGTCCTTCCTATGTGGAGTATTGTATCAAATTAATGAAAGTATAAACCCTTTAGTTTAAACATGTGAATGGACATGCCTTTATATATTCTGTTGTGTTTGTTTTATGTTTGTTCTGAGAATAAACATCACTTTGTTTTCCACTAGAATTCCTACACAACTTGCATTAGGCCCTATTCTAAAACATTTGGACGCAAGAACTACTACATTAAGGCAATTCTAAGATGCCATTCTATGCACTTGTCATATGTCATACGAAGAACCTCTGAAGAACTGCTGTAGAACCACTGAAGCACCAAAATTGGTGCTATATAGCACTAAAAAAGGTTCCCCTATGATTCTGAACCAAGAACCATTTTTGGTGCCATATAGAACCTTTTTTTTTTTAGAGTGTAGGATAAAAAGCTTACTTAAGGAGCCCCGCACGTGACATGCAAGCAAAAAAATGTGTTCCCTCGATTTATAAATTATGTGCACAATTTACTATTTCATTCCCTCGATTTGCTAAATTATCAGTTGTGTCCCAAATTTGAGCTTGATATTTCAAAAAATTTACTTTCAGTAATATTTTATTTGGGTGCAGTACCAAAAGTTTCCACTATATGAAATTTGTTTCCCATTTGTTTCCAATGCAGTCAATTTTGACCGTGAGGAGTTTTGTTTTGAACAGGATCATTTAACCTTTTCAAATCATGTCCATGCATAATGTGTGTTTGTGCTTACACAGCAAGTGCTATCACCTTTACCAAGTTTTGTACCATTCCGATAAAGTAAAATAAATAAAAATGTAAAAACGTTTGACAAATCAAAATGACCGAAGAACACCAGAGAGTTATACATTTACATTTTATATTTCTGAGACAGTTGTGATTTTGTAAATTGTGTTTTGATTTTGTTTGGTCAGCGTCTATCCTACAGTGCAGAGGAACCATTAGCGGATGCTGCCAAGCTTTACTGGCATTTCTTTCGAACGGAGCAGTTGGGTACAGCAGGCATCATCATCACACTCGTCCTATATGGCGTCCACTGCATCCTCTCCTTCACCTTTCTTTATGTATACTTCCTCAGGTAAAGTACATCTACAAAAGCAATCTAACAAACACAAAATAAAAACTTAAACGTCAAGTTGTTCTGGAGTTGTCCCAGTGGACCAACTTTAATGTCTTGTTTCATTTGTCACATGTGCACTGTAAATCCAATCCTTTTCTCCAAAGGCATTTCAGAATATTGTCCAATAATTAAATCAAATGTAAACCTTGAATTAAACCAACTGGCTGTGTACACTCAACTAGCTCTAAATCTCACTGCAGGATTGTAGTCATTGTAGTACTGAAGGATTTTATTCATTGTAGTACTGGAAATTAAACACACACACACAAATAAATAAAAATAAAAATCTAGGAGTGTAATCCTGGATGAGCCCCAAATTATATTATATTAATCCACAGCCAAAGACAACCTAAACAGATAATGCCACATACAGTACATTGATAATGCAAAATAGGTGGGAAGTTAAGTGGGAAGACAAAAACGCCTATGACAAGAGTGCAAGAAGTGGTCGCAAGAAGGTCCTTTTCTCTGAGCAGGGCATACATTTTATAGGGGAACTCACCTGACCTTGAAGAGGCGTTCTTCATTTGCCATTTTTAATTGTACAAGAGGGAGAGAGAAAACACAAGGCTGCAGTGCGGCCATGCAACTGAGCAGAGGGATATATTATCATATACACCATAACAGAAAGCAACAAACATTGTCTTATAAATGTATTGATCTAGTTAACAGCAGCATTTCATGTTTGTATATAGTGGATGTTGAGAGAAAAGACGTGAAGGATGAGTTTGTACTTTGGCTCAAGGTTTTTTGTTTTGTTTTTTTTTTGCATCCAAGCAATAAATTATGTCTATCTACAGAAACCAAATTTCACAATAAGAACAAAAATGCAGTTTTCTCTTTTCCGTGGTTCGTTGCTGTCAACTTGAGAGTTTGTGTGTGACCTTCCTGGTGGAAGTGTCAAAAGTCTCACAACACTGCAGTCCACACTATTCAGAGTCTGAGATTATGGCAGTGTATTTTTGGACAGGGAACCCCCTTAGGGACATCCAGCCAATGAAGTCCTGTCCACCAGCACATAAGCATCATAAACAGGCCATATCAAGAGCTTTCTGCTCATTACCATCATCTGACAGCCAAGTGTTGATGTAATGCAATTTGATTTAATACTCTCATGAAATTAAAGAATGAATAATCAGAGAAGTGACATGAAGATGAGCTCAAATCACCTTCACAGGGTTTGTTAATATGCATTACAGAAGTAATGAACATTGGGGTTTCCGATTATATTTCCAGGCACCAAATTGCCGTGTTTTAGCTTCACTGCCTTCTTGAAATGTTCATGAATGTTTTTTTGTTTTTTGTGGAATAATGTTGACTAAGGATCATGCATAATAAAACCAGAAAATTACTAGGCTCAATTTTGAATTCTTTTGGATTTTCATTGTTCGAATGGCTGCTACTGGGCAAGAGAATGATGCACAAAATCATATTAACAAAAATGGAAATCCTTTGATTTTAAGGCAAAATGTGGACCAAGAAGTCAAGAAATACACATGGCAGGTATAGATATGACATTGACTGTTCATGGATCACCTTTCATGTGTGAATATGTAGGTCTATATCACACACCTTAATTTAAGGTATGAAAATAAAACAAAGGACCCAAAACTGTAAAAAACAAATGTTCCACTAATCAGTGTAGAAAGGTCTAAGGGAAAGAGCTTTCATCTTGTTTTGCAATGGCTGAGCTTATACCTCACACTGGATGGACGACATTAAGTGTCAGCCGTAGAGAAGGGTAATGTCTCATGCCAGTGCATTGCTCTAGGATGGCAGGGTTGGCGCATGTTACGTGGGTTAAAGCTGAAGAGTGGCTGTGCTGTGTAAATGTAGGCCAGCAGTCTTATTGTGAGTAGGCTTGCACGTTTTTATGGGTTATCTGCTTCTATTCACTGTGTGGAGAGAAGCACTGACACAGTGCCTGACCTATTTCTAAAATAACGCCTGAGGCTACACGTATAGATAGAATGAACTGTTATCCGTTTTTAATTACATTTTAGCAAGCCCTGATTCACTCCCTGCAAAGCCGGAAAAAGGCATGTTTTGCATTATATCATTCAATTTGTTGGAAAATTTATAAACACAATCAGACATTTGATTTGGGAAATAAGAGGAGAATAGTGGCACAACTGAAGTGTCGGTTCACAGTGAAGCAGTGAACAGTGAATTAACGGTTCTTCTGCTCAACATCTGGTTGGTTGAGACGCTTTCAGGCTGACAATATCATTGGTTGAGAGGCAGACTGATACGAGAATGTGCTAGTTCTCCTGGGGTCTTTGTTTAATTCCTGATCCCTAAATTTCTTTAAGCTAAAAACTTTCTGAAATATTTTATTTTTGGATGGTTTCAAATGATTAATACTGGGATTTATCAATCCTGCTCCTTCCTTCCTGCTGATTTTATTGTTTAATATCCCATTAAGCCTTATTGTCTTGTTCGGTGCTTTAATGAACTAATAAGTGATAAGTGTTGAACTAAGTTAACTGAATGAACGTCTTTGACAGAGGCTGCAGATTGCTCATCATGTTTGTTTTCTTTATTTTGCAAAAAGCACAGGTTTTTTTTTTTTGTGACTGTACACAAAATAAAATAAAATAATGAAACTTAACAGATTGTAATGATTTATAACACTTGCCTGAATGATAAAAACAAATAGTTATTTGAGTCTCCTTGGCATTGATTTAAAAAAAAAGCGAGTCGATCATGCCGGCGCGACGGCTGACTTGAGGGGTTAAAATGTATTTGAATATCTTAATGCATCACTGAAAGGTACACATGATTTTTTTTTTTCTTGCTGGGTATGAGCAGGCCATATTGACTAGGCACAATCCCCCTCATATAGAGTCTATGAATTGTGTCTTTGGATGTCCCTCTTTCTGGATTGTTGTTGCTTTTTGATGCAGTCCTGTTACTTTCTCAGGTCCAGACTAACATTATGAGCAGGTGGCTAGGAGCAGGGCTGCAAGCTATGTCCAGACAGCACATCTAGAAATGTTTGATGAATAGCAATGGACGTTTCTCACTTTAATTTGCCTTGAGTCCAGATATAGACCTAGAGTGGCAATGGAGTGTTGGAGGGAGGTTCAGAGCAGCCTTCCAGAAACAGTAAGACTACGAAGAGCACAGGAAATTGCATTTTCCTTGAAGTTTAGTTGACGTTGTCAAACTGTCTTTTTTTTTTCCTGCTAGACAATTAATTATAGAATGATCGTATGATTTACTATACGAATATTTCAAGGAATGACAAGTTTGGAGGCATCTCTGGTTATGGAACTGAGGAGAAGGATCCATGACCATACCAGAATCGCAGTGTTAGCAAAACTTTCCAAAGCAAACAAACATTACTGCAAGCATATTATTTCTGTTTTTCAGCTCGCCTTAGGCATCTAAAGCCAATTATTGATTTGTATCCTTTTCAAATACTGAAAGCATCACTGATCCTACTCTGTCTACAATAAAACCCTGGCATAATTTATAATGTAAATACGGTTGAATATTAGTTCACATATATGTACTAAGTATGTAATAGAATGTGTGTACTCTGGTAATTGTTCATTTTGATAATGCATGAATGGGTTATATTCACATTTTCATGCATGCTTAGGTCATATGCATGCCATAGCAAAGCAGTCATCACACGCTTCTTTCCCATGATAGAATGATGGATCAATATATTTCAGTTATTTTTCACATTTAGAGATTTGTATCTCTACTGCTTCTCATCTTTTATACTTTCCATGGCAAATGTTTCTGGAGTGCTCATTACCCTTTGAGCAAGAAGAATCTCTTATCCACGGCGGAGGGTCAAAGCGTTTTGAAGAGAAGCCAAGCTGTGTTTTCTCGGCTGTTGATTCATGTGCTGAGTATGTGAGATGTCTAAAGAGACTCAATATCAATAACCACACTTTAGTGGTCATATGACTCAAGACTTTGTCACCAGACAGAGATTCAGATACATCTATGTGCTCAGCTTCTTTAAAGAACATTAGGATCAATATATGATCTGAAGAGACAACCTTCCCACAAAAACACAAGCAAACAAGCCTCCTACACTACTTGTAGAATCTAGCATACTCCCCAAGTCACTCATAGCACCTTCTCTTTGACTTTCTCTGACTTTGTTTACTTGAGTAGAATGTAGGGGAGAAGAAAATACCGGAATTAGTTAACAAATGTGTCAAACCTTTTCAGTTATGCGAACCTTCTACCGCGGACTAGAGTCGCTTCTGTTCTGCCAGTTGACATTGACAGGTCAGGCCTGCTTCTCTGCCGAGCTGAAGCTCATCAGAATTTCACTGTGTTGGAAAGGTCAGATGAGCTGTTCGTCAGACGTTAACAGCCTTGACAGCAAAATGACCAGGATGTGACAAGGTGGCATAAAACCCGTTTGAACTCTGAACTTCTGTCCTGCAACTTTGAAAAAAAAACAAAAACAAGAAAAAGTTAATTGATCATCAGTTAATCATTTACATGCTCCTATGTCATCCCAAACCCTTAATAGTTGCTATATTCCAACTGTGTTATGTGAGGAACATTTTAAACATTAAGTTGATATTCACTGGGGGCTCTCAAATATGATTCACACGTATGTTCAGTAAAAAAAAAAAAAAGGCAGGATTGACGTCAAAAACAGTGAATGCCATTGGTTTGTTCATGTTACGTGGCAGATTGGGATACAATACAATGTGTGTTTTGTACGTTTCTTTTTGGAATGATATTATGACAGGATTTCAATTTATTTGTATAATGGTTAAAATGTCTACAACAAAATCAATTACACTCACACAAAACCAGGGCTTGACATTAACACCCGCCAACCCGCCATTAAGCTGTGGCATGTAACACAGTCACTCCCGCTAGCCACTTTGGCGGATTTAATTTTATTCTAGTCTTCTCAAAAGGCATCTGTTAAAATCGCGTTGCGCATTGTAACCAATCACACGCAATTCTGTTTATGAATGCAATGTATAGTAATAAGAGGTGTTCAGATTAGTCATCTCTGAAACGCTGGAGTTTTGTTCAGAGGACGCTCTCACTCACTGAAATCTGCACGCTCATCATAAACAACAAAGCAGAGATGTAAGTAGGTAGAATGTTAATGTTCTATTTCTGCAGCAGATTACCGCAGAACCATAGCACATCTGATGTGACTGGCATAAAGTTGGCTTGACGTTGGACGTTCGATATTTGCGAATTTAGGGACCGTCTCTAAAGTTACATACAACATTGGTATCCACATTTCTAACTTCAATAGCATTTGAAGAGTATGACTTAACATAAAACCAACTGTAAAGGTGTCAGGTATGATGCACACCTTTTAGTTTTTTTGATATTTAATAAAAAAATGTCAAATCACATCAAATGTGGAGATGCGGATATCTCACTAGTCTACTGTATGGGCTCATACACAAATATGCTTTTAAATATGTCATAGCTGATAGAACACTGATGAGAATATTGCTAGAGAATAAATTATATTTACACCAATTAATCTTATTTTTTTCAGACAAGCAACTGTTAGTGTTTCTCTGTCTATATTAAGAAACTTTACACATCAGAGCTAAATAGGCCTATTTGATGACCTGTCATGTTACATATTTAATGTAGATTTGATTTGGGTGTGTACAGTGGTCATTTACATATAGCCAACAACACATTTCCCAACAACACAATTTTGGCCAATGAAAATGCTGAGTGGCTATTAACTTTGGAAAACCACTAGCCACAGTGGCTGGTTTGCAAAAAAAGTTAATGTCAAGCCCTGCATACAACATACACTCTGCCATTTTAAAATTAAGCGTACACTTTTTTTTTCCTTTTTTTTTCATACAGACTTCACAATGATGGGAGACTGTTAGATATCTATCAACGCCTCCACAGCACTGAGGGAGCGTTCTTTGTTCCACATGACATGGAGGTATCCAACCAGGAGCTCAATTACATTGTAAAGAAGGCAGAGCAATGGAGAGGCTTCAATGGAGAGAGACGCAAGGTGAGTCTGTGGAAGTTCTGTTTATAGTGGTAACAACCAGCACTGAACACTGGGCCAATGATAAGCTTCAAAGAGAATATCTTCTTGCATGAAGGTGATCCAGCTGCCATGGGCTGCATCGCCACACAACGCTTGACTGTTGCAAAGCTCTACTCAAGTCTTAGGCGCTTAATTGGATTAATGGCTGTTTTAAAGAAGATGGGCAAAATGGTAGTTGATACTAATCCATCAGATTGCCTCTGCAAAAGATTTCTGTCTGTCTGATGGCTTGTAGATGCCCGCTAGCATTTATGAGTAAGAAAGCCTTTGTGATGGTTTTCAGAAATGGACTGTCACATTGAACTGTTCACTGAGCTTTCTAATATGCATTATAATTAACATAAAATGGAATCAAAGGATATAACATTATTATTTCAAATCATTCTGTTTTCTTTAGTTACATTTATGAATGCCAAAAATTTGTCACAGAGGTTTTTAGCTAGTCTAATTAGTTTGGGCTAATTATCCAAAAAGGAATTTGCCTTGATTAATCCACGGAAATCAATTTCCAGCAATATTTCATTAAGAAAAAAGACCGCTCAATCAACAGAGGGACGCATGAGGAGACACACTCAATTCAAACACACACACACACACACACACACACACACACACACACACACACACACACACACACACACACACACACACACACACACACACACACACACACACACACACACACACACACACACACACACACAGTTCACAACTTGGGTGGCAACTCCTCTTTTAGTGTTCTTGAAGAAATGTTATTGGCTGTCAAACAAGTCATTAAAAAGGCATTCTGTAATTCCTAGCTCAAATCGTAGACCTTTGCAAATCACGTTATTTTTGCAGCCCTTTGCAATGACCCTGTTTATGTTTTAGATTCCAAAAGTACTGCTACAGCTGTGGCAATATTAGTAATGAAGGTGCTACTAATTGGATGCAGTTGTTTAGATTGTAATTAAGAAAACAGCATCGTTTAGCCAACACGCTTGCAGAATCTTTGAACTAGAGCAGTCTCCATCCCAGAACTGCAGTCATAACCTCCTCTCTCATATTGGCCCTAATTTGCCGTTATTGAACTGATAAAATGCTAACACATTAAACACATTTGCCAGCATGATGAAAATTTAGGGTTATTGCATTTCACAATTTTTACATTATTCAGGCTGACAATTTTTCATTTAAATAAGACGGGCTAGGCCATTATTTCATAATTATTGTGGCAATTTCTCTATGCAAAAAGGGTCACTTTCCCAACTCAGCAAAGACATATCCCTATTAAACTAATTTGCCTACTTGCAATTTTTTGTCATTTTTCCCTCATTAACTATTTATCAACACAGTAGAAAAAAATATATGTTGGAGGGGCGGGAGCAGCCAGACAGAGCTGAAACTAATATTTTGCAACTCTAATGATTTTTTGCATCCTTAATTAGATAGAATATGCTTGATATGATTAGGTCAGGATGTAGTAGTTTTCATTAAAAATAGATTTCAGAAACTGTATTCCAAATGTTCCCTCACAATTAAATAATGAATCCGGCACATTCCTTATTATGGACCCAATTAATATCGCAGAAAGAGGCGGGATTTTAATAACAAGAGGCCACGAGGCCTTCATTAGCAGAGAATGGGGGTGGAGAGAGCATAGAAAACATTTACAGGTACAGATAGAGCCACAGGACGCTTGGAAACTTCCGAAAGTTGTAGCAGCTTATTTGAACGCCTGTGGCCAATATATGTGCTGATCATTACGAATGAATATTACAATCTTGCAAAGACTGACATGCTTTGTCTTGGCCTCAACTCAGTTTCCAAAAGCCCTGGGGGAAATTATATTTACTAAATACCATCATTACAATAAATATAATTCATTATCATCTGTTTGAAAGATCTGTTTGTTTTATGTAATGCGAGTATTTGGTAGCGTTTCAAAGGCCAGCAGTGTCTTGCATGATGTACTCTATCTAAAATTATTTTCCTAATGCTTCTACAAATATTATGCATGCAGATTTGATTAGCTGGAAAATTTTCAGACCACAGACCATGTAAGTAAAAAATGTCCACCTTATCCACCTTATTTTTAACGTCAGAGCAGGCTGTTGAATTTACAGCTTTTTTTGGGGGAAAAAAGGCTTCCGGTGTAATTTGTTTCCAGTTATTTTATTTTCATAAAATAACTAATTTATTATCATAATCATAAATACACTGGTTTGTAGCACAAATAGTTTTATTGTTTACTGCACTTGCTATTCTTTATTTACCTATAGTGGCCAGTGAAAATCATGGGAAGTCTCGCACATTGAAAGAAATTTCTTCCACCTTGCAAAATAAAACCTTGTTTTTACACAGAATCTCTGACCTAAAATAAACATACATATAGATTTGAACCTAGTCAGTGTCCATGTAATCTGTCATCTAGCCTTTGGGTATAAGATTATTAAAGCTAATAATTTGCTCATTTTAAGTAACTTGATTCCTACTTGATATGAAGCGCATTCTTCTTTATAGAATAAAGAAACTATTCTGACAGTAAAACAGTTATGGGTAATTCATCATTAAAGTAAGTTTCTTCTTCCGAGCACTACAACAATAAAACAATCCGCAATAAATAATTCTGCAAGTGGCTTGGTTTTTATCATGATCAAATTCTGTGCGTTTCATGAGGCGATCATAAAAACTAATCTGATTTTTTACTATTTAATTAACTTCATATTATGGTTTATTTTCTTCCAGGCCATGTGATCAACATTATTATATTATTAACACATCGTCATTCTAGCATTCAGTGGCAACTATATGAAAAAAAGGATTTGCATTTCACAAACACACGTAGTATGTCTTTTGACTTTTTTTGCGTGAAACTATACATTTATTTGATGGTGATTACAACCGCATATACTTTATGTTCTTACTGCACTCCTATAGTGTGTATTTCTAGCAAAGGGGCCTAAAGTCAAAGTGTGCGGATAATGAGCTCATTAATTATGTATAGGCACTGCTGCAGATGGACCTCATTAATTGCGTGCCGTCACCTTCTTGATTACTGTACCTGGAAGGGAGGTGCTAATGTCTGCCGTGCTTAAGCAGGTAACGCAAACTGTTTTGTCACCGGCTGTGTGACAGTGACAGAGGAGTCCGGCGTCGCTGTAATCTTCACCGTAATTCACCAGAACGTTACGCTAATGGCTGCTGATAGCCCTGGAGATGTTTTCGCTACTGAATCGCATCGAGATTTGCGCTCTGTCGTGCTATTTGTCTCCACATGTCTCAGTAATGTCTTTCCACGGGCTGAATTTAGGGAACACCCAAGGTGCTTTGCAAAACAACTGACAGGGGGCCCAACCTGTCGCAGGAAGGAGAACACACGCATTGAAGATCTAATGACGAGCAGACTGCCGCTCTCTTCCTGTGCACCCCCCACCACTCATCTCTCTGTCTGTAATTATTAAGACGGAGTTACGTGGGACCTTTTCATGCTGTTGCTTTAGTCCAACTCTGTGACAGCAGATTTATCAAAGAACTCGCTCCAAACTTCAAGTAGCCTTTGTTCCCATGATGAAATATTGTCAACTATATGTTATATTTAAAAGTCGGAAAACCCAGATAATATTGTATTTACTCTTTTGGCATACATTTTCTTCAAAATACAGAGTATTCGGTATATAATTAGTGTGTCAAAAAATAACCTGTTAAGAACATCTTCAGGTCAAAACATGCAAATGAAGGCATAACAAAGGATGCAAAACAAAAAGTTGTAGCACTGTAATATTATTTTTAATACAATTAAGCAACACTTTTAAAAATAAATAAATTCTCCTTGCTGTAATGTTATACCGGTCAGTAAGATTATTATTATTACTTATTACTACTTTTAATAAATAAGGATGCATTAAAAATTATAAAAATTACAGACTTTCTGTTCAATTGAACTTTCTCTTCATCAAAAATATTAAGCAGCTGTTTTCAACATTTATAATAATACGAATTGTTTTAGCTCCAAATCAGCATATGTGAGCCTGGTACACAAAACCAGTCATAAGTCGCATGTGTATGTGTGGCAATAGCCAACAACACATTGTATGGGTCAAAATTATATTTTTTTCTTGTTTGCCAAAAATCATTAGGATATTAAGTAAAAAATCTATAATTTTTTAGTAATATGCGTTGCTAAGGACTTCATTTGGACAACTTTAAAGGTGATTTTATCAATATTTAGACTTTTTTGCACCCTCAGATTCCAGATTTTCAAATAGTTGTATCTTGGCTTAATATTGTCCTATCCTAACAAACATCAATGGAAAGTTTATTTATTAATTTCAAAAAATGTACCCTTATGACTGGTTTTTCACATATTAGAATCATTTCTGAAGGACCATGTGACACTGAAGACTGGGGTAATGACTGCTGTAAATTCATCTTTGATATCACAGGTAAACATTTTATTTGAAAATATATTAAAATAGAAACCATTTATTTTAAATTGTAATATTTCACAACAGTACTGTTTCTACTGTAATTGTATAACCGTATAAACAAATAAATGCAAACTATTTTAAAGCTGGGCATAACTAGAAAGATGTAGGGTACAACGGGGCTAAAGGCACACCTTAAGAAAAATATGCTTTTCACTACTCTAATAGTGTATGTATGCAGAAAAAAACATCTTATTGAACATTGATGGAGCAACATATTTTGTGTGAAAATAAAGCACAAAAGTGGTTTGTTTGTTTGTTTGTTTGTTTGTTTGTTTGTTTATGGGGCAAAAGGCATAAACTATTGATACAAATTCTTTAACTAATGTAATATGTTTTTTAATAATGACTAAGTTAATACTTGTTCAAAACAATCACAAAGTTTGTATTGTATTGTATTGTTGTCTTTTTTCGTTTATTTTGATAAATAAAATAATTCATTTTTGTTTAATATACAGTCATTAAAAAAAAATATTTAAAGAAGTAAAGATTCTGTAAGTATTTAATTATCCCATAATAATTTAATATAGCTTTACAGTAGTAACAAATAAATATGATATTGTATTATATGATATGATCAATATCATATTTTTTAAAATGGATGGTTTCATTATAAATATGGTAGACAGCCAATTTAATATATTTACCATCTGAATCTAACCATGTCATGTCAACAACTGGAAATGTCAGCCAGCTATTTATTATCATGTTTATTATTGTGCTCTTAGCCCCACAGCAAGGGAAGCTTTTTATCCCAAATACCATAATTTTACATATTCTTCCAATATTGAAAAACTCTTGCTTTATTTACCTTAAACAAAACTGAAAATCATTAACAAGACCATATCACAATATAGTCAATAATTTTAGTGATTCTCATTTGCTACATAAATGACAACATTAAAAAAAAACATTAGATAAATTAACACAGGAACAACTTTGTGTTGCTGACCGCCATCGCGTCAAGGATCAGCCAAATTGTAATAAAGGCCTTCTGACGTTAAGCGATGAGTTTGTGTAAGAAAAATATCATACACACGCACGTAAGTACGCAAGTACGCATGTTCACAAGAGACTGGCGTTCCAGCGCATGTCGTAGGACGCAGGCGTAGCGTAAGTTCCGGTGATGATCGTGGAAGCACAGAAGATAGAACAAAACAAAACTTGTTTCTCGCGAGAACTAGCATATTGTCACCAGAGCGTAGGCTGGAATGTGAACGTGTCTCTTGTGAACGTGCATACGACAGTTAGAGGGGGTTAGAGATTACAATTTGTAAAGTTGAAAATAAAAATGTTGTGCTTTTAGTGGTTTAAAGGAGAATAAAGTAAAATGCCCCTTTTACCCCGGTACGCCTGTATCCCCGTTGTACCCTATTTTTTTAGATGTATACTTAAATTTTTTGTTATATTTTCATGCTTGTTTTGTCTTATTTTCAATTATTTTATGTCATCTTGAGGTCCTCTTGAAAGTTTGTTGAGGCCCCCTGGTCCCCTAGTGGTCCCCGGCCCCCTGGTGGAGAATGTTTATTTTGAGTGTCACTGTTAAAAAAAATCCTGTTTCCTTGAAATCAAACTCATGACCTTGGCATTGATAGCTCCATGCTTTGATAATTTAGAGAATTAATCATTTGTTGTATGATTTTAGGGATTTTCCCAAAATTCTCAGCTTTCGTTCACACCTACAAAAGCTCACCTGCTGACTAGCTGCCCATGACCGGCAAGCTCCGGAGACGCTGTCAGACAACAATGGGCCTGAACAAACCCTGGAAAAACACCCAAAACAGGAACATAAACACAAGAACGAAGGGGGAAGATGCTCAGAATCTGCCCTGATATGGGAAGGGTCACAGGAAGGCACCTGCAGCCCTCCCCCCTCCACTCTGCCGGCCTGTTTGCTTGCATTAGTTCTAAAAGCCGCTTCTTCAATTACAGGAGGCTATTAGTGGACAGTGCACAGAGGCTGCAGGGCCCCGGGCTACAGCGGCACAGAACCGCACAACAGAGCTCAATACGACATGACTGCAGAGGGGACACGCCTGCCATGCAGAAAAGGTCAACGACTTTTGGTGGGCAGCAATGTGTGAAAGTGTTGCAGTCGCACAATGGTTAGAGAAGAGAGAGAGAATCTAGTCTGGATTTGTGAAGGGTGTGGAAGCCCTTCAGATTGTTCTTGGCTAATTTATTGCTTTGCTGGGTTTATACAACTCGTATCTCAGTCAACATCTTCAGTTTGCTCGCTTTTTTTATGGTCATGATTAAGTTTAAGGATGGGTAATCAATAAAAACATTATCTTAGAAAGTGAGCAAGAGTTAGTTTGCTCACACGCTCTGAAAACATGGCAGCACCATGATTGTTTTTATACAGCTCTTGTTTTCCACATACCAGGCTGGACGTTGGTTTTATCAGAGATGGACGTTTCTTTTAAATTTATCCGAACATATTGCACACGGTCAGCTGTCAAAACAATTGCAGCTGGGAGCTTGAAATTGAGTCCACATGTTTAAACTCATATAGATCCTGTAATCTCTCTCTCTCTCTCTCTCTCTCTCTCTCGCTCGTTCTCTATCTCATTCACTCATAATGTAAAACAGAAGGAACAAATTGGATGGTCAGTAAGTCAGTGAACATTGTTTAAAGATGCAGCACAACAGGGATTTGTGAGAATATCAGACTTTTAATATAGATATGTTTTTTTCTTTTTCCCTCTGTGACCAAACACAATTGAATTGTTTTCAGGTTTTGTTTTAACTGACCCACCTGATCTCCCAAGCCTGAGAACAGAGATAGTGTATCACTAAATCACAATAATCAACTAGAAGTGGGCAAAAATGCATATTTCAAAGTTCTTAAATATTTTATCAATATGCTCACAAATCAATATATTCCATTTGACTAAAATGCATAACAAGCTGAGAATAAGTTTAAACTGAAACCAGATCATCTGTAAGGATATTTGCCTATACCACGTTGAAGGTGACAAGGATTTTTGTGCTGGGTCAAGCTGAAACCTTGTCTGGCTATCACCAGACCAAACACAATTTAAGATTGAATATTGGTCTGGGGAGTCTGCTATGTATTTTCTACTACACAAGAGGTGTGAAAAACGAGCATAAATTAAATGACTCTGTATGCAATTGGATAGTCCTTCAAACAATCAGACCACAAGAGGCGTTATAAACAAGCATAATTCAAATGACTCTGTATGCAAATTGGATAGTCCTTCAACCAATCAGACCAACCAATCAGAGGCGTGATCAACGGGCAACGACCCTTCGCTCTATCCATCATCGTGTTAAACCCACCAATAGCGTGCCAGGTGGATAAGCCAGTCTGTGATTGGTTCCAGTAAAAGTGTAACAGAAGCAGTAGAAATTAATGTACAGGTTTCCAGACTGAGTTGCAGGGTGAAATCAAAACGCCGGCAGATCAGGCTGGGTTTACCCAGTCTAGCTGAAACCAAGAGTAAAGAGAGACGCTGATGTCTTTTACCATGTCTTTTACCATATTGCTGTTGCCACGGGTGTAAGAGGGTCTGCTTTGTGTTGTCTCTAAAATCACAGCCTTGAGTGGTGTATTGCTTTAACAAAGTGCTTATGGAGTTACACTTCAGTGCTTTTTGTGACCGAATGGATAAAAAGTTAGGAGATTGTTCTGCGCACTCTTCAGTTTCACAAAAATACACAAGCATTGGTGGCTAAATTGTATGAACTTATGCCCCACTGACAGTTAGACTTATGGTTGGACAGTATGCTTACATTTTTCTTCTAAATGTCATATATTTCTGTACGACTCATACAATTGCATATGAATTTGCCACCTCGTAGAATAGTTGTTTTCTCATGAGACTGATTTCTCACTTTTGTTTGTTGTAGATCCAATTTGTGAATTGAAACCCAAATGAATCACTTTGATTGGCCTATGTTCTTAACTAGTATCTGTGCTGATGCTCAAGGTACTGCATGAGCAGATCGGTGTATGCAAAACCGTCTTAGTACGAGTGTAATTATCCTTGATTCTCTGCCCTCCAAATAAACCTCGAAAAAGTTTCACTTCCAGGCATCAGTGCTTCATGCAAGTCGCCATCTCCTTTCCGGAGTTGTTTATGGATTAAAATGGCTTTTTAAGCATTTATAAAAGCAGATTAGTAACAGTGAATTATGCAGATGCATGGGGCAGATTATCCTGAGCTCAGATACTATCTCCTCTTTATCTGTCTCTGCTTGGAGTCTGAAGTTAAATATTCATGCCAGTTTAGTTTATAATTCTCTCTACCAGCCCAGATTCAGTCAAGCACACGCCACAGTAGATTGGCGTTACATTAGCATGAGTTCACTGAGGTAAATGAGTTGTGCTGTCAGAAGAGCGCTCACTGTCCACTGCTAACAAGCGATACATAAACAATACAAATGATCTTGAGATGACTCATTTTGTCCATTCTGATGTTCAGCAGTTGCTTGTCATGTCTGTGGGAGCGGTAGGGCAGATATAGAGCTGTTCCACAGGCAAATCACGCCCGAGCACCACAGATTTATGCTGCCCTAATTACACAAACAACATTCTGTATGCGGCGATAATGCGCATCTATGTCTGTTCTACATGCAGGAGATATCTGGGTAATCCAAGAGTCTCTGCTTTAAATGCATTGGCATTTTCTGCATGAAACAAACATGCAGCCAGAGATAACCATTCAGAAAAATGACATGGAGTCAATATCACCTCAGTACTGTATAGTATTGAGTGCATCAGTCGGTTTCTAGAAGTAGTCCCGTATTCAATTCAATTCAAATTTATTTGTATAGCGCTTTTCACAATACACATTGTTTCAAAGCAGCTTTACAGAAAGTGCATTTCATAGATGAACAGTAAAAATGTTAGAAAGACAATGTTAAAGAATAATATTTATATAATAATAATAATAATAATAATAATAATATTTCCCGTATAGGGAAAGGTTACAATTTATTTTGATGGTCCCCTTTAGATGTTCTGTTGACTATAAATAACATTGCACCTACATGCCAACTAACTCTCAGTAGAGTATTAGTTGAATATTAGTATACTGTTAGGGTTAGTAGAATAAGTTGACATGTACTTGAAAAGTTAATTATAGTCAGTAGAATGTCTGTTGAAGGACCATCAAAATAAAGTGTTAGCAGATTTTAAGCAGACAATCTAGTAATACTAATAGTAGACATGTAGGTGCAACATTACTTACAGTATAGCCAACATAACATAACATTTGATGGGGACCATCAAAATAAAGTGTTACCTAGGAGAATTGAACAGTAACTTTTAAAGACGTTTGTTAACAGGTTGTTAATCAGCTTTTGTTGAAGTCTGCATTATTTCAGTCAATAATAATAAAAAAAAAAATGTTTAAGCAGAATTATTGGTGGGAAAACTACATTACCCATGATTCTGCAAAAAAAAAAAAAAACACCAACCACCAACCACAGAATTGCAACTAGCAAATCACACCAAAACCACACTTAAGTGTCTGCTCACTCCCATGAAGCTCTGCAAAGGATGCAAGTGCTTTTTGGGATTGTTTTTTATTTTATTTTTTTCCCCCACTTCACTGAAAATAAGCACATGGTCAAGTAAGTGAATGCATCTTGCTATTTATTCCAATCACAGTAGCTCTGTTCCAAACCCCAGTGTGCTGCCTAATGTCTATATCTCCATAGGCGGGTGTTTACTAAGGCATCATCCTTACTAAAATGCATACTTTTTTTTTTTTATCAAATGTAACTAGTTTAATACAATTTTAGAAAAATTGTTCAGTACTGATTGGCATTTCTCTTGACTTTATCTGCCATTATTTATGTATTTATTGCACTGAGCTCTGCAGTGCATCATGGGATTGCTTACTCTCTGAAGGACAGATGCACTGCTTGAAATTTGGGCCAAAGATGTTTCTCAACTGGTGGGTCGTGACCCAAAAGTGGGTAGCAAGTCTGTTTTGACTGGGTCACAGAGTCCAAACATAAATTCTAAATATGCTTCTGATGTGAGACTTTTATTTTGAAAGACGTGCGTGATAGCTTTTGACACTTCTGTCAGACGCATTTTAAGTAAAGAGTGCCTGAGAAAAACGCGTTGTCCTGATTCAGTATCTGCAGTCAGATGAGATTTTGTCAGGCCGCTATTCTACTGTTATATTTGTAACTTGTTACGAAACAAAAAGTCTCTCATCTCAGAAAAAATAATTTTCTTGTCCTGTCAGCCGTTATGCTGTGCTCTTAGCGCACACTGTTCAATTGCACGCTCAAATGCGGTGGCGCGCACTGTATATCGTGCGCAAAGTCGTGGTTATGTTGTCATTTTGTAAGTCATGAAATTAACAAAAAGTACCAATACATTTCCTAACTGGTACTTTGTTTGTTAGCTGTGAAGGATTTGCATGCAGGAATGATGTCCATTCTATCTATCAGTTCTATCAAATTAAGGCTGAACCACTGTAGTCACGTCACATCACATGGACTTATTTTAACAAAATAAGCCTTTCTGGCACTTGATAATGCTAATTACATTGCTGTCTATGGAGTGGTCAGAGAGCTCTCTGATTAATTTGTGTTCCGAAAATGAACAAAGGTACACTCAAAAAAAAATGGTTCTATATGGCACTTGGTTCTTGGCTCGTAATCATAGGGGAACCTTTTTTAGTGCTATATAGCATCAATTTTGGTGCTTCAGTGGTTCTTCAGAGGTTCTTCACTGGTTCTTTGACTAAGGTGCTATATTGCACCTCTGAAGAACCGCTGAAGAACCACTGAAGCACCAAAATTGGTGCCATATAGCACAAAAAAATGTTCCCCTATGATTACGAGCCAAGAAACATTTTTGGTGCCATATAGAACCTTTTTTTTTTAGAACCAGTGTACTGGTTTGGAACAACATGAGGATGAGTAATTGATAACAGAATTTTCATTTTTGGGTGAACTAACCCTTTAATGTTGTGTATTTACCATGGTAACAATTGTTTCCGTAAGCCCAAAATGTCACTTTTTCACTTTTTGCTATTTTGCATATTTTTAAATGACTGTGGTGGCTCATTAGCCTAGAAATCTAGATGCACCCTCGCGGCAGCAAATCTAATTCTCCGTTGGCTTGCGAGCTGGAAAAACCAAACTCTGGTCAGGCCAATCACAGCGTTTATAGAGTCGGTGGGCGGGCTTAACATAATGACGGCAGAGTAGCCTCGTGCTACTTGTAAACAAAGAAGCTGGCGAACAGCGGTCTTACGAACTGGCTTTGGCTGTGACTCTGGAAGACTTGGAGTTAAGTTTTTCTTTGAGAAAAGATCAAAGAACGGCACTGAAGTCATTCTTAAGAAAGGAAGATGTGTTCTGAGTTTTGCCGACTGGATACAGCGAAAATTTAATCTATCAACTAGCTCCGCTTCACCTTCTTCGTTGCTCTGGTTGGTTGTAGCGCTATCCTATTGCGTGCATAGGGAATTTGAAAGACAACCGTTTATCCCGCCCCTCGGATTGAGCCCTACCAATGGTGAGTTCCCTTACCCAACATCTTGATGTGGGTCTGGCTTGTCAGGCTAGTGGCTCATACCAACTTACTAACTTTATTAAATGAACAAAAAATTGTTTTAGCCCAATCAGTTGAGAACCACTGTTATAGAATCTCTCACTTTTAGTGCCTATCTTTTGGAACAGGCTTCACATCTGGAGTGAACCTAATCGCGGTTTAAGTGGACAGTTCACTATTTTTTGGAAGATAGTTATACAGCTCAGCCATCCACTTTGATATTTTTGTATTGTAGACTAGCTTAATCCAGTATATCAGTATTATGTCCCTTGGATGCCCTCACTGGCCCCACATTCACCCTACAGTTCAAACCCCAGCTGCAGCTCCGCCTTATTCTCTCCCATGATCCTCTGCTGTAATCTGCCCATCACATCATACTGTACCAAGCCTGCCATGTGCAACTGCCACATAAATAACCCAGGCTGTCCGCCACACACACACGCACGCACACACAGGCTCATTCAAATGCACCTGTCAACTTGATGAAGCACTCGCCCGCAGGGAAGCATTGTTTACATTTTCACTCCACTCTTCGCAAAAGTGAGATTCTAATTATTTTCCCACTGTAAATTAAAGCCAAGTGGGACAGAACTGAGAAGCTGCAGATTCCAGTGGTGGAGCGGCACTATATATAAACCGCTCTCAGGGAGACGGGTGGGTAGAGCGCGAGAGGAAGGTCAGTGGTGTTTTGTCTTGATAACGCATGAGGAAAACAGCAGAGGTGCTCGTGGTGGAGGAAGCTTAAAATCTGCATTAGGGACTACTTTGAACCTGTGTGTTTGCCAAGCTACAAGCTACTTTTAATTTAAAGAAATTCAACTACAGTCAAGATACATTTGTAAAGAAACAGTGAGCTACACTAGAAAGCTACTAATGAAAAGTAGCTACTGTAAATACATTGAAACTATTTAAATTAACAATATATTTTCCGGTCTTTATATATACATATTCAGAGCATTATTTTTAAAATAACAATGAGATTCACAGAGTGAAAGTTTTACATTTGAACAGAAAAAGTTATCCAAAATACAGCTAAGAAAGAATACAATTTTAGTCTGTAGTTAGTTACTCCCCTACCACCTTATATTTTACTGTCTGTGATCATTAAAGCTGGACCTGGAGAAGGTATATAATTCTTTTTTATTATTATTACACACACACAGGCTTTATGCCGGACGTCACATGTTTCATGAGTTCGCACTTACATTTATAGAGAGTAATTCAATGCGTATTTGGCGTGCTGTCTGGGGGGAGGGCTTTGAGCTCGGAATTAGGCCCGAACCCAGAGTACCCCCCGTATATGTAAGTGGTTTTAGAGTTAAAAGGTGTGGCGAAGGGGTGGTGGAAGGGTTGCTGATAACTGTCAACAAACGGAGGTAGGACTGCTGCGTGTATATGTACCTCTATTGTTGATTAGCTGAGTGCTCTCCACCTGTGTCAATTATCTGAACGTTCTTCTCCCGAACCTTGTTTATAAACATAATTTCATGAGTTCGCACTTACATATAATTTATAGAGAGTAATTCAATGTGATTTGACGTGCTGTCCGGGGGAGGGCTTCGAGCTTGGAATTAGGCCCGAACCCAGAGTACCCCCCAAAAGCTAAAGAGCATAGGACAGCCGCCTGCTAAATACCCCCCAAGAAGTGCCGAGCTTGGCGGTTGGCATTAGAGAGGGGGCCTGGTTGTTTGAACGGGAGGGCCCGTGAGCGGCTTGTGCCGCCAGTGGGCGGCCCCTGTTAGTTCACGAATCGCACGGTTCTTAATGGGAGTAAGGTGTGGTCTTGTACGTGGGAGACCGCCTGGAAGAAAAAATGGGAAAAATAAATATGAGATTTTGATTTAGAGATTTTGTGGGACTTACCCCTTACTTGCTGCATGAAAACTTTCCACTTTCTTGCTGCAATGAATCGATCCACTTCCTTACTAAGTGGAAACTTTCCACTAGTGGAACCTATCACTCTATTTATCTACTTCCTAACTGTGTGGAAAACTGTCCACTTCTCGCTGCGTAAGTTTTTTAAACCGCTTTCTTGCTGTAGGAAAAAACTATCCGTTTCCTTGCTGTGTTTAACAACTTCTATTTCTTGCTGTGTGAAAACGATCCACTTCCTTGCTGGAATCTTCGACTTTCTTGCTGTGTCGAAACTTATTCGCTTGAGGAGACTATTCACCATCTTACTGCGTGGACAACTATCCAGCATCTTACTGCGTGGACAACTATCCACCATCTTACTGCTTGGACAACTATCCACCATCTTACTACTTGGGCAACTATCCGCCATCTTACTGCATGGGCAACTATCCACTATCTTGCGGTGTGGACGACTATCCACTGTCTTACTGCGTGGACGACTATCCACTGATTTACTGCTTGGAACTATTTGCTTTTCTTGTTGCTCGGAACTTTCCACTTCCTCGCTGCGTGGAAACTTACTGCTTTCTCTTTGTGTGGAAATGTACCACATTCCCACTGAATTGACACTATTCACTTCCTCGCTGTGTGGAAACTTACCGCTTTCTCGTTGCGTGGAAATTTACCGATTTCTCGCTGCGTGGTAACTTTCCACTTTCTCACTGCGTGGCAATTTTCCACTTTCTTGCTGTGTGGAAACTTTCTCGCTGCGTGGAAACTTTCCAATTTCTTGCTGCTTGGAAAAACTATCCGCTTTCTCACTGCGTGGAAAACTATCCACTTCTCATTGCGTGAAAAACGATCTGCTTTCTCACTGCGTGGAAAACTATCCACATCTCACTGCATGAAAATCTTCCGCTGACTCTCTGTGTGGAAACTTCCGCTGACTCTCTGCGTGGAAACTTTCTGCTGACTCACTGCGTGGAAACTTTCCACTGACTCACTGCGTGGAAACTTTCCGCTGACTCACTGTGTGGAAACTTTCCGCTGACTCACTGCGTGGAAACTTTCCGCTGACTCACTGTGTGGAAACTTTTCACTTGTTGTTGAAAAGCTGCAAACAGAAAAGAGAAGCATGAGTGCTTGACCGGGAGATTTCTCATTGGGGGGGGGGGGGGGGGGGGGGGGGGGGTTGGGTTAATCGGAGGGTTTGGAGGGCTTGATGATGTGGTACCAGTTGGTCCTGATATAGCTTTGAGAAAGCATCTGAGGACCATCTCCCGAGAGCTTGGATCTGCTGTTGGGAGAGGCCTTTTTGAGCTGCTGAAGTTGGCTCCCCGATGCGGAAAGGGTAGCTTGAGAAGTCTTTTACACTTGTATTTCACGAAACATGAATGCATTTGCATGATGTAAATCCGACAGATCCGATTCTCTAAGGTGCAAACTAACATTGCGCCGCCCATCGCGCAGTATAGATCAATTAACACACATTCACTCACACATATTTGAAAATCAGAATATCAGATAGTTCATGACATAGTTAGCAATTTTGTGAATATTTTGAATAAAAAAGAAAAAAAAACGAAATGAACCCGATACAGCTGAGCTGTCATACAGCACTATTGTGGCAGCTTTGTGTCATGTGAGAAGCATGATGCGTCGCCATGGAACAATAAGGTGATTCGTTCTAAAATATTTTGAGGCCTGACAGCAGATAATTAGTAAATTCGGCATCCGGGTGATGAGCTAGTTCAAAGTCCATGTGTGAAATATTTAAATACACTGGACATTAAATGCGGACATGGGCGCAGCCACGGAAAATACAAATGTGCATAAACTGGCATCACTGTTTGGTACATTTACCAGAATTAAAATGTTTGCAGGGCTGCCTGCTTTCTTCGAAGGAGGAGACTCTCCTTTTGAATCCCTGATTTGCGCTGGTGGTTGCTGCATAGCAAATAGCCTGAGAAACTGAGCTTCTGTGGGAACAGAAGGAACAGCACTGCTGTGACAGTGGAGAAATTAGCCAGCAAAACTGAGCTCCTGTGGGAGCAGACGGAACAGCACTGCTGTGGCAGTGGAAAAATTAGCCAGAGAAACTGAGCTCCTGTGGAAGCAGAGGGAAAAGCACTGCTGTGGCAGTAGAGAAAATGTTGCCAGAGAAACTGAGTTCCTGTGGGAGCAGAATGAAAAGCACTGCTGTTGCAGTGGAGAAAATTAGCCAGAGAAACTGAGCTCCTGTGGGAGCAGAAGGAAAAGCACTGCTGTGGAGGTGGAGAAAATTAGCCAGAGAAGCTGAGCTCCTGTGGGAGCAGAAGGAAAAGCACTGCTGTTGCAGTGGAGAAAATTAGCCTGAGAAACTGAGCTCCTGTGGGAGCAGAAGGAAAAGCACTGCTGTTGCAGTGTAGAAAATTAGCCAGAGAAACTGAGCTCCTGTGGGAGCAGAAGGAACTGCACTGCTGTGGCAGTGGAGAAATTAGCCAGAGAAACTGAGCTCCTGTGGGAGCAGAGGGAAAAGCACTGCTGTGGCAGTAGAGAAAATGTTGCCAGAGAAACTGAGTTCCTGTGGGAGCAGAATGAAAAGCACTGCTGTTGCAGTGGAGAAAATTAGCCAGAGAAACTGAGCTCCTGTGGGAGCAGAAGGAAAAGCACTGCTGTTGCAGTGGAGAAAATTAGCCTGAGAAACTGAGCTCCTGTGGGAGCAGAAGGAAAAGCACTGCTGTTGCAGTGGAGAAAATTAGCCAGAGAAACTGAGCTCCTGTGGGAGCAGAGGGAACAGCACTGCTTTGGCAGTGTAGAAATGAGCCAGAGAAACTGTGCTCCTGTAGAAGCAAAAGGAAAAGCACTGCTTTAGCACTGTAGAAATGAGCCAGAGAAACTGAGCTCCTGTGGAAGCAGAAGGAAAAACACTGCTTTGGCAGTGTAGAAATAAGCCAGAGAAACGGAGCTCCTGTGGGAGCAGAAGGAAAAGCACTGCTGTGGCAGTTGTAGCGTCTGGAGTCTCTCTCTCATGGGATCAAAGTGATGAGGAACAGCAGAGATGCTTTTCTCTGCTCAGCTCTGCATATAAATTATATCCCTGCTCCAAGGGCTCCAGCAAGTCTGAGTTAGATTGCCCCACTGTGAGAACTTCAAACAGATCCCAATCAACCCCGGACCCCTAACTCACCTCTCTGTCGAGAATGGCCGGGGGATAACCTTAACACACACACACACACACACACACACACACACACACACACACACACACACACACACACACACACACACACACACACACACACACACACACAAACACACGCATTCCTCTTTATTTAGCCTTTAATTAAACTATCCCAGAAATTACATATATGATGATTTCTTAAGTATATGCATGCTCCCTATATTTATTATGTTCATGTGATGTAAAAGCCATCTTAAATGCTCAAAATGGCTATGTAAAGAAGATACACTGCTTTTATGCGTTTAAACCAAGGCATGTTTGATGTCTAAAGGTTCCTCTTTCTTTGTCTTAGTCAATGGTGCAAAGTATATGATTACGAGATGTACCGTTAGTATGTTTAGTCCTTTTGGAGCGAAACTTTACTCATTCTGGCTGCCAGCAAGAACATTCCATCGAGTAATAAAGTCAGAACAAAATAATCCTCCCCCCTGCCTGAAATTCACACAAACGATTGGGAATCGTTTGTGTGAATCTCAGGGAAGATGGGCGTAGGTTAATGGACTTTAAAGGACAGAAACACAAGCACATTTTGGCTCAGTCAACTTGCAAAGACTCTGACGAGACAAATTTTCTTCTCCTCCCATCACATCAGCGCGGCCCAGCCAAGCTGGTCGTTTCCTTTGAAGATCAATGCGCTCCTCGACACGGCCAGCGGTGCACTCCGCGACACGGCCAGCGGCGCGCTCCATCAGAGCGTGTGCATCACTGCGCACAAGGAACCTTCTTAGCTTGGACGAGATTAACTTTTCCTTCCAAGACACTCGCTTCTAAACACCTTTAAATCTCCCACGGAACGACCAAGCTCCGGAAGGACCAAACGGAGAGAGAGCTTCAGCGCATGAATGCTCAGAGAAACGCCAACATATGCATCTTGCTTTACACAACACAAAGAAACCATGCAAGTATCAATTCTATCGAAATTTAGATGCGTTTAAGATTGTACCCCTGTTTAAGGTGATGATGGTTCTTGCTGGCTCTAGTGGTTGTTGGATCGGACACGATCATACCCTTCTTCCTTTCCTTCCTCCTCATCCTCCTTCTTTACTTTCCATTATTCTGTATATACATGTATCCTTTATTTAGTCGTATGTAATCTCCTGTGGGAGCAGAAGGAAAAGCACTGCTGTTGAGGTGGAGAAAATTAGCCAGAGAAATGAAGCTCCTGTGGGAGCAGAAGGAAAAGCACTGCTGTTGCAGTGGAGAAAATTAGCTAGAGAAACTGAGCTCCTCTGGGAGCAGAAGGAAAAGCACTGCTGTGGAGGTGGAGAAAAATAGCTATAGAAACTGAGCTCCTGTGGGAGCAGAAGGAAAAGTACTGCTGTGGAGGTGGAGAAAATTAGCCAGAGAAACTGAGCTCCTGTGGGAGCAGAAGGAAAAGCACTGCTGTTGAGGTGGAGAAAATGAGCTAGAGAAATGAAGCTCCTGTGGGAGCGGAAGAAAAAGCACTGCTTTGGCAGTGTAGAAATGAGCCAGAGAAACTGAGCTCCTGTGGAAGCAGAAGGAAAAGCACTGCTTTGGCATTGTAGAAATGAGCCAGAGAAACTGAGCTCCTGTGGAAGCAGAAGGAAATGCACTGCTGTTGCTGTGGAGAAAATTAGCCAGAGAAACTGAGCTCCTGTGGGAGCAGAGGGAACAGCACTTCTGTGGCAGTGGAGAAATTAGCCAGAGAACTGAGCTCCTGTGGAAGCAGAAGGAAATGCACTGCTTTGGCAGTGTAGAAATGAGCCAGAGAACCTGAGCTCCCGTGGAAGCAGAAGGAAAAGCACTGCTGTGGCAGTGGAGAAAATTAGCCAGAGAAACTGATCTCATGTGGGAGCAGAGGGAACAGCACTTCTGTGGCAGTGGAGAAAAGGTTAGACGGACAAATAAAAATAAATAAATAAAAAAGAAACACATTAAGCAACCAAATAGGACTCAATTTTGAAATTGCTATGACTTATTTCATGATGCTCATTCAATTCATATGAGGAGATCAAATATACAGCCGTATAAAAAAACGTTGTCATGTTCATACGAATTTGCTTGGCATGAATGTGCACTATTCATTAACTTCGAATCTGCTCTGAACTGAAGCATTTTGAACCATTGTTTGCAAGCCCATAGAATGCACATCAGCACCACATTCAGATTTTTAAGCATTAGAGCTCACGTTTATTTAATGAAATCATAGCCTTTGAAGTTTTGCAGTCTCATGATATGTTTTTTCATCCCCAAAATATAAGGTTACTTACAATGATCATTGATATACTTGTTATACAACATAGCCTTATATACTGTGTAGGGTATTGATGTTACATTCAAGAAAACGGGTGTTCCAAAATACGTTGTACGGTTTGCACATCTATTTATAGTCGCAAAAGCGAGTATGGTCGCACTGTGTCCAGCCATGTGATCGAGTTTATGTGAAGTCAAGTTGAGAAGTATTGAATCAAAGGCAGATGATTATCAGCTGGTTCCAACTAGTGGCTGATTGTTTGGTGTAATATGCGCTGTTGCAGTGCCATAATTTTAGTTATTTGTTCTCACAATGCGTTCACTCGCTTTATCAACAAGTGTATTTATCGTTCATCATCACGGCAACCGCATGCGTCCATAATGAAACACTTCTCGTGTGTGCACCTGTCTGTAGTAGTAGACTACGTAGACACGTAGAGACAGCACGATCGCAAGAAAAGCTTGATGTCTGCCGGTAACAATACATTATCTTAAGACAGGAACTGTTGTAGTTCTCCCTGTTGCAACTTGCAAGTCTGTGCGGTGTGCACTCTTTACACTGTCCGAGCGCTGCTCTCGGCACTGAGTCTGTCGTCATGGTTTCGAAACGCACATTATTAATATCCTTTAGAACATTGATTATTGAAGTTTGTGAAAAGATTAGAATTGCTAGAAAACAGAACCGATTGTGGATCGTGGCAAAGACACAATTAAATCTCGGGAAAAGCAAAAATGATTTTATCGTGAATGCTGATGGAAGCGGCCGAAAGGGATTTTTAAGGTAGCTTATACATTTGTAAGTAAAGACTCTGTACTGTACAATTGCCTCGAGCGGCGCGTGCAGCCATGCAGACAGCGTGAATGAGCGGCCGGGACGAGCTGCCGGAAATGCCGTCCATGCTGACGGAGGTAGGACTGCTGCGTGTATATACCTCTATTGTTGATTAGCTGAGTGTTCTCCAACTGTGTCAATTATCTTATCGTGCTTCTCCCGAACCTTGTTTATAAAACATCATATAGTACAAACATGACAGGTCTCATTGCATCCGCTTGTCGGAGAAAGTGTTAACGGCAGTAGAAACTGGACTTTTAAGGTAATCAGCTAACCTAGCTAGTTATTTTTATTGTTGGTGTTTTATTCGATTCAATATCTAAATGTTAGAGGGAAGAAGAAAAATAAAAAACTTTTAGATATCAATCTCATGTGCGATGAAAACTGGTTACACTCATCTTTGCTCTCTCCTTTGAAGGAGGCTCTATAAAACGGCTCTTTATTTAATGAAGCACATACAAAAGACCTAAACCGGAAGTGATCAAACCTGTTTTACAGAATACAGACGTTTGCTGAGCATAACCCCCGTTTCTGAAACTATGGCTCTATTTCCCGAACCTTCCCGAAACAAAGCCACATAACATGGGCACAACATACAAACGCATCTCACACATCTCTTGCAAAGACACTTCATTAAAAACTATTTTAATTCTGTTTTTGCATAGTGACTCTACACACACACCATCAAATGATTAGCCATATACACTCTTTTGCTTATTCAGTATGCAGTGGAGTGTACAGGAGTTTTCATAGCACTTACACGTACAAGCATGTGCACAAATACACTGCATTTACAGTATGTATGCACAATTGTTGCACACAGTTATTGAACTGAACTGAATCAACACTGGACTGACTTGAGCTGAATAAAGACACTATCGGCTTATTAGAGCTACTTTTCAGGAGAATTTGAATTTGTTAACAATCTGTATTGTATAAAGCACTGTAGAAATAGAGGTGACTTGACTTAAATGCACATTCAATATATATTTAAACAATAATCAAAAGGAACTCCTACAAATGCATATGCAATATTTTTTTTTTACTGCGTGTCTTCAGTAATTCCTGACAGTATTTTTTTAATGCCGGTGCAAGCTATTAGTAAATCTGGCCTTTTGTGTGCAAGCAATAAATGAAAATAAAACTGTGACATTATATGAATAATATTATATATGAACATGCCTGTTTTGTATCTATCTCCATCTGTTGTTCAGTGCATTGGGGTGACACACAATACAGCAAAGTAAGCCTTACTGTCTAATGCTGCATCTCAATGTAAAACAAGAAAGAAAATAATTTCATAAGTGCCTAATTTGAAGTACTTTTCAGTACATAGCAACTCTACATGCCACACAAATAGCACTTCTGAATTTCATGTTAGCATGTTGCTAAGCTAACATAGACATATTCTAATAAGCTTAAAAAATACACAGTAATATTGGGAAAAATATTATATTTTAATTGGGTCATCCTGTTTATTTATTTATTTATTTATTGATTGATTGATTGATTGATTGATTGATTGATTGATTGATTGATTGATTGATTGATTGATTTATTTATTTATTTATTTATTTATTTATTTATTTATTTATTTATTTATTTATTTATTTATTTATTTATTTATTTATGTATTTATTTATTTATTTATTGATTGATTTATTGATTTATTGATTTATTGATTTATTTATTGATTTATTTATTGATTTATTGATTTATTGATTTTTTGCTGAGCTTGTCACAATGCAATTTGATAAAAATGCCAAATTGGACATATTACATGATTGTAAGCAGTAGGTTTTACCTGTTTGCATTTATTTTGTTGTTTGTTCACCCTTTAGATATGTACTTTTTTACAGTATAATTAGTTGCATTTTGTTTTACACAAGAACAATTGGGTCCATTTGAAATCACTGAATAAATTTGGCTCTTTATGTCAGTATTTAAAAAGCAGCTCTCATCTGACTCTGACTCTGCACTGCAGTTATTACTCCATTACACACTGGCCAGCATATTAGGGTTGTCGCAAGGATGCACCCGCACTTAAATAATTCACTTATCAAATTTCGGATATCCATTTTTACAAATATGGAGATGTGTAATCTCATTTGCTTGGGCACAGGCACAGGCTCATTTGGAGAGGAATGGAGCTCCAGCCCGTATTTTCACTTCCCGGACCTCCGCCTGTCTGTCCGTTTGCCGTAACGCCTGCAAAATCTGAATTTATGTTGCGGCTGAGAGACATGGTTTGATGTTTATAGTCCTCAAATAAGCAATGGCTGTCTCTCCAGATTCAAATAAAGAGACTGATATGGACTCTATCAGATTTCTGAATGCAGACGTCCACAATAAATCGAAGCTTGATTGGTTAGAATTAGGTTAGCTCACTTGAATGCTATCTGCTTAACCCACAGATGGGTTCCATGAGAACAGCCAGGCATTGAGTGCGAGTCAAGCACTTACTGCCAGCGTGAAGACGGCGCTGGAGAAAAGCGCCCGCTAAGTATTCTCGCGTTTAAGAAAAGGTTCAAAGGAATAACCATGATTTAGTGCGTGAAAAGCTGAGAATACAGACTTTGTGATATCTGACAGTGGAATTACACATGCAGATTAACCTCGGTGCAAACAACCAAGATGAGATGTTGCTAAAGCGACAAAGAAGAACACTTTAAATGTCACGTAATATAAAGAGCTAAACAACAGAGCCTTCAGTATCTGTCCAGACCACACATGAATCGTTCAGAGAACAGGCTTTGAGTGTTTGCAATTTGCTCCGCTGATGTCTTTCCGATGACGTTTGATGTGTCCTGTGACAATGCTCACTGCAGACCTTCTCTCCAGGCACTCTGTATTTAAGAAGTGTCTAATTACGTGCGGTAATGACTCTCAATTTCCGACCTGTGTTTAGCCAACAGTCTTAAGTAGTTGGAAAATCAAGACGTGGGTACACAGCGAAATTAAAGTTCTCCTTCGCTCTGACCCTGCCTGACAAGACCTATGTTTTTCCAGAGGAGTCGTAATTACAGAGCCAATTAAGGGGTCACCTTGAGTTTATAAACTCGGCTGTGGCCTGAAAAACTTCCTGCTAAAAGAGGGAAAAGAGAAATAGAGAGAAAGTGAGTCGTGGTAATCTCAATTCAGGCCTGTCTGAGCCTGTTGACTTCTTTCAAACACCCCTCAAAGTGTTTGCAGTCTCAGAGGATGATGTCCAGTTTTCTTCTCAGCATTTGTCTTATTGGTCATCCAGACCTGCTGAATAGTCATTGTCCTTTTAAGATCCTAAAATGTCCACTACAGAGCGCTTACTAATACGTCAGCATGTTTTACTAATTCGTTTCAATCATTTTAAGTAAATCTAAGCACGATATGATAAATTGTTTCCTCATTTTACTAAATCGTGGCCACGTTGTAATAATGTGTCCCCTTGTTTTAATTAAATCAAAATGAGGGTACGAATCAGTTCAACAAAACCATGATTTCTTAAAACAAGGAAGGGAGTTTTGGGAATGAATTCTTAATTCTTGGCCACGAATGAACTAAAACGAGTGGCCACAATTTACTAAAACGAGAACAAATTCTTAATGGCCACGATATATACATATTTGTGTCCACGTGTCATGTGTGTGGCTCTATTCCCTCAACAAAAACCCAACAGGAATTTTCTATTGGCTTTTGTATTACTGCTGAAAAAAATCTTGTGACCAACAAAAGTTGATGTATGATATTTACATATTTTGTTCATTATGATAATTTTCACAAATGAACACAACTTTGATACAATTAAATACAATATATCTTTTCTTATGACTTTTCTCTTTCTATTATTTTATACTATATACAATAATATGTAAATAATTCATTTCAGTGTTATGCAAGACCCTCCATGTTGGAGTGCTGCTCACACCTTTGTTTTTTTTTTGTTTTGTTTTTTATATATTGTGGCACTTTGATATATTCTGTAGTTCTTAATTATATTAATGTATCAAAGTATTAACATGACACTCCAAAGTACATGTCCAAAACATCATGAAAATATTTTTGTTAGTGAATTCCGACCTAAAAATGGTGAGTCTTACGTGCTGTGACAGTGCATTCACACATATGTTTGAGAAATGATGAGTATATGTATAGTGTGCACGTGTGTATTTGAGGTCAGAGGGGGGGTGTGTGTAGCAGTGCTGACACTATGTGAAGCTGGCCCAGTTGGGTGAGAGGCGCTGTGATCTTCACACACCAATGCGTCTGAGATCCATGACCTATATAGCATGTTACACGCTCTGCTTGTCTCCTGTGTTCCTCTAATAGAGCAGGGCAGTGCATTACAGGTACAACACACACAAGGGACCCATACACACGGATCAGAGCCATCCCTCATGACATAAGACCTGCCGAGACACTTAAGGTCTGATTTAATCACAACATCTGATTTTTTCATCTTGTTTTTTTTTGGTATGTTTGTGTCTTGCATCTAGCTAATCTCCCATGAGCCTTTGATGTTCAAATCTCTGCCTGTGTTCAAAATGAACACAGCATACTGTTTACTGTACAGTGTGTAGTACTGTAATTTGTTATGCTTTATATATATATATATATATATATATATATATATATATATATATATATATATATATATATATATATATATATATATATATATATATATATATATATATATATATATATATATATATACGTGACCAAAACATTGTTCAGACACCAGATATGTTTTACACTATAGTTCATTTATGTAAGTGAGGATAACAACATTAAGTAAACTGTGAAATATTATACCCAATAATTATTCATACAGTGTACTACAAGTAAAATGGATAAAAAATTGTGACCAAAATTATTCAGACACTTTGACCTGACCATGTTCTGCTGAAGTGTTTTTTCTTTAATTGCTAATGTGACCTTTTACACCACAGACTGAACGGAATTAAGCATTGCTTGGTAACTGGTTGTCCTAAATTGGTATTATCTAATTTTGTACTTAAATTTAACATCTGAAAGCTGATTGGTTGATTGTAATCCATTACATGCCTTTCTATTAAAGTTACCTGACATGAAGAATTTGATGAATTTGTTCTGACACAGTTTAACTCTGAGTTCTTGTCATATTTTATTACCATTTTCTAAACAATAGCGAATAAATTGTAAACTTATGACAGGTTTTGTGGTCCAGGGTCACATATATGGTCACACTTTAGTTTAGGGTCCAATTCTCTTAACTAACTATTACCTATGACGTTTCCCTCAATAAACTCCTAATTACTGCTTATTAATAATTAGTAAAGTAGTTGTTAAGTTTAAGGGATGTAGAATATAGTAATGCAGAATAAGGCTTTAATATGTGTTTTATACTAATAAACTGTCAAAATCATAGTAATATACATGTTAATATGCAACTAGTGGCCCCACTTTATATTAGGTGGCCTTAACTACTATGTACTTACATCAAAAAATAAGTACAATGTACTTACTGTGTTCAAATTGTATTGCAAAACACATTTGCTGATATTGAGGTGGAATACGGGTAAAGTTAGGGACAGGTGTGGTGGTATGGGTAAGTTTAACGGTAGGTTTAGGTGTAAGGGAAGTGTCAACAGTGTAATAACAAATGTAACTACAGAAATGAATTACAGATGTAATTACATGCAGGTATTTTTCAAAAAGTACAATGTAAAAACATGTATGTACACAAAAGTGCAATTTATCAAATTATTAATTAAAATGTTAGTACATAGTAGTTAAGGACACCTAATATAAAGTGGGTCCCAACTAGTTAATAGTGAGAATTGTGTGTGTGTGTGTGTGTGTGTGTGTGTGTGTGTGTGTGTGTGTGTGTGTGTGTGTGTGTGTGTGTGTGTGTGTGTGTGTGTGTGTGTGTGTGTGTGTGTGTGTGTGTGTGTGTGTGTGTGTGTGTGTGTGTGTGTGTGTGTGTGTGTGTTTGTGGAAACTGATATATTGCTAAAAGTATACATTTCTTACAAAAGAAAAACAAAATATTGAACCCAAACTTTTGCAGCTATTGCATTCTTATCCAATTGTAAAGTCAACATTTAATGCTACAATGTACTTCCATAATCTGACACATTTCTGAGTGAAACAGGATAATAAAAAATAATAATAATAATAATTATAATAATAGAAAAATATATTTTATAAAAAAAAAATATATAGTTGGACATGATATTTTGTGATGATTTTAATGGTAGTTTGTGATGTCTTTGGGTCCTATCCATGCCAGTTTTGTATAAATGACGTCTATCCTGATTAAGGTCCTTATGACAGGTTGAAAAATAAGAGGGATCCATTATGTCAGTAAACAAGAAAAGTCAGAACAAGTTTAATTTCTTCATTGGAATGAATTGCGCATAAAGCAAACAGGATTCATGATGAGTTTGTGGGTGATATAACTTCCGGTTCAATTTATGCTACTGGAAATGCAAGGTCAAGTTGAGCACTCTGTAGCAATGTAGTAGGTCTTCAGAGTATTCCATGCATAAAGAAAATTAGCATACGGTGCAAAAATAGTACAAATAGCATGCTTTTCCAAGCATAGCCTTCAACACCAGTATTAATGAGTGATATGGGCCAGTAGTTTCTCTGTTTTTCCTTTCCCTCGTTTAAGGATTAGGCTGAAGCAGGCTATTATGGACTGCTGTGTGTTAGTGTCGTGTCAGGGTCAGAGGCTGTGTGAGTCATGAAGAAACCTGACACGCTGCATTCCAGCATCTCTCAGCCAGAGCTCATCACCTCACAAGCACAGCTGTAAATTACAGACCATTACTGTCAACTATCTGGGTTTGCATTCATCTCAGTGAGCGCTGAACTGTGGCCGCAGGTAGGGCAGGTAATTGCGTCAGGGTAAGCATTCGTGCAAGCATGCAGTTGCACTCAGATACACCCTTGATCTGAACACACACACACACAAACACATGCAGATACATGAATGTGCGGTCATAGTCGTAATCTTTTAATTTCTTTGTGCTAGCGTTATCGAGTAACATATGATTCACAATACCAAATTTTGATACCACATAAAAAAAATTACAAATTAAAAAAAAAAAAATTATATATATATATATATGTATGCCAATCAACACACTTTAATTGGAAGTCATTTGTTAAAAAAGCAATATGCAACTGAACAAACTGAATTAATACATTAAAACAATGTTTTCAAGTAATTATGCAATTAAATTGTAAGGAATAAAGAACAGAGAAATAAATTAAGAGCATTTTTTATTTTCTTGTTAACTTTTTTAACTTTTTTTTAAAAAATTTTTTACTTTATGTACACTGCAAGGCCTAATGCACCAATTCGATATTTTGACAAAAATTGAACAAAAACATTTTTTTTTTCCTCCAGGTGGTTGTCATTTATTTACAGACATGGCCAAATATTGTCATATTTGCTTTTTTTCTATCTTTTTCCCCAAAATAATACACAATTTTAAACCATTGAAATTAAGACATATTTCGAAATCCACATGTATGTCTTTAATGAGCAGTTTAACAAAGCAAAACAAAAATAATATGTTATTCCACAAAGAAATCCTAAAATGTCCTGTACAATTTTTTTTTGCCACCTTGGAGTAGTTTATAAATTACAAAATAATGTCAGTTAAGTTGATAAGACAAAACAAACTTTACATTGAAGAAATCACCTTAATGTCATAAAAAAAATTGTATAGCTTTCTTAACTCAGCAAATTGTGTTAGTACTTGGTACTGTAATACTGTATATATATTTGAGTCTTCTCTAATAAGGTGCGCGTATGTGTGTCTCATTAGGTGGCAGTGTATGACTACATCTGGACGGAGGAGGAGCCTGTGGTAGGATTGGCACCGCCTGCAGGCATGCCCATTCCAGGATGTGAGACAAGCACCCATCTATCCATCTACACACTGCACTTGAGTGGTCTGCGCCAACATTACAGACACTTCCTGAGACAACCTGATGGTGCCATTATAGAGGTGGGCATCTTCAATTGCAGAATCCTAAAGTGAACTTAAAGGGTTAGTTCACCCAAAAATGAAAATTCTGTCATCATGTACTCACCCTCATATTGTTCCAAAACCATAAGACTTTCGTTCATCTTCAAAACACAAATTCATGTTTTTATTAAAATCTGAGTGATTTCTGTCCCTTTATTGACAGCTTCGCAACTAACATTTTGCCACTTCAAAAAGTTCATAAAGATATCGTAAAACTAATCCATATGAATTGAGCGGTTAGTCCAAATTTCCTGGAGACTTGATCACTTTATATGATGAACAGACTGAATTTAGGCTTTTATTCACATATAAACATTTATCAGAAAACCCAAACAGAAGCTCAACTGTACATGCTTGACGTGCAAGAATGAACCTCATTGGTTCTTGTGGACGTTCAAATAGCACACGAGAATGAACCTCATTGGTTCTCACACTTCAAGCAAGCATGTTTTAGCTTCCGTTTACCATATCTGATATGTGAGTTGTTGAATTTCTATATGTGAATGAATGCCCAAATTAAATCTGTTTGTGTGCTATCCTGTCTCTCCAGAACATTTAGACTAAACCACTCAATTCATTTGGATTAGTTTTACAGTCTCTTTATTAACTTTTTGAAGCATCAAAGTAGTAGTTGCGTAGCTGTCAACGGAGAGAGAAATTGTTCAGATTTTATTAAAAATTAGATATTATTAAACATATCTTCATTTGTGTTCTGAAGATGATTGAAAGACTTGGGTCTTTGGGTTTGGAACAACATGAGGGTGAGGGTAAATGATGATATCATTTTCATTTTTGGGTGAACTAACCCTTTAATAAGTGACTGAATGCACAACACACAAATAGTGCTCACATCGGGGTCACCCAAGAATCATCACAACTGAGCCTAACATTAGCATGTTGCTATGCTAACAATACAATACAGAAAAATGTATAGCATTCTCGTTAGATTTAAAAATGTTGCACACATTTCAGTATTAAATGTATATATTTTCTCTAGACCATCCAGTATCTCACCAGTTCATTACAATACGTACTGGTATTGCCTTACCTGTGAAAGATACGTACAATTCTTCCTTAGGTTTTAGGCAAAACAATTCAAAATAGCATATTCTATCTGTCTAGACTGAGAAAAAAGAAGAAGTAATTTTCACTCAGAAACTGCTGCTAAATTTAAAAAACAATGTCAATCTGTTCAAAAACAGCCCACAACGCATTGAATTTAACTTACATTTTGAGTTAGAAAAACTTATATAGTATTTTCTTGTAAAATGCAAACCAATAATATTTAATTTACAAGTTTGAAAAATTCAGCGTAAAAAAAAAATATTTTTTTAGTGTACCTTGTACCTTGTCTGTGTGTGCCTAACAATGCCTACAAATTCTGCTGCTCACTAGGTTTTGGAAATGTGCTAAAGAGTGTAAAGAATAAGGTATTGTCACCTTCCCCACAGGCAGTCAATGCATATCGTTCATGAATGTATCCCTCACACCTGGACTAGGTGCTAATTCGTTCTTCCTTTGGTTAATCTAGGAATCTATAACGGGATATATTCGTTAACCTCCGCCCATGGCTTCACACATTATTAAATGCAGTGGAACAGCAGGGCGCAGACTGCCGTCCAGATTGCTGTCTAATTAAATGTACCACTGATTCTGCTTGGTAACAACTGCAAGCACATGAATTAACTCCCATCCCCCCCGAGAACAACCTGGATCATCCTAACAAAATTAATATTTTAGAACTTCCGTGTCAAAAACAGCAGATTTATGCTGCATGCGTGTCAACGGCTCGCTTGCAGGCAGTGCGGTCGGTTAATGGCGTCCTGAGCTGTTTTGTGACTGATGAGAGCACCACCGAATGCACCACATATTTATCAGTCTGAGGGGCGGCCCTGAAGAGCTGCAAACACAAACACATCAGTGATGATACTAAACAACAAAAAACTTGAGAAGCTGTCAAAAATTCCTGAACTTTGTCCCTGTTTGGAAGACCAAATGTTGTATACCAGCATTCAAAAATAGCAAATCATAGACAAACTCATAGACATAGGTTCTGTAAATGCCAGATTTTTAGCATTCACTTTTGCAAAGATATGTGATTTAGACCAAAATTCATCTGTTGTGATTTGATATCTGTAGGCCCAAAACATTTTTTTTTTAGAATATGGTATTAAAGGAAGCTGTGTTCCAAGCCAATATTACAGCTGTAATGTGAGAAATTTGTATGCATGTATTAATTAATTTATTTGTCCGTTCATTCATTCATGTTTAAAGGTCCCGTTCTTCGTGATCCCATTGTTCAAACTTTAGTTAGTGTGTAATGTTGCTGTTAGAGCATAAATACTATCTGTAAAATTATAAAGCTCAAAGTTCAATGCCAAGCGAGATATTTTATTTAACAGAAGTTCCCTTTCAAAGCCTACAGCGAACGGCTGGCTTGGACTACATCCTGGTACTTCCTTCCTAAATGACGTCGATAGAACAGTAGAACAGACTAACCTCCGCCCACAAGACTACGCAAAAAAAGGGGGCGTGGTCTTGTTGCTGTCCCACGTGGAGAAGAGGACGTGTCGCGTGGAGAAAAGGAAGTGTTGCGTTTGACTGTGTTTGTCGCCATGTCGTCGAGACGCTGTTATTTTCATCCCGGAGTCAAATCACCTTTGTTTGGCTTTCCCAGGGACGCTGTAGAGATCATTAAGCGCGCATATATCTCCCGTTAAGAGGCGTGACCTTTCCACGTGCGCTAAGCTGCTGTCGAATCACAACACAGGACCGTGCTAAGTTCGCTAAGCTGCTGTCGAATCACAACACAGGACCGTGCTAAGTTCGCTAAGCTGCTGTCAAATCAAAACACGGGAACCGCTGGCACAATCAGAACTCGTTACGTATTTCTGAAGGAGGGACTTCATAGAATAAAGGAAGTCATCAGCCGTTTTCAGGACAGTGAAAACAGCGGTATACAGATAAGTAAATTGTGTTAAAAATACTGTTTTTTTTTACACGCGAAACATGAACACATGTTATATTGCACACTGTAAACACAATCAAAGCTTCAAAAAGACACGAAGAACGGGACCTTTAATGTCAGCATTCAGGCCGTCAGTGTATTGTATGAACTGTTTCCTCACAAAAAGCATTCAGCACACTGAGGCATTCATGTATTTATTTAAAAAAAAATATTACTTTTAATAATTATTATGATTATTATTATTATTATTGAATGTTATTGAAATTACGAATTTTGCACAATAAGAGTGTGCACAAAAAGAGTATTAAGAAAGTCATTTTTGATTTCATGTAGACAAGTCCACACTGAGTGACTTTGATTATTTTAGGAGGGGGTTGTTTATAGTGTTTGTGGCTGGCTCAGCAGAGGGAAGTGTCAGGCCATATCTGGAGTGTGTGACGGGTGTGGCAGTGGGCAGCCTGACACACGAAAGACGCTGATAACATCAGTGCCGCCCACCCCAGGGCACATGCGACAGCCATGCCAGCCTCCAGACAACAGACTGCAGACCTACAACACCATCCTAACTAATTCTCAAAGTATATAATATAATGTAATGTAATAACATCTACAAATTATTATTTTATAAATTGAAAACATGATATTTGAAAATTCATCTAGAAGTAATCAAACTAGAACACAAAGTGACATGAAGATTTACAACCTGAAGCTCTCACAAATACACAGATATGAGCAAGGATTTAAAGTTCTTCGGTATACACTTTAGTATTATTTTGGGGGAATTTGTACTTTTTATTCAAGTTTTATTGAATCTGAATATTTACCCAATTTCCAAGATTTCCAGCTATGGCTACTTTCACACTCTCAGGCCAAATCCGATTATTTGTGTATCCGATTTTAATTTGATATACAATTATTGTGTATCGCAACTGTTAAAATCCAATTTGTGTGTCCCTTTTTTGTGTGTCTGCATTGGTTTCTATGGAAATTTACATTGGCATTGGTAGTTATACAGCAAAAACAACAACCGCAACATGGAGGGGTTTGCAATACAGATGTTGTCTTATTTACATCATCCACCATGCTGGACTACTGCGTCTTTCTGAGGCAGCAGCAGAAACGTAGGAGGCTTGTATGTTTGGCTTTATTCCTGCTGTTGTTTCTGCCGGTTTCAAAATATGTCTCTGTTATTGTCATTTTTTGCTCGTCCGGCTCTAAATGGATTTGTACAAATCACATTTTATGTGGGGTTTTTTTGCCGTTCACACTTACTAAACGGATTTCAATCGGAAATGGACAAAAATTTAATTTGGATGGACTGAATGAGGCTTAAGTGTATACTTAAGCAGTCTAACAACCACAAAAATGTCTGCTGTTGAATTGAAATAAAACAGCTTTTTCTAGAACAGTGATATGATTGGACCCGGGGCGAGGCCAGAAATGTTCAAGAGGGTGGGCCTTCATAAAAAAGCGTAGAATACGTATGTATCATAGTTTCAAGTTCAATGTTTCAAAACAGCAAACAACAACAACCTATAAAAAAAACTATACTCTTTCTATTCAACTTAAAAACGTATGTTATGTTGCTGTTTTAAATTAAGTATAATCAAATTGGCTGTACAAGTCATTTCACCTAAAATTACGTTAAAAACTGACTTAAAAAAATCAGGTTGAGTCTCCAATAACTTATAAAAGAAAGTTGAAAATTCTTAAACATGGACACAAATTTCATCTAACAGTTGGGGGGACAGTAAACCAAAAATATCTTAAAGGCAATTTTTGAAGGGGACACAAATAATACAGCCAAAATTGTACTTGTAAGTATATGTGTGGCGTTTTGGTGCACTGAAAAATTATCTTAAGTGATACATTTTAATTTTAATTCTTCCACATAGTACTGAGCAAAACACAACACAGCGGTAAATCTACAATATTAGCCTAATGTCAGTTCACACACAGGTTAGTTTTAGTGGATGACTTACAAGAAGCTACCAAAAAAAAATTTTTTTTTTCATTGCTAATTTATTAATAACTCAGCATCATCTGTATTACAGAGAAAATAATCACTTCATCCAATGTTTAAAGTATATAAAATAGCCTTAACAGACTACTTACTGGAGTTCCACAACTACTAAACTTTGAACTCTCCCACTGGACTTGTAGGTGATGTGCATGATGGACCACTGTGAGGCAAGAGAGGGGGGACTCAAAATGTATCTAAACTTAAAACACATGTTTTGCCCCGTTTATGTTTTTATTGTTTTACTACCTACACAATTATTTTAAGTATATATCAATATATTATTTACAATATACAATGTGGTTTTTAATTATATTTTTAAGGGGGGACAACCCTCAGATAGGTCCTGACCCCCGCGATTTACGTCTATGTGCTTAAATAATTGTCATGCGATAATGTAAAGTAAAGATAGTAATGTAAAACCATATGCTGCCATGACATTGATCATATACATTTTTTTTTTACAGTGCATGACAAACACAAAAAAATGGCTTTCCTATTTTCTATCAAGTATGTCTAAACATTAGATGAATTATAGGCCCGGTTTCACAGACAGGGTTTAGATTAAGCCAGGATTAGGCCTTAGTTCAATTAGGAGATTTAAATAACATTTATAAACATGCTTTAGAAAAAAAAGAGAACAAAAACAACATTACTGGTTTGCATCTTGAGACAAAACAATGACACTGACTTCATGTAAGATATGTCAGTGCAAGTGGCTTTCCAGCTTTCAGTCTGGGACTAGCTTAAGCCTTGTCTGTGAAACCGAGGAAAAAACATTAGGAAAATGTTTGTATTTACCTATACATGTCCTCCTGCAATATTAGTCTGAGGCAATGGAACTTCTGGTTAAAAACTAAGATGAACTCATCATAATCAAGTTACTTTGTCTGTTTATGTTAAAATAATTGCCCGTTTTCATTGCTAGACTTGGTTTCTTGCAGCAGTACAATTGGCATATCCAGTTTAAGCTTTTTGAAGTATCAACTGATTGATATTGGCTATCCAAAAAAGTGTGAATCATATATTAAAAGTTTTACAACCTTGCATTGTAAAGATAACATTGTGGACTGGACTAACAGAAACTGACAAATCATATTTAACATTTCATTTTTATAAGCGTATGATATGCACCTATAGGGAGAGAGAGAACTAGGAAACCACCTGTAGTCGACCATTGAATAATTAAAAATGTTATAATTATTTTTCACAATAAAGTCATGGTGTTAATATACATTTATTATAATTAATATTGTTTATTACACACATCTGTTTGGACAATGTCCTACTTTTGATTGGGTGGGCCCAATCAATTCAAAAAGGGTGGCCCCAGGCCCAAGCTTCGCCGCTGGATTTAGAATCATCTTCTCATTATTTCTTTACAAATATTGTCTGCAAATTTGTATTGCACCAAGTTGGTTAGATCCAAATATATTTCTGTGCACAAACTTATCACTGCAGGGGATTTAGGTTTCAATGAAGATAAGCTTTGTCAGCATGCAACAGAAAAGAGCGTTGTTTAATCAGTTGCAATTTTGCGGCAACTTTATGAGGCTCTTGTGATGTTTCTATTAAAGTTATAGATGCTTTAAAAGCAAACATTACTTAAGCAGATGTTTACCGCTGTCTGTGTAGCTACAAATTGGGCAGATAATAGCTCAGATTTGAATGCAACACCAATAACTTCTTCAGTTCCGATTGGGCCAACATCCGCCTCATATGTTGAAACAAGATGGCGTTGGACATAAACGTGTGTGAATTCATTAGGGCGCGTGCTAAAACGGCAGTAGGTTTATGTGCGTGAGCGCATGTCTTTCCTCTCGGGCTAGTGTTTAAGTGTCTGCGGCCTAAGAAAGCGGCACTCTGGCCAACTGTGCTGCATCATCTCTTGTTCCCATATGCCGTCTGCAGCATATGTGAAGCCTGCCGCCACTTCTGTAAAACTTCCATTAAAAATGCACAACTACAGCTCCAACAGCTTGAGTATTACCTCTGCACAAATTATTAATGCTCGGCAAAACCGCTGATGAGCACCCAGCACGCATTAAACACACTCACTTTTGCCAGCCTGTTTTTATCATGTGGCTTTTGAGGTTTTGAAGCATGCGGCACTGTTTGTGTTTCTGTGTGTCCTTTGTTTGTCCTTGAATGCAGTGAACTCTTTAAATAGATGCCGTGTGACAATCGTCTGGTATTGAAAGGTGCTAACGATTGAATGCTAGTGACTTTTGCCTAATAACAAAGATAGATTTAGTGGCACAGTTGTCTACAGCTACTGCACGTCAAATAACTTGTCTTGAATAGTGGAAACAGTTACACTCTTAAAAATAAAGGTTCTTAAATGGTTCTTTGGCAGGGTGTATGGTTCCATGAAGAACCTTTAATATCCAAAGAATCTTTCTATTGCACAAAATGTTCTCCGTAGAGCAGAACTAAAGGTTCTTTAGGCTATAAAATGGTTAGGTTCTTTAAAGAACCATTTTTTTTCTTTGACAAAACAGTTCAAAACAGTTCTTATGGCATCACTGTGATTTTTAAGGGTGTAGTTGTTACTCCTATAAATATTTTCAGGGTTTATTTTAATTTCTGAATTGACACAAACTTTAAAGTCTTGAATGCAGAAAACCTATTGAACTATTGAAGCATTATTATAGCAGTACATCACTGTATGTGGGGCTGTTTATTGACACTGATCTTAATAATTGTTTTGTTATTTTGTAAAGTTAAATTAGGCTTGTATTAATAACTTTTAATAACTTTTTTGCTTTTAGCAAAACATTTCATTTCTCAGTGAAACAAATAAAACAGCAAAAATGTAAAATATGACAAAAAATTCAAGGTAGCATAGGCGTTTCTTTTTAATAGGCCTATATATAAACACTCTCTGTTATACTGTTTGAAACTCTCTTCACATCCTAATAGCAATCAATAATAGAAGAAGTGGTCTAAATATTAAAACGTACATATATCTTCTGTGGAAGTCTCAGGATCAAAAAATTTTCTTCCAATCATTGCATTTGGTCCGAATGCAATGATACTACCTGCCTGTAGTATATATCGAATGCAATGTCCTACCTGCCTGTCAGCTTATGTATTTCCATACCTCCGCACACCCTCCAACATCACACATCATCAGTGCGTTCCGTAAGTCTATGTAGAGTTGTAGACAGACAGTCACAGGGCACCACACACAAACAGCAGCCACTTTTCACAAGTCCTCCTGAACCAAAACAACAAGCTTATGCTGCATTCACAATATGTCTTTAACCGTAATTACCAAATGGCAACCGTGATTTTCTATCCAGAGCTGTTCACGTCCTCAAACTCGGATTTATGTCCCTCTGTTGAAAGGCTATCCCACCTTAACTTTGACTCTTCAAAAAGTTCACCAAAAGAGATGTACAAATACATTTATAAATCCAAACGAGGTTTACACAAAGTGTTTTGAAAAGACACTTATTTTATATAATGAACAGATTTCATTTAGGCTTTTATGCTAAACATTGATCAATGCACATACATAGAGCACATCAAGGGCCATATTTACTACCAGCTTGCGCCAGCACAAACCCTCTTTTGGCGTTAAAAAACTACTGTCAGGAATTACTAAAGACACAGTGAAATTAGTACTCAAATGGTGTGGCCAGGGTTATTTTTGTGGCTGATCTTATTGCATACGCATTTGTAGGAGTTTCCCTTTCAGATGCAACATTTATGGGAGAAGAGTGTTTAAATGAATCATGCAAGGTGATTTACTAAGGTTTGTGCTTGTCAATTTACTGGTATTTGCGCCATTATTTACCACCAAAAAAAAGCATGTCTTAAACCAAATGCTAATTTGCTCTTCCCTTGGTAGATTGCGTTGATCATTATGGAAATGATCCAGCTGTGTCTGTGTTCTTTAATTTGTCATTAGATTACATGCTGAACTTTCCACGCTTTTGTGGAATTGTGCTCTCATGCTAATTTGTCCTGTTTAGTTAATCTGGTGCCAAATATGGTAAACAAAAGGTAAACTTGTCTGTTTGATGCGTGAGAACCAGTAAGTTTTGTTCTTACGTGTCAAGCAAGTACGGTTGAGCTTCGATAAGCTCCATATATGTGTTTTGATCAATGTGTATATGTGAATAAGAGGCTAAATTAAATCTGTTCATCATAACCGATCTTCAGAATACTTGGATTAAATCAACTGAACCGTAAACTGAAAGGGTTTTGGAATTACTTGTGGTAAGTACATGATGAAGATTTTCATTTTGGGATGAACTATCCCTTCAATGCCCGATTTCCACCTTTCATTTAATATTTAATATCTGTATAAAGCTATATAGACTCTTGTTGTAATGTATGCTATTGGGCAGTTTTTTGGGGGATTTGCTTGATGATATTGGACTTTCATAGGTTGAATTTTATAAATAAAAAAACATTTATGTAACTGAACTTTTTTTATATACAAAATCTAGTCCCAGTCACCCCTATATAATTAATTATGTGTGTTATTGAACCAAGGCATTTCCAGAGACCTCTTCTCTAACCTGGGGTGATCATTTGCTCCCAGTGTATGAGGTAAGAATCGTGACATTTTATGTGTCATATCTTCATTTGGATAATAGTGTATCAGATCCTACATTAAAGTCCTTCTGTTGAGCTTACATTTATGAGTCAGAGCTCAGGACAGCCAACTAAAGCCACATTGACCCAGATTAGCATTTGAATATGAAATATTTAACCTTTAAAATAATCCTGTAGCTAGAATAATTGACAAATGACCTCAATTCCTCCTCTCGTGTCTGCTTATAATCACTGTTCTTTATGTTTATTGGACTATGTCTCATATGCCATGAGATCAACTGCAAAAATAGAAAAGAAAAAAAAACCATACTAATTATATTTAACATTTTGTTCTTGTTTAACTGGGCTAGATCATTCAAATAGATTGCATGCATGTCCTTGTTGCATATCAAACTTGTGAATTTAACAATTATCTTGCACCATGTTCTAACCAGGTGTAATGTGAAACAAGTTATTTTATTTGAGATTTCGTCCTAACCAGCCACAATAAGGAACGTCTCGGGTTATGTATGGTAACCCTCGTTCCCTGAAGGAGGGAACGGAGACGTACGTCGGACGTCACCAACGAATTGGGATCACTTCTGGGAGCCCCTATCAGCTTCGAGTTATATAGAACCGGCCAATGAACAATTGGCGTGCAAGATTTGCATCTTGCGCTCCGCCCCGCGCCGCGAGAGCGAATGCACGCTGTTTTTCACTAAGGAGCCGAACTGAGTGGCTCGGCCCTGCCGTGATGGTACAGCAACTGTGGCGATGGGACGTACGTCTCCGTTCCCTCCTTCAGAGAACGAGGGTTACCATACATAACCGAGACGTTCCCTTTCAGTCGGTCACGTTCGACGTGGGATCCCTTTGGAAAATGCCATAGTTACTACCACTTCCAGCACCCAGCGATGAGCCCCTCAGACCCCGATCTGATGCGGGTGGGGAAATTCACGCAGAGAGAGTCAAAAAGCTGCTGTTACGCAAGACCGAATTTCCTTGCTGGGAAAGCGTGCCCGTGAGAGCCGCTGCGGAAGCCACATCATGCCCAGAGGGAGTTACCATGTGGAGATTACACGTATGGGCTGGCCGTCACAAGAACGGGCACTTCGGTGTTACCGACTATGGGAAGTGAGCACACAGGAAGATACCGGCTCTACACGGAGGCTATAGAATCTAGCAAACATGTTAGGTGTCGCCGAGCCCGCAGCTCTGCAAATATCTGTCAGCGAGGCGCCACGAGCCGGCGCCCAGGAAGAAGCAACACCCCTAGTGGAGTGGGCTCTTAACCCGAGCGGGCAAGGCACGACTTGGGATTCATACACCAAGACGATGGCATCCGCTATCCAGTGGGCTATCCTCTGCTTGGAGACAGCCTTTCCCTTCTGCTGTCCTCCATAACAGACGAAGGGCTGCTCTGAGGTCCTGAAGCTTTGCGTTCTGTCCACGTAAGTCAGGAGAGCACGGACGGGACAGAAAAAAGCTAGGGCTGGGTGTGCCTCCTCCGAAGGCAGCGCTTGCAGGCTCACCACCTGGTCCCGGAAGGGAGTAGTGGGAACCTTGTGCACATATCCAGGCCGGGGTCTCATGATTACATGAGAGTTACCGGGCCCGAATTCCAGGCATGATTCGTTGACCGAAAATGCCTGCAGGTCCCCAACCCTCTTGATGGAGGCCAACACAGTCAGGAGTATTGTCTTTAACGACAAGATTTTCAACTCTGCTGACTGCAAAGGCTCAAAGGGCACTCTCTGCAGTGCGGTTAGCACCAGAGACAAGTCCCAAGAGGGTACAGAGGGAGGGCGAGGCGGATTTAGTCTCCTCGCCCCCCTCAGGAACCTGACGATCAGATCGTGCTTACCTAGATATTTTCCATCTACTAGCTCATGATTAGCGGCAATAGCAGCAACATAGACTTTGAGGGTGGAGGGAGACAGCCTTCGCTCCAACCCATCTTGTAGAAAGGAAAGCACGGACCTGATCGAACATCTTCGGGGGTCTTCTCGGCGAGAAGAGCACCAATTGACAAACAGGTTCCACTTCAACGCATAGAGGCGCCTCGTAGAGGGGGCTCTAGCGGAAGTGATGGTGTCAACTACCGCTTGCGGTAGGTCACCTAGAACCTCCGCGTCCCGTCCAGGGACCAAACATGGAGTTTCCAGAGGTCTGGACGCGGGTGCCATAGGGTGCCCCGTCTCTGAGTCAGGAGGTTCCTCAGAGGAATGGGCCAAGGAGGTGCTGTCACGAGGAGCACTAAGTCCGGTTGGGCCAATACGGAGCGACCAACAGGACTTGCTCCTCGTCCTCCCTGACCTTGCACAGTGTCTGTGCAAGAAGGCTCACTGGGGGAAATGCATATTTGCGTAGGCCCCGGGGCCAGCTGTGTGCCAGGGCATTCGAGCCGAGGGTCCCCTCGGTAAGGGAATAAACCACTGGCAATGGGTCGTCTCTGGGGAGGCAAACAGGTCTACCTGTGTGGCCCCGAAACGATTCCATATCAGCTGGACCGCCTGGGGATGGAGTCGCCACTCTCCCGGGAGCACTGGCTGTCGTGAGAGCTCGTCGGCTGCACGATTGAGCAGGCCCGGAATGTGGATGTCACAAATCCACCTCAGATGCTTCTGACTCCATAAGAGGAGATGGTGGGCGAGTTGTGACATGCAACGGCAGCGTAGACCACCCTGTTTGTTGATGTACGCAACGGCCGCAGTGTTGTCCGTACTTACCAGAACGTGCTTTCCTCTGAGCGGAACTTTGAAGCGGCTGAGTGCATGACGAACTGCTAACAACTCGAGGCAATTGATATGCCATTGCAGTTGAGGGCCCGTCCACAGACCCGAAACTGCAAGCACATTGTACGTGGCACCCCAGCCCGTGGATGAGGCATCCGTGGAGACAACATAATGCCTGGACACTTGTTCTAGGCGAACTCCTGCCGTAGAAACGAAGGGTCCGACCACGGGCTGAAGGTTTGACGGCACTTGGACGCGGAGGGAACCGCTGTGCCATGCCCATCTCGGGACTCGGTCGTGTAGCCAGCGTTGAAGCGGTCTCATATGAAGCAATCCCAATGGCGTTACTGCGGCTGCGGATGCCATATGCCCCAGGAGCCTCTGAAAGTGTTTCAGTGGTGCCGCTGTCCTGCCTCTGAACGAATTCAGGCAGTTCAACACTGACTGGACGTGCTCCTCTGTGAGGCGCGCTGTCATGGCGACCGAGTCTATCTCCATACCGAGAAAAGAGATCCTCTGTGTGGGACAGAGTTTGCTCTTCTCCCAGTTGACTCGAAGTCCCAACTGGCTGAGGTGACTGAGCACCATGTGTTCGCACAACTGCTTTCGCGACTGGGCAAGGATCAGCCAGTCGTTGAGGTAGTCGAGAATGCGAACACCATGCTCTCTCATGGGAGCAATGGCCGCCTCCGCAACCTTCGTTAAGAACGCCCCTGAACTTGGGGGGACGCCGGGTGAACTGAATCGCATAGCCGAGTCTGATGGTATGGAGGAGCCACCGAGACTGCAGGGATCCGGCTCGGACGGCATGGGAGCGGCCCGGAGCGGGATCTGAGTGTGCTGTGCAACACTTACCTGCATCTGCGGAGGGGACGTGCGAGTGTGGGGAGGCCACTTGAGTGCGTCCCGACAGCCGGCGTCCCCTGCTGGCGAAGGGAGACCACTGCCAAGCGCACTCTCTTGGCACCCAGAGATATTGGAAACTGCTCTTTTATTGAAGTTTTGGGTACAGAAATCAAATTGGAACAAAAGATTCTTCCCCGGCCCTCCTCCGCGGGAAGGAGTGGTGCTGCAGCCATCTCCTGGAGAGCAGTTTCCTCCATCTGTGGGCGGCCCGCCTCAGGGTCTCTTCCGACGGCGCTTGCCACCTGGCTTGGCAGCAGCCTGAGCGGGCTGGACATCCTTCCCATGGCCGGCCCCATGCCGTCGGCTGGTGTTGGGCTGCTGCGGTGCCTCAGCGGGGGCGGAGGCGGGCGGACGTCCTCGGCGATGAGCAGTCGGAGGCGGAGTCACCGGCGGCTGGGTGGAGGCAGCAGCAGGCCGCCGGGGCAGGATGTGTTTGATGGCCTCCGTCTGCTTCTGGGCGGCCAAGAACTGCTGGGCAAAGCTCTCGACTGTGTCGCCGAACAACCCGGCTGACGAAGTGGGGGAGTCCAGGAACCGATACTTGTCGGTCTCCCTCATGTCGGCCAGGTTGAGCCAGAGATGACGCTCCTGGACCACAAGCATGGACATCGCCTGACCGATGGAACGGGCGGTGACTTTCATCGCCCGGAGGGCAAGGTCCGTCACCGTCCGTCGCTCCCGGAGGAGCTCTGGGTCAGGCCTACCCTCGTGCATATCCATGAGTGCTTGGGCCTGATGCACCTGAAGCAACATAATGGCATGCAAAGCAGACGCAGCCTGTCCGCAAGCCTTGTAAGCCTTCCCAGTCAGACTGGAGGAGAACTTACAGGCTCGGGACGGGAGACGCAGGTCACCACGCCAGTTAGAGGCGGTCGCTGGACACAGTTGCATCGTGACAGCGCGCTCCACTGGTGGGATTCCCGTGTACCCCTTGGCTGGTCCGCCGTCGAGGGTAGGGAGGGGGGAGGAGTCACTCGGCCGGTTTCTGGCAGAAAAAGGTGCCGTTCATGACCTCGTGAGCTCCTCATGCACCTCCAGGAAGAATGGTGTCGGGGCGGGATGCTGAGAACCAGCGCGGCCCTCCCCGAGGAACCAATCATCCAACCTAGAGAGTTCGGGACATGGTGGAGGGTTCCACACAAACCCGACGCTTTCAGCGGCCCGGGAAAGCATAGCAGCCATCTCGGGGTCCGGTGCGGCCGTTGCCACTTTCCCAGAGGGAGGCAGTACAGCCGAACCTTCATCCTCCGAGGACTGAAACTCCCCCTCCGATGCAGCGATCGACATCTGCTCCTCTGCCATAGCGCCGAAAGTCACCACTGGCCGCCCGTGGGAGGGACCAGCGGTTTCTCTCAGGAGCTCTACTGTTTGCGGAACTGAGGGAATAGGGGCCTGCGGAGATTGACTCGGCGGGTGTGCCCTAAACGTAATCCTCAGATCACCCTGGCCATCCCAAGAAGTAGGTCTATTCTGGTTGGGAATAGAACTAGATCGTGGGATGGGTAAGGGGACTCCGCCTTCCCGAAGGTATGTGAGTCTCGATCCGAGATGGAACCGCAGTGGGAACATGAACTATCCACAAACACGACATGGGACATCCACTGAAGCTGCAGCTGAGTCACCGCGATCCCGCTGATGTGTGCCGTCTCTCCAACACGCGTTTCTCTCGATCTCCGGTCTTCTATTCTCTGAACTTGAAGTCGCTGATAGCAGCTTGAACTCAATGATGAGCAGTCCTCTTCATACGCCGTTCGGCTCCGAAGTGAATGACAGCGTGCATTCGCTCTCACTTCCTTCCATACAAATCTCGCACGCCAATTGTTCATTGGCCGGTTCTATATAGCTCGAAGCTGATAGGGGCTCCCAGAAGTGATCCCAATTCGTCGGTGATGTCCGACGTACGTCGAACGTGACCGACTGAAAGGGAACAGGACATTTTGCTATTCTCTAGTTTATATTTGTGTAGTGCTGAACTGCATTTTATATTTTTCTAAATGCTACATACTGCTGTTTACTACTTATTATTGTTTCAACCACTATGGCTGTCCTGTTCATGGTTAACTAGTACAGTTTCATGTTGCCTAAAGATTAGTTTACAGAATGAGTTATTGTAAGTAGTACAGATTATTTAAATGCAATTCAATTTTTGACAGAATATCCACCTTATTTTACAACACAGAAGTAAGAATTTCCTGTTAATGTGTGAGACTTCTGATTCATTAGCTACTATACAGTAGGTAAATTAGAAGAAGAACAAAGTGCAGTAAATGGTAAAATTATCTGTGCTACAAATAAGTGTTTGTTTATGATAAGTTGTAATAAAAATAAAACAACAACCAGTTTTGCTAAATCAAGCAGCATAATAGACTGTTTTTGTACCGCTAAAGTAACTGGAAGCAGATGACACCAGAATCCTTGCACTTTCAATGTGGATATATGTTAATTATGGATAAAATAGCTTAATTATTATTTAACAATTAATTAATTATTAATTAAAAATAAAACATCTTCTGAAGTCATACAATAGTTTGTGAAAAGAGTAGAAAGTGTTGTTACTAATTAAAAATTGTGACTCAAATATTGTTTGCCACGGCCTATATTTATGGTTACCCTCACGTACACATGTTGAATTGAAATGGTACATAACACACACAGTTTCTGCCAATCTCATATTAATCTTGAGTACATATAGAGTAGTATTGCATCCTTCATATCTCCGAAGAGTCTTTAGTTTGATCATATTTATAAAAGACAGATACGCTGTACTAGCCTGGTCTTACCCGACTCTCGTACATTCCATTTGTACAGAGAGTCTGGCCACTCTCCATTGACAAGCGTTTACTTCCTTGAAGGCGGGAACTCTGTTGAAGTTTAAAACTAGTGGATCTGCCAAGAGCCACTCTGGATCTGCCATAACCATTCTCTAATATTTGGTCATGATGTATGTCATGCGCCGTTTGCCTTTTGTTTCTCACATGGAAATCCGTAAAAATAAATGTGCACGCCACCTCAGTGATAAAACCTAAAACTCGTGCATTCCGATTGTGATTTATTCACGGTGGAGCGAAGAGTTTTGTGATCGTTTACATGCTTTTCTTCTTTGTATTTTTTGAACAGTGATGAAATATATTGCTCTTGTAAATACTTGCCAGCATTTAAAGAAATACAAGTCTAGAAAAGCATCCAAATTACAGCGAAGCGCAACCGTACGGTCAAAAAGGATATAAACAGTGAATTTTGAAGTGATATATTCTTGAAAACTTAGGACAGCAATTCAATTACCACACGACCTTGGTGTTACCTTGATGTTACCTTTATTTGGTGTGACCTTGGTAATTCGGCCAGGGATTTTTACGCGGGTGGTGGGAGACGGACGGCAATAAAATCACCACTGTAAATGATGACAATATCTTACGACCCCACGAGAAACAATTACCGTCCGAATAGGGCTTCAGCCAACTCCTTCACCACTAATGGAGCGAGCTGGAAAATCAAACTTTTCCTGAACCCCGTGGGGAAGAGGGCCACAACATCATGGCCACCAACAAAACTCAGCAAAGATTGTTCTTGCTCCAGCTTTAACTTCTGGATATTCGGCAGCCGTGCCACAAAATAATTAATGGCTTCGCTCACATCTTTCGCCGCAGCCATTACTGAACTACAACTCAAACTAGCGCACGACATCAACATCACCGTTCTCAGCCACTCCCTCTGTTCGCTGATTGGACCGGTTAAAATTTGATCAGAGAAAACCTAAGAATGTACCGCAGTCCCAGATGGAGTACTGAAGGAAAATGAAAATTGAGCGGAAGTACGTAGGAGGGCAGAGCCAAGCTAACGCTGTACCGATTCTTTCTGAAAACAGCCGAACTCATGGAGGTGTGCAGTGGGTGGAGCTAAAGAATCACAAGCACACACATACACATGCACAATACATCATGACATTATCCCTGGATAACTTTCAATTCACTAAACGTTTGTGTAGTTTACATTATATGCACTTACTTTTAGTGACATTGTTGATTTCCTGGTCTAAAAACAAAATTACAGCACTCCCAACGGCTTCCGTAAGTCAAGTCACCTATATATATATATATATATATATATATATATAGTGCTTTATACAATGCAGATTGTTTCAAAGCAGGTTTACAGTGATAACAGAACAATAATGCAACATAATTTGATTCGGCTGTACAGCCGCTCTGGAGAAAACAGTGATGTCATCCAGTTCAGTTCAGTAATCATATAGTATCAATGCGGGCAGATCAGTAATATAGTTGAATATTTATTGTCCCCAACTAAGCAAGCCAAAAGCCAAAGGCAACAGAGGTGATGGTGGCAAGGAACCAAAACTCCTCAGGTGACAGAATGGAGAAAAAAACCTTGGGAGAAACCAGGCTCAGTCGGAGTGCCAGTTCTCCTCTGGCAACGAACAAACAGTGTATGATTATGATGCAGGCAAACATTACAGATCAGAAGTCATATTAGATCGGAATATTCAGAATATTTGTCCAGTTCCATAACCCAAACAAAGCACATTGATGGATGTGCTTTTGTTCTAGTTCTGGTTGATGTGTGCACGCACTCAATCGGGAGAAGTGACCATACAAGGAATTCCACCCTTTATGACATCATATAGGGCCATACTTGAAAAAAAAAAAAAACCTTGCAGAAACTAGTTTGAATCCTGAAGTAATGTATTTGGCACAGAAATACTCCAACTTTTTGGTCATGAAATACTTTTTTTGGTCATGTTTAGAATGGGAATCCAACTCTTTAACAGTGTAAATAAGTCAGACCCCCCCCCCCCCCCCCCAATAGTTTTGAATACATTTTAATGAGTTTTCTTACAATGGGCCCTATTTTAACGATCTGAAACGCAAGTGTCAAAGCGCAAAGCGCAAGTAACTTTGTGGGCGGGTCTCGGCGCTGTTGCTATTTTCCCGGCGGGATAAATGGCTCTTGCGCCCGGCGCAAATCTAAAATGGGTTGGTCTGAAGTAGCTTCATTATTCATAGGTGTGGTTTGGGCGTAACGTGAATAAACCAATCAGAGCGTCATCCAACATTCCCTTTAAAAGCAGGTGCGCAAGTTCCATTATGGATTGCTATTATTATGGCGTATTTACCAGGCGCACGCCAGGAGCGGTTCACAGCCGAGGAGACTGATGTTCTTGTAAGAGCAGTGAAAGACAGAGAAGTTGTGTTGTATGGGGATGGGAGAAACCCACCCAAAATAGCGTCGGTTAAATAAATAATTTGCCTGAATAATTTGTAAGCTAGATTTATGCCTATTTTTTCACATCTTCGTGGCACACCACAATGATTTCCGTCATCTCATGTGTTAATATTTTTTTAGTGTAACAATTTATGATTTGCAAAAATAACTGTTGCATCTGTGTAGATTACATGAGCAAAGTGTATGCGCGTTGTGCACGCTATGGTCAAGCATGCGCCCTTAAAATAGCATAATGAACAACGCGCAACGCGCCACTGACTTTAGACTAGGTTTTTTCTGGTCAGTGGCGCAATTGTTTAATGGAACAGCAAAATAGCACCAGGGATTGTTTGCGCCGGAACACGCCTCCTTTTTTGCGCTGAACCGCCCAGGGAGCGCAAGTTCATTCACTAGTTTAGCGACGTGCTTCTGTTGAGGGAAAAGCGCGCTTTGCGCGGGTGCAAAATAGGAATGACACATGCGTCGGTGTACAAAGTCAATTGCGCTGGGTGCAAGATAGGGCCCATTGAGATGAAATTGCAAAGCAAATCTAAATAATTTTGACCATTTTGTGGGGTGTGTTGTTACAGGTGATGGATGATTCTAACAGTAAAGTGCTTCAGATGTCAGAGGTGCATGAGGAAAATGAGAGGAAGAAGAGTGTGACACATCTCAGAGAGAGGAAGAGGAGAAAACCTGCCTGGCGTGAGTATCAACACCAAACCGAGAAGCAAATGGATGTAGAGATGAACATGATAATGGTGCTGGAAGTTGTTATTTGTTTTTAAAATATATATATATATTTTTGTTTTGTGTGTTAAAGGATCGCACAGGGTTGAGCCTCTTGGAGGAAGTGCCTGTGATTCAAGCAATGGAATTAAAGAGCCCAGTCAATAACCTTAAGTAACCACACACAATAAAACAATACATTAAATTATATTCCTTTAACCCAAGGAATCGTTACAGTTCATTTGAATATATGTATATGCCTATGTTTCTCTGCTAGGCCACATGTAAACTCGAGGGGAACTTACAAAAATTCTACAAAGCACCAGATTAAAAAATGTTTTCAAATTAAATTCGAGAAAAAGCTCTGAGAGCATTTGTTTGCAGATGGCACTTGATATTTTGTATTAAATGCAATGACATTTAGACATGTTAAGTGTGACTTAAGTGTCCAAAATTGTTTTTGTAATACTGTATACTGTCACGTTGTGTAGTCAATGACATACGATGAAGACCAAGGTCATTTCATTAAGTCTTTAATAATGAAAACCAAAACATGTAAGAGATTACAGAAGATACAGAACACTAGGGGTGTTGAAATGAATCATCACATCAATACATCTTGATGTGGATGTGGATGATTCTGCATCGATGCAGAAATAGACCATAATCGATTATATCCTCCTACTGACATTTCCACATCATTCATCACATATGCGTTAGCGTAAAATGGCGGAGGGAGGCGAAACACAAAAGCGAGTAATAATAAATGCACCCAGAATTTTACCATTTACAGCATGTGTGAGTGTGTGTGCGTGCGAGTGTGTGTGTGCTCGAGGCTGCGTGTGTGTGCGAGGCTGCATGCGTGTGCATGCGAGTGTGTGAGCATTATTGAAACTTAAGTACATTACACTTGTAACTTAAGTAGGGATGCACCGAATCCAGATTTTTGGGGTTCGGCCGAGTACCGAATCCACTGGTTAAGATTCTGCCGAATCCGAAACCGAATATAGAATCCTACTCCCATCCTCAGTCCATTATCACAGTAAACACATTAAGGAAGTAAACATCGTCCACAGCAGTGTAGGGATGCTCATATTGACCGTTTAACCGCTAACCATAAGTAAGAACTTTGACCGATTAATACTATCAGTTAAACAGTTTAAATTTTTTTTTAACACTTTTTTTGTTTGTTTGTTTGCTGGTTAAAGAAATTATGCTGTATTTGTTCACTCACGGAGTGCGTTAACACGTGCAACCACATCATGTCTAATCTCGCAAAATGATGCAATAGGAAAGAAGAAGCCTACTGTGTGGGACCATTTCGACAGAAAGGGTGACAAAGTTACTTGCAAAATATGCTATGCGGTATTAAAATACAGCAGTAGTAGCTACAAGCTCCTGACTGGTGGAAAGCAAATGAAAGGCGCTTCTCGAGGCTGACCACTCTAGTGAGGCGTTATCTTTGTATTCCCGGGCCATCAGTGCCATCTGAAGCCTTGTTTAAGGCTTTTTGTAGTGTGGTTTTGGTCAAGTTTACTAAAGTAAACATTGTCACGTATGTTCTTCTCACCGCTGTTTCCTGAGGGTTTATAGAACAATTACCCCGAATCACCCTCTGTCGTTTCAAAGAACAGAACGGCGAGCGCAGAAGGCGCTTATTTTATTATTTTTATTTATATTGTATCTGTATGCTGCTGTTTGCACGGTAAAATAAAAAAATTCAAAAAGTGAAAAAAATCGTATTTTTATTTAATGCCAATTCAATATTATAATCTTATCAGTTAACTGTTAATAATTGGATAATGAGCAGCAGTTGTCGTTGAGAAAATTAACCGAAATGAGCATTGCGTGCGTAGTGCAAGCCTAGGGTTCGGGTCAGTGGGAAAAAATTCTAAGGTTCGGCAGAAACCGAATCCGTCAAAAAGCCCAATATTCGGCCGAATCCGAACCCGAATCGTGGATTCAGTGCATCCCTAAACTTAAGTACACTACAGTTTCATGCGCTTTTAGTGTTTACTAGTGGTTGTTAGTTCTAAATGGTCCTGTCGTCTGCTGTGTTAAATTGTTGTGTTGAGTTGTGTTAGATGTTTGCTACATTCAGGAAGCATACGGTCTTGGAGCAGAACAAATAAAAATGGGATTCATATATCTGACTGCTTGTTTTCATTGACAAAAATGTAGCCATGTGCAATAATTCTGTCAGGACCACTATCGTCAAAGATGATTGATTGACTATTAGCATACAGTTAGGATTGGCGGTATGGTTCTGTTCTGGGCAAGAACTCCCTGCGCATCCATGCATGGATAAGAGCAGGGAAAGCAGTGATAACCTGTTCTGTTTAGGGTAAACAGAACAGAACCAAATTAATGTATTGCAGATATCATTAATGTCAATATTATATGTACAAAATAATTCAGGAATTTAGTCTGATTCAAGGGGAATCAGAATACCAAATCCTAATTGGAAGATAGGAGGAGCTGGGGATGGAGTAGGGTAAATGAGCTCTGGAGAACGCGATAGCAGCTGATAGTACTGAAGGAGCTTATATATGTATGCTGTGATAGACATCGTATTCCTATAGGTAGACGTGATCAGCTGACAGTCAGTTGATTTGAGCTTGATTAACGTGGCCTGCCAGAACTGACGCTATGCATGATTATTGAAAATTGAGGATGTAACAGGATCAAATCGTTGACATGATAATCGTAATCAAATTTAATCGTGAGATCAATGATGATTCACACCCCTATAAAACACTAGGAATTAAAGGGATAGATCACCAAAAAAAAATAATTTTTGTCATAATTTCTACTCACCCTCAAGTTGTTCCAAACCTGTATGAATTTATTTCTTCTGTTAAACACAACATAATATATTTTGAAGAATATGGGTAACCAGTTGATGTGCCCCATTGACTTCCATAGTATGGAAACATTGGAAGTCAATGGGGCCCATCAACTGTTATCGACATTCTTTAAAATATCATCTTTTGTGCTCAACAGAAGAAAAAAAAAAATCATACAGGTTTGAAACAACTTGAGGGTGAGTACATGATGACATAATCTTATTTTTGGGTGAACTTTTATTTTAACACACCAATGTAAAGACAAAAACCGACAGACACAACTGAAAACAAATGCTATCTAATTGGTGAACTAATTGGTGTGTCTAATTGGTAACTTGGGCAACTAACATGTTGCGATAAAGAACTAAACTGAGGGTACGGAAAAGTTTTCTCTTCGTTTTTTTGCACGTACAGATGACAGCGTTGTCAAAACTACCCCGATCACATGGATCCACAAAATGACTAAAAACGCTGTATTGTGCATGTCACTTTGTTAAGAAATATTACACACCTTTAGACGATGATCACCTTTAAATGATGTCAACATTTTCACAAATTACTATTTAACAATAGTATTGAGACTATAACAGTATTGCTTTCAACTTGCACTTTAAACCACGTAAAAGCCCCCTGAAATGAAATATATGAGAAATGTGCAATACATAAAAGCAAGGCAGTTCAAGAAAACAATGTAAAGTAAAAGTTCCATGAAGACATGAATGCAGGTCGTTTGGTCTTCACTGCTGCTTCAACACCATGAAAAATGACGATTCTAAAAGTCACTTATCAAGACAGTGATAAAATATCAATATTGGGGCCACATTAAGGAGGATAATATTCTGTCTGCCTTGATTTGTATTGAGTATGTGTCTGCTGCCCGGTGCTTGACGTAATGAACTCGCCCACAAATCAGCCCTTAATGGGGCCCTACTTATATATACTGCTTAATTAAAGGTTGTGGGCTTATTAACATGTGTCAGCGGTGGCGGCCGGATGAGATTGAATCTGTTCGTAAGGAGCCAGGTTGTAAAGGTTTTATAGATAACCTATCATTATTAAACCCCATTGCTTAATATCAGATCTTAATAACCTGTCATTTTCATTGATGATGATTTTCTTTATGGACGGCCATTATGGTCCAAAGTTGCGGCTGTTTAGGGAAAAGCTGTTTGGGACTCTCAGCACCTCAGCGCTTATGACTCTCGTGTGCTCATTGAACTTTCTGTCTTTTATGCGACGAGAGAGCATCAGTGAGTAGTGACCAGGGGGCTTTTAGCTCAGAACAGCCCAGCTGAGATGAGCCTTCATCTGCCCCCCCCCCCCCCCCCTCTCTCTCTCTCTCTCTCTTTGTGTACAGTTCAAGCTTTTCCCTGACCAGCATCAGAAACACACATTGAGCCCATCAAACTAATTTATGCAACCTTACTTTTTTTTACAACAGATAGTGGATGACATGCAATATGTACTATATACTAAACAATTTTTTTTTTATTTTATTTTGTAAATATTATAGATATACGTTTGACATTCTCATAGAATTGAGAATATGAGAATAATAAGAATACTACATGGAATAATTTTTTATTTGAAAAATGTCACACTGCAAGACTATTTAAGTATAAAATAAAATTATACGTTTATAGGTAGGTAAATCAGAAATCAGATTTTCCTAAAAGTAAATATACAAGTGTGCTTAAGGACATGTAGTTTAGTTTAATCACATCAAGGTACAGTAATATGTTAAATTGATAGAACTAAAAAGAAAAAAAAAAAAAATCAGGTCTACCATTCAAAAGTTTGGGGTCACTAGGATTATTCTATTTTATTTTAAAGAAATCAGAAAATATTCATTCAATTTATCAAAAAAAAAAACAGTCAAGTAATGTTACAAAAATATATTCGAAATAAATGCTCTTCTGTTTGAAAACTTTAAACTTTCTGTTAGAAAAAAATAAGAAATCCTGAAAAAGGACACTGTATCATGGTTTCCACACTAAGCAGCACAACAATTTTAAGCATCTTGAGCACCAAATCAACATATTAAAAGCCTATAAATGAAAAAAATATCACAATTAAATTTTTGTTTACTGTATTTTTGATCTGTGTTAATGAGCATAAGAATCTTACAAACAATCTTACTGACCACAACATTTTGTGTATGTGTGAATCCACTTTCTGTGATGATGACCAGTGTACTATAAAAAAGATAATAATAATAAAAAGCTATGTGAGAGTGACGTTCCCTCTATATGACAGAAGGTATACCAGAACTTCAAATATTTGATTGCTAATGACAAATACTGTTTTACATTTATTTAAATTTCAAATGGATCCCCAGCAGCAGTTATTTCTGTGAAAGATGTTCTCTGTTATGTATTTGCTGAGAAGTCAAACTATGATAGAAACTGCAACTTTTTGAAGCATGTTCTTGTGTTCATTTACACAGTCATGCTGGTATAGAGGGAAACATGAAAAGGAAACACTTTGTGTAATTCTATATTTAAGTATCCCTGCTGGTGCTGAATAGAAAAGGTGATAGGTACAGTGGGTATGATATAGGCCATTCTGCAGGCTGCATTGTTGGGCTCTGACTCTGCTTAGTTGAATTAAACTACACAAAGGCTTTTCAAATTTTCAAATTTGACTCAAGCAACTCTTTTCACTTTCTCTTTAAGATGCACTATATTGCCAAAAGTTTTGGGACACCAGCCATTATATGCACATGAACTTTAATGACATCCCATTCTTAATCTGTAGGGTTTAATATGGAGTTGGCCCACCGTTCTATGAAGGCTTTCCACAAGGTTTAGGAGTGTGTTTATGGGAATTTTGACCATTCTTCTATAAACGCATTTGTGAGGTCAGGACACGCATGTTGGACGAGAAGGCAGGGCTCGCAGTCTCCGCTCTAATTCATCACAAAGGTCAAACTCGCTCATCCATGTGTTTATGGACCTTGCTTTGTGCACTGGTGTCATGTTGAAATAGGAAGGGGCCATCCCCAAACTTTTCCCACAAAGTTGAGAGCATGAAATTGTCCAAAATGTATTGGTATGCTGAAGCATTAAGAGTTCCTTTCACTGGAAATAAGGGGCCAAGCCCATCCCCTGAAAAACAACCCCACACCATAATCCCCCCTCCACCAAACCTTACACTTGGCACAAAGCAAGATGTTCTACTGGAAACCGCCAAACCCAGACGCGTCCATCGGATTGCCAGACAGAGAAGTGTCATTCGTCACTCCAGAGAACAGTGGTGGCGTACTTTACACCAATGCATCCAACGCTTTGCATTGCATTTGATGATGTAAGGCTTGGATGCAACTGCTCAGTCATGGAAACCCATTCCGTGAAGCTCACTACGCACTGTTCTTGAGCTAATCTGAAGGCCACACTGCTAAAATGCTAAAATCTTGTGTCACATCACACTATGAACATCTGGATGTATCATGTGGATTTTGCTTGTTTATTTCCTGATTTATTTATTAATTTATGGAGTGGCAGAGGCAGATGTCCTGTTGACTGAGAATGAAAAAGATATTTGCAAGGAGAGGAAGAAAAAAATAAATGAATATGCAAATCTTGTCACAACGTTGAACTTGTAGTGGCAAGGAACATTCTCTCGTATTTCATTAAATAGAGGTCAATGCTTAATGTAGGCCACTCTCTTACAGCTACTTTCCTGCCATTAAAACAGAACTGCAGTGAGGCATAGTGAAGACAGAGACCCCCCCCCCCCCCCACACACACACACACACACACACGGCTCAAGTAAGAGCAAATGTACCAGTGCATCAGAATAAACCTGATGGAGGTGCATCCATCCCTCGCAGGCTTTTCACCCAAAAAAAAAATTAAACAAAACAAAAATGCTCAATGTTTGTCCTACCGCTGTTTTACTTATCCCTTCAAAATGCTCTCTCTCTCTCTCTGGCAGGAGCATGTCTTTGTTGCACTGATCATTAGGTAAAACTGTCTTCTCTTCAAATAATCCTGAGCGTGAATGCTAAAAATGTAATGAACTTCACGCTCCATTGTATCTGACATTGCTTAATTAATGGGTGCATTTAAAGTACATAGGCTCTGGTAATTGATTTATATGCATGATTTGCACATACAGCTGTTGGTTCCTGTAGGAAAGTCATCACTCAAAGTGTGCACGCTTTACTGATGGACTAGAGGTGCTGCTAGCGCATCCTCTGCACCGCACATTTATTAACATATACTTTCATTAACCATAATATCGCCAATAAAAACGAAAGGCACTAAAGAGACACAACTATATTTCAAAACAATGCACATGATTTGTATAGAATCAAGGGTCCATTGGAAAGGTCCAGAAAAATGGGACGAGAAAATGTACAACAGTACAAGAAACAATCACTGTTTTTTAACGTAACACTGTCCAACGGCGACACCAATGGATAATAATGCAGAGGGAGGCAGCATCTCTTTCGCCTTTTTTGAGTTCACGGTGTTCTCAATGAGGTCCTGTAGCATGACTTGATGTGTGGGAATGATGCCAAAATAATCATGAGTTCCTCCATAGGTCTGTGATGCAATAAAGCCCGCCTTTAATTTCTGCAGGCGGACTTCATTCGGCCTGAATAACAGTGAGGATTTGATGACTAATGATTAAGAGTTCCAACAGTGATTATCAACCTGATTAACATTGACTATATACTACTATTTAAAATTAGTTTAAATGTTAAAATTTAGTTTTTACATTGGACTAAAAAAAACAACTATATACCTCTGAACTCAAAATTATGATCTGATTTAATTTGAACAAAAAAGGAAAAATAAAAACTTGATCTAATTTAAACAGCATTTTCAAAACTGCTTGCCAATGCGTATGTGTTGTCTAAATAAAGCATTGTTCAGTCATGTAATGCTATAATTATTGAAGGACTGGTATGTGTGTGTGTTTTCTTCAGAGATTTGGAGGTCGGTGGCCTCTAACCATTATTTGGAGCTCGGGCAGATCCTCAGCGGAGCTCCGATCAATCTTTTACCTGGGGAACGAGTGCTGCGTATTTCTATCACCATTCTATTGATTTTTCCATGTGCAGAACCCTTATGTGAGAGAGAGAGGTGTTTTCATGTGGACACCACAGAGGAAACGCAGCCTGCAGCACACACACTCATTTATTTATGCTTGCAGACACCCGTCGGCGCAGGCGCCTGCAAAATGCACACATCGGCATATTTAGCCGATTTTCAGATCTCCACAAGTCCACAAGACCTAGCGTATGAACACATTTTTAATTCAAAAAACATGCTGATTGCATTGAGCACTTCCTTTCACTTCACTTCCCACAGACTCACTTGTGCATAGAGGTGATTTTCCTTTACAGCGCTCTTTAGTGTTTATTACTGCGATCAATATGAAAGTCATGATCCAATCTGGCCATGTATCATCATGACTGCCATCTCTGTGCATGCCAACTCGATTCAGGACATTTGAATAGTTGGTTCACCCAAAAACCTTGTCGTTCCAATGAGATGTTTAACATAATGTTCACGCTGCTCTGTTTCACTTTGAAATCATGTAGTGACAGTGGGAAAAGCTCTAAAATAGACTATAAACACCAGGAAACCCAATAAAGTATTTGGTAAAAGTAGTCCACATGACTTGTCTTTTGGAGAAACAGACTCAAATGTAAGTCGTAATTCACTGAAAACACCCCTCTTCTCCCGAACTCAAATTCACATGCGCATACTAAATCTTTGCATGTTGAGATGTACTGTGCAAAATTTGACATCAAACGCCAAAGGTATCAAATCTGAAAACATGCTCTGGAAAAGTGGTACATGGAACCATAGAAGTAGTGTCTGAAAAGAATGATGATGAAATCCATAGATAATTTAGTCCTATTAGTTCATGTTCCATGGACATTGGTGTCAATGGATCTTGTTATCAAACCATAAAATTATATATTAAAAGGATAGTTCACTCAAAAATGAAAATTACCCCATGATTTACTCATCCTCAAGCCATCCTAGGTGTATATGACATTCTTCTTTCATATGAATACAATTGGAGTTATATTAAAATATCTCTTGGCTCTTCCAAGCATTATAATGGCAGGGAATGGCAGGCCAAAGTGTTAAGCCCAGAAAAGTGCATCCATCCATTATAAAAGTAATCCACATGGCTCCAAGGGGTTAATAAAGAAATCGATGGGTTCCGTATTCAACTTACGAAAAAAGCGTAACTGGTACGAACTGTGAGAGGCGCTACACTTTCTTTCATAAGTTGAATACGGAAGGTGGTCCGTCAGAAGCTAGATATTTTGCTTTATACCATGTTAAATAGCTTCAGAAGGCCTTTATTAACCCCCCAGAGCCGTGTGGAGCACTTTTATAATGGATGGATGCACTTTTTCGGGCTTCAAGTTTTGGCCTGTCATTCACTGCCATTAAAATGCTTGGAAGAGCCAGGACATTTTTTAATGCAACTCTCATTGTATTCGTCTGAAAGAAAAATGTCATACACACCTAGGATGGCTTGAGGGTGAGTAAATCATTGATTAATTTTCATTTTTGGGTGAACTATCTCTTTAAGAGTAATACAGCAGTTCTTGTCTGTTGTTTCAATTGACTGCTAGATCAATGGAATGAAATTAACGTGTTTTGAAAAATGTGCACTTTGATAATCGGTTGTGAGTTTTGTGTCTATAGAGTTTTGAAAAATGACATCAAAATGATATTTTTCCAAAGTGATTGTAAAAAAAAAATCAAAAGATAACATGAGATCAGAACTGACACTATTAGCATTCATGTTCCTGTCTGAACTGTGCATGATTCATCAGTGAACATTATTCCATAGGAACAAAAAAAGTCTCTCTAACCTTCTACTAAAATGTTATGACTTGCTTTGCCTCTTTCATACCTCTTCTGTGATATAGAGACAACTTTTCAGCATCCAGTCAGTTCCCCATGGATAAAATGTCACTTCATGGATGAAAAATAAGGCCCAGCTTACGTTTTCCTCCTTGAATAGAAATATGTCATATTATGTAAAATAGGTTGTGAATGGCATTTCGTGTTGTCGTTCAACCTCATCTTTCACTGTGAGGAACAACTTATATATGCATTATAAATGTATTAGTAATATGTTGAAGCAAAGCATGTTCAGTGTTGCATCAGCTCTATCGCTGAACGATTTGCTTAAGATATTTTCAATTCAACTGTTACTGTAGATTTTTAGAGCTATTTGATGTAATCCAACATTTTAGCACTGTAAAAATGTGTTGTTGAGTATCACACAGCGAGAGATTGTGTATAAAAAGCACAGCAGAATCCATCAACAGCCAATAATCAGTCTCTCTCTCTCTCTGTGACCAGTGCTAGCTGCGATCAATACTGCATTACATAGAGCTGCCAGTGTATACAATACTCATCAAACTGATTATTTTTGATGCTAAACTGGCAGTTTCATTTGCTGTGGAACAAAAAGCCACTGCGGTAACCACTGTTCAATTAGCCAACCAAGACAGCAGGGTTGCAAATAAGACAAATGGCTATTTATTTGGCTGAAATAACATGTTGCCTTAAACAGACATAAGGAATGAAATGTCATAGTTGTACCCTGCTTAAAAGATGACTTGTTTCATTGAATATTGAAATTTCATGAATATATTTCCAAAGGCCTTGGGAAAAAAAACAAAAATAACAAATTCATCACTGAGTTTGCGGCCAGCAATGACACAGTATTGAATTAGTTACTTTGTAATGTGCATGTATTGCATGTGCTGAGATTTTTTGCAGACACGCTGAACCTTTCAAAAGCTAAAACATGCTTCATTTTCTTTCAGCGTCAGATGTTAAGGTTACAATTGCACCCAAAACATGTGAGATTTCCTAAACTTAAAGGGTATCTTTTTCTTAATGTCTGCCAATAGTCCCGACTCATCAGATGAATCCAGCCACTCAAATGATTAAAAAGTCATTTTCTTAACTGTCCTCCCAGGACCTCTTTTTCAATTCTTCCTTTTTTTTAAAGAGAACATTAAATTGCTTCAATCAAGCATGGCTGTCTCCTGCCCGTAGTGTAATTTGTAGCTCCGTTTGCATGCAGCGCGGTTATTTGTCATTGTTTTCCTGTAGCACATTTCCCAAATGCTACGATCAGCCTTTAATACTCCAAATTGCCACTCTGTTACTAATGGTGATGTGGACAGATGTGGAGTTGCACTATAGTACAGCATGTGTGTTTGCAGAGCTAAATTAATGACTAAAAACAGAGCAGAAGAAAGCATATGCCACGTGCAACACAGTACGATGAACAAAATTAATTAGATAAACTGTGGCTCTCTCACTCGCAAAACCTACTGAATCACGGCTTAAGAAATACGGCCCCGTTCCCATGACATTGGCTTTCGATTACAGTAAAGGCAGAGAAAGACAAAATATATATCAGGAATTTTGTCTGGATGTTTTCCGATTCATAGTGCGCTAAGAATTATTCTCTTGTTGCAGGCTCACACAACACAATATCTGACAAAAATCTAATGAAAAGCCAGTGGAGTATATTTCTCCTGCACTATTACTCTCCCCCACCAAATGACCTTTCATGCTTTGTAGTCCAGGGTAGCGGGGTCGGCTCCTTATATAATCAATATTCTATTATGATAGTGTGTTAAGCGTGTGGAGGTTTACAACTTCACTGTAATAGCGTCCTTATATCATCTCGTGGCAGTCTGTATTGTTGTGTTTGTGCTGGGACTGAGGTGATAGAACCCGTCTTGACTGTTTGCTAACCAGCAAACGTGACCGGGAATTCTATAATAATGCAGGGCGGTCTCCTTTGTATTAGTAGGTCAAGTGTACAAATGTATTTTTATACATTTATACAGAACATATTGACTGAATTTAAATCTTAAACCCCATCTTTGTACCTATGTGTACAGTAGGTACCATTGTAGTTCAATACTCAGATGCAAACCCATCTTGTTTATCAATCAATGATGGAGAAACCATATTTTTTAGTCAGAAGGTGGTCATTGAAGTCTTTTTATAGCTGAATTTAATTATCATCAAAGCTTGATAGATAAAAAGTTTTTCACTTTTCAAAATCAAAATCATAATAAAATCATTAGTCAAATAATGCCCCGTCCTCCTTTTGAATATGTTTAACTGCACATAGGCCTTGATTTTTGCAGCTGTAGCTGTTTCAGAATGTTGCATGCTGGGTGATTTAACATTGCTAGTGAGGCAGAGAGCTCAGAAAAGGTTACAGCTACGCAGAGTCATTAAAGATTCATTTCATTATGCCTCTCCCTTTCTCCGATAATTAACTTCTGTGAGTATTTCACCCACGTAAACGTTGTTGGCTCTCTATCACAGCAGCGTTTGAATGTCATTTCCACAGTTAGGTTGAAAGAAATGTTTTATTTATAACACAGAGATGGTTGACACTAAACTTTGACACCAACAACTAAAATATACAGAGATTGCACATCGCTGTAATTTTTCATCATTTGTGGCTTATGCTTTTTGTCTGTGGCATTCATCTGCTGTGTTTTACAATTTTCTTATTTTGTTTTAAGCCCCCTTGGATCATTGTAGTCTAGGAATTTTTAGTTGTTGTAATTATTATTTATTTTTATTTTTTATTTTTTTTGCCTGAGTTGTCGGTTCTATTGTCAATTAGTATTAAATCAAGCAGATGTAGTAAGGAATGATTGTGAGAGCTGTGTGTTGTGCTTGTTAGTTGCGTCTGTAGGTGCGCAATCTCATGGCAAACATCCGTCATGATGTAACATAGAGCAACCGGGATCTGAATTCCTCGGCACTGGCATCTCTCCAACACATCCTATAAATGAGGTAATCGTCCTTGACTATAAAATTTGCATTTTCAAGACTTAATTGCTATCATTACATTTTTTCGTAATTCTATTAATTTAACAGAATGGGGTACTGGGTTTTATGGTTATAATTTGCATTAAAACAATGCACTCCAAAAATAGAGCCATCGCTGATATTGGATTGAGCAGCAGCATTGAAGGGGCGACTGGGACAGACGGGGCTTCCGGGATTGAAATGAATATGTTGAAGTGTGTTGGCGTACAATGGATGCTCAAGACATACACACACACACACACACGGGCACACACACACGGGCACACACAAAAACATTTAATCCATCTACTTTGAGGATGTTGGAGCATGCAGCTGTATAAAAGCTTATAAAAGCATCATGAAAATGGGCCAGGCCTCATCACATTGTGCAAACTAAGTCAAGCTTGTGTCTTAATGGAGGCGCTTGTGGTTTAATGCTGCAAATATGTGTGTGATGTCACGTCACTTTGTTCCTCTGCTCCTAAATAGACAGAATGAGAGGGACATGTCCATTCCTTCATCAAAATAACCTTTTTAAGACCTTTATAGAGCTTTAGATAAAGAGAATGAATGGAAGTAGAGCTCAATAACCATGTAAGTGCCTTAGTGCATCCTTTCAGGACGAGAAGCATCCTGCTGTGGCCAGAGTGTGCGTGCCAGAGTGAGCAATATGTAACTTTTTTTTTTTTTTACTTCTATTTATTTCTATGCCATTTTAATATTTTATAGAACCAACTTGTATTGGCTTCATTTGTTACTATTAGTCTACATGAACTAACAATGATTTTACAACATTTATTATTATTAATTTACACGACAGCTTTCAACTAAAAGTGGAAAACTTATAACAGCGCTTTGGGGTCTGAAAGCGCAAAATTTTGAAAATGGGTTTCAAAGTCCCCGTTTTTGAAAATTATACCATTATCGTTTATGTCTAAACTTAAAAAAACGTGAATTTGTGAAAACTGTGACATCATGCACATGCATATTCAGTCGCGTAGTGTTTCCTTACAAAGTGACATTGCCAACTTCTGGTCTGACAGCAATAATACAGCCTTTTTAGTCATTTGCGTGGATCCGTGTGAACAGGGATCGCTTTGATGTTATCTGTCAATGATGTAAATGTTGTCATCTATACCAACCCATTCTCACACCCAAGGCGTCAAAATTTGAAGCATGGTCAAGTGCCTTCCGTGTGACAATTAAGACGCTAAAGGCACCCCTAGGTGTAATTTTTCGACGTGCAGGGTGCTTTATTGGTTTCAATGAAAAACCTTTGGCGTCACAAACAGACATGTTGGGCATGGGAACGTTATCGTCATGATGAAATTATATATTGGGTTATCGGTAACACTTTACAATAAGGTTCATTAGTTAACATTAGTTAACTACATTAGTTTTACAACTAATAATGAACTGCACTTATAAAGCATTTAATTTTCTTTGTTAATGTTAATTTCAACATTTACTGATGCATTATTAAAATCGTGTTAACATTAGTTAATGCACTGTGAACTAACATGAACAAACCATGAGCAGCTGGACTATGAACTAACATTAACTAACATTTACAAAGATTAACTAATGCTGAACAGAGGTGTTGTTCGTGGTTAATTAATGTTAACTAGTGCATTAACTAATGTTAACAAATACAACCTTATTGTAAAGTGTTACCGGGTTATGATTTTGCCATTATGACATGCTGGAGTGTGATTCTCAATTTAATTAGCCAGCATAATTTTATTTACATTTATTTACACTATTTAGACATGTTTGAACATGTAACCCAACCCCATCCCATCCCTAAAGCTACCCATTTGTGCATTATATGATATAAAACACAGGATATAACAGGCCGATACGACTGCATGCACCATTTATTAAAAAAGTGCAAAGTGTTCAGAGGCGAAACGATTGATCTGTGTGAAGAAAATCCCCAAAAGCAATCAGCGTCTCCATCCTCCGAAGATCATGCACACATTCAAATTTCAAAAATTGCCGCCTGAAGAAACGTTACGTCAGATTTCACAGTGAAATTGCATTGGCTCTCGTATGTCTCGTGACCATTTGCGTCACTACGTCAGCTTTGATTGTAAAATGTCATTGGCTCACGCGTGGATCATCATTTCAGCGATTAAAACATTAAGATCAACTCTGTTCTTTACATGAAGATATCGTATGACTTCAAAAGACTTGGAATGCAACATGAGTTAATACTTTTATACTGTTATGGGTCAGTTTTTGCAATAAATACCTGTGACTGTACTTTTATTTGCCTGTTACGTGTTTTAAATTGTTTAGAAGTGGGTAGGTTTAGGGTAGGAGTGGGGTTTGTTGCTCCAAAATATAAAAGTAGTCTATAAATATTCATAAAATCATTGTCTGTCTGCTTTTAGAAATGCAAATAATTAAATGCGTCTTGATCTGACGCATTGGGCAAACAACTGAACTCTATGGAGTACTCTGCATGTCGATATAGTGATGCCTAGGGGTACCTTTAGCGTCTTCATTGTGACACGAAAGACACTTGACCATGGTTCAGATTTTGATGCCTTGGGAGTGAGAATGGGTTGTCTATACATGAAAACACAAAGGAAAATGTTTAGTACACCGTTGTACCCTTTAGGTAATGAAATCTCAATATTTACATTTTTTAAGATAAAAAGTTGTATCTGTTAACATGTGTTATTGCACTGTGAACTGCTGTAAAGGTATATTGTTCATTGTTATGTCATGTTAATGTATTAACTAATGATAACAAATATGTATTGTAGAGTTACCAAAACATTTGTACAAAATTGCTAAATGTTTATCTTAAAGGGTTAGTTCACCCAAAAATTAAAATCCTGTCATTAATTACTCACCCTCATATCATTGCAAACCCGTAAGACCTTAGTTCATTTTCGGAACACAAATTAGGATATTTTTGATGAAATCTGAGAGCTCTCTGACCCCTCCATAGACAGAAATTGAATTACCACTTTCAAGGCCCAGAAAGGTAGGAAAGACATAGTTAAAATAGTCCATGTGACTGCAGTGGTTCAACCTTAATTTTATGAAGTGTCGAGAATATTTTTTTGTATTGCGAAAATGAACGAAGGTCTTACAGGTTTGGAACAACATGAGGGTGAGTAATTAATGGCCTTAATATTTGGGTGAACTATCCCTTTAAACTAAACCAGTTGCATTCTAATAATGTTGAATAGTGCATATAATAAAGCTGTTATTAGTGTTAATTTAATGCTAGCTATTACTTTGTAGTAAATATGTTATAGACATTCTTTAAATAACATAGATAAACAGAAGTTATGTCATTCTTACAAACTCCCAAGTCAGTGTTAAGGACATTGGAGTCTGTATGCAGTGAATCAACATCTTTGTCTCCTTTAGAACAGCTCCTTCTAGTAACCTGACAGTCGTGGACACACAGCAGGTTGTCCAGTCAAGAAGTGTTTTAGACTTGAGTGTGTCCGTGTAGGTAGAGCTAATGTGTCTGTGTACGTGTATTTTAGTACCTTGAGCAGGACCGATGGGCCGCACTGTTAGCGTGTCAGAGAGCATCAGGTCAGCTTTACACAACCGCCGTGTGTGGAGGTGTATACACGATCAGAACTCTAAAACACGCTAAGTGAGCTGTCAGCTAGCTGCAGCAGGCGCCGTCCATCATAAAGCTCCCAATGGAGCTCAGGTTATGACAGACTCAAGACGGCATCATGTTCAGAGATAAGACGCCGCACGCAGGTTCACTGGACTGTGGCCTGATTCACGCTGTGTTGTATTACTCAGACTTACACACGCTTTAAGAAAAGCCCTGTGCTCAGTTTAATACATATTTTATCCTACAGGGCTGTAACCTCTACAGACACTGTGGGCATTCAAATCATATGAGTTATTCACTGACCAAAACTTGAATATTATGTTACATCCTTGCTACTAAATGACACTATATAGAGAATATAAATACAGTAGATCTAATAAACATGAGTTCTGAGCAGCAGTGAGCTGCTTGGTAAAACAAAATTATCCACAGGAGTGTAATCTGCTAAAAACTGCATCACAATATGAATATGACACAATATGACTCATTCTGTACCGCACTCCTATTTCTGCTTTATTATGAAGGTAATATTTTGTGTTTGTCCATTCAGTTTAATGTCATTAAACAGTGTGTGTGTGTGTGTGTGTGTGTGTGTGTGTGTGTGTGTGTGTGTGTGTGTGTGTGTGTGTGTGTGTGTGTGTGTGTGTGTGTGTGTGTGTGTGTGTGTGTGTGTGTGTGTGTGTGTGTGTGTGTGTGTGAGAAAGAGTGAGAGTGAGAGTGAGTGTGTGCGTGCAGTTGAAAAACAAATTAACATTAAATCATTTAGCGTTTTATCTTTGTCATGTCTGTCATTACTTTTATTGTATTTTAAGTACATATACACTTAGGTACACTTAGATATACTTGTATATGTTAACAGTAATGTCAATCATACAATAAATGCCTAAATACGAGTTTTAAATGCATATAAAATGTATTAAAAATATATAGGTCTATATTGGATCATTTTTATTTATTAACGATTCCAGAACTCCCAACATACCTTCCTAAAACATGTTTTAGCAAATAAATGTAGCTGTAGCTGTATACACAGAATATGTGAACACAATTTAATAACAATAATAATACTAATAATACATTCTTGAAGATGTTGCCCTCAAGCACACAGTCTCATCTTGCCAGTAATCGTCATGAGTGAGGATATCTGAGAGGGGATAGTGGCCAAGTCCAAGGATAAAGCGTCTGTACACAGGAGAGTTTGTTACCATAACTGGCAAATGCGGTTTTGGCCGCAGCATTGCGACTATCTCACCATCTGTTGCACATGCCTTGGCTGAGGAATGATCATGTGTAGTTGGTCTATTTTAGTGTGGAAGGAAGTCCGGAGGCATTCATGCTTTTAAGAGGAAGTGCACATGGAGCGTGCAGAGTCTTCGGCTTGGTCAAATGGGCACAAGTCTCTCTCAAAGAGCTGCTGTCTCTAAATGAACCCCAGACAGTCACCGTATAGTATAAGATAATTTCTGTCACCGTGAGGGACAAATGGTACAGCATGTCTTCAGGTGGTTTTCACCTGGGTGTTTAAGAGAAAAATTTGGGATGGTAGCGGAGTCTTTGCTGTAAAAATGAGTATACTTATGCTGTAATAAAACTAGACTTAGAGAACATTTGTATTACACTTTTACACCCATTCTCATATTCTCTGGTTATGGCTAATGGTTAGGGGTTTAGCGATACACCTATACCACGGTTCGGTTCATGTCACGGTTTTGGAGCCATGGTTCGGTTCAGTTCTGTTTGCAGTGTTTGCAAAGAACCGGTGAAGAACCTCTGAAGAACCGCTGAAGAACCACTGAAGCACCAAAATTGGTGCACTTAAAAAGGTTCCCCTATGATTACGAGCCAAGAACCATTTTTGGTGCCATATAGAACCTTTTTTTTTTTTAGAGTGTACTCATTTTACCATTTGCATTTTACCAAAATTTACTTAATAAAAATTGATGACACACACAAGTAAATGTCCCACTTTAGCCTACTTAACAAACACATCAATTGTATGCATTTGACTAATACTGATGAATAAATAGGCCTATTAGGTAAAGCTATTAAATAGCAGTTTTTGTTAATACTATAAAGTAGCCACCACACTAATTTAAAAATAAACAAAATAACATAAAGTGAAAATAAAGTGGCATTTTGTGGTTATGGAAACAACAGTTACCATGGCGAATACGCAATACATCATGAACTGTTAATAAAACATGAAAACTGCTCCTGATGAACAGAATAAACATCATACCTGCATGCAAATCCTTCCCAGCCAACACACGTCAAACCAGTTACGTGATTTAGTGGAACTTTACTTTTATTTCATGACTTACAAATTGACATTGTAACGTTGCATGCTCATAGTTTCTCTTGCGCATTATTTACGGCGTGATATACGGCACACGAGATGAAGCAGAATTTTGAACCAAGCTGTTCTGAGACAGTGTGCATTTGTAAATTGAACACACTGTCGCTATTCACTCTGAAACTCGCAGCGTACTATACACCTTTTGATTTTCCAACCTTTGATTTAATAATTGCACAAAATTATACTGTATCACGATTACTATTTTATTTTGATTAATATTGAAACCCTACTTATCTATTTTAATTTTGCATTCAATTTCTTTAAAGGTGCTGTATTCAAGAATGACAGCTAGTGGTTGAAATGGGTACTGCAGTCAAAATTCAAAATCTTGTTTGCCCCACCCCCTCCTCGTCAGACTTGTCGGTCATGCGGGTTGCCAGTAAGAGGACAGGAATGGCCGCAGCAATGGCCAATGTTTTTTTGCCAACTGGCAACCCGTGGTGTTGAAATACTATTGGTTAAACTGGCAATATGCGTTATCTCACAGACCAAAACAAAAACTGACATTCTGACACAGAACACACATTTCAAAGACTGTCTGTAGCATTGTTTTTCAGAGAAACAAGTATGTGAACTCAGCATGCTTCCTAAATATCCAACCCGTTCTCACTCCCAAAGCGTCGAAAAACGAAGCATGGTCAAGTGCTTTCCGCGTCACAATAAAGACGCTAAAGGCACCCCTAGGCGTCACTATATCGACGCGCTGAGTGCTCCATTCATTTCAATGAGAAACCTTCGGCGTCAGACACAGACGCGTTGGGCATGGGAACGTTATCGTCATGATGATCATATATTGGGTTATGATTTTGCCATTATGACATGTTGGACTGTAATTCTCAATTTAATCAGCCAGCATCATTTTATTTACGCTATCTAGACACGTTTTAACATGTAACCCAACCCTATTCCATCCCTAAACCTACCCATTCGTGTGGTATAAAACGCAGATATAACAGGTAGAGTCGACTGCATGCACAATTTATTAAAAAAATACAAATATTCCGAGGCCAAGCGCTTGATTTGTGTGAAGGAAATCCCCAAAAGCGATCAAAGTCTCCATCCGCAGAAGATCACGAACACAGACAATTTCAAATATTGCCGCCCGTTACGTCAGTTTTCATAGTGAAATTTCATTGGCTCTCGTATGTCTCGTGACTAATTGCGTCATTACGTCAGCTTTGATTGTAAAATGTCATTGGTTCTCGTGTGTCTTGTGACCGAATGCGTCATGCTAAAGAGGCGTGTGTATTATTTGAATGAGATATGAATGAGTGCGTTAACGGCGCGGCGGGATCATCATCTCAGCGATTAAAAAATTTAGATCAACTCTGTTCTTTACATAAAGGCATCGTGTGACTTCAGAAGACTTGGAATGCAACATGAGTTAATACTTTTATACTGTTGTTGGTAAGTTTTTGCAATAAATACCTGTGACTGTACTTTACTTTTATATTGTTTAGGAGTGGGTAGGTTTAGGGTAGGAGTTGGGTTAGCTGCTCCAAAATATAAAAGTAACCTTTAAATATTAATAAAATATTAATAAAATCATGTATGCTTTTACAAATGCAAAGAATAAAATGCGTCTTGATCTGACGCATTGGGTAAACAACTGAAATGAATGGAGCACCCAGCACGTCAAAATAGTGACGCCTAGGGGGGCCTTTAGCGTCTTCGTTGCGACGCGGAAGGCACTTGACCATGCTTCGTTTATCAACGCCCTGGGAGTGAGAACGGGTTGAAATATCTGCAAACATATTATGGTGTTTTATGCATTAGGAAAGTCAAAAACGTACATACAGCACCTTTAATTATTAGTTTTTCAACAATTCACAAACCTCCTGCAGTTCCCTTGCAAATCCCTTTTGGGAAATTGAATTATAGGAATACACAACAATTAACAGGATGAAATATGGTATTGAGCAATATTCCTATAAAAAAAAAAAATATATATATATATATATAAGAAATATATATCCTCCTGGGACCCAAGAATAGATTTTTGTCCACTGTGGTGGACATTATATTTCTCTGACATCATACATGTCACATGTCACAGTCTGGATGTCCTGTAAAGAGCACATTCAGGGCTTTGCAGGGATATCAAATGTTTGGAGTTTTCACCAGGACAACAACTTCTTCTTGGTCTTTAAAAACGGCTGACATTAATGTTTAGCACTCTTATGAAAAATGATCATATTTTTTAATTATAATTTAAATCTGATTAATTTTCAAATTGTTTGTTATAAAGCAACATCTCAGGAAAATGTTATGGGGTTTCTAATCAAAATATGACTTTCTGTTACAAAACATGGCATTGATTTCATAAATGACCACTGTAGTGGACGCCAGGATTTAAATCATGTTTATCAGACATTTTGGAGACATTACAAGTGAACAGGGAAAGAAATGACATATCAATATTCCTATGAAATATTAGATATTATTATGAAAATGTTGCGAATTTTTCCTCCCATTATTACACTTCTTTTTTTCATTACATGTTGCACCAAGAACACAATAATATGCAAATTAGATGCAGTGAATAGATACATTGTATTGAATGGGAAAATCCAAGTATTGTCATTTTACCCACATATTTAATAAAGTAAAATGGTATATGAATGCATTTAATTATATCTTTCATAACATAGTTCAGAATCATCTTTAAATAAAGTTTGTTTAAAAAAAACCCTGAAACCTAAAAATTGATTGGTGAATTAAAAATAAATCCCATTGTTTTTGCCTATACATGCAATTTCATGTCATTTAATTTTTTTAACAACTGAGTCCTGCTGTCAACTACAGAGGACATATAACATATGAATAAAATATCATTTTTCAATATATATATATATATATATATATATATATATATATATATATATATATATATATATATATATATATAATATTCTGAAAGAGAAAACTGATTATAGTGTCACTTTTGGCAAAGCTTAGATTGCAGTGAAAGCTTGCATTCAGACACATTTCGGAAAACAAAGGCATGTAATATCAAGCATGTGTTGCATAAAAGCATTTACGTTAATTTACTTAGAGTATGTTTTGGGCACTCAATGTCTCTGTGATGTCAGCTGTGATTAAGAGAGAACCTCTCAGAGAACAGGCTTCATTGAAGACAAGTGACCATAACCAGACTGACAAGATGTTCACAGATCTGAAGTTAAAGCCTCCAGTGCCAGTGCTCAGCCCGGCCTCTGTAAGTATGCCTGATGTTTGGAGGACATTTCATTGGATTTCATGAACATCTCTCAGATACACAGGAAACATTCCCTCAGTGCACGTCTCAAGCGCATGGAGTTCTCCTCCCCCAGAGGGGCGTCTGTATGGTGCTGTGGCATCTTTCAGCCTGAATGACCATACAGACTGATCAAAGTGGCATAATTGGCTAATTCAGAGTCCAGCGGGGTGGAAATGACCCCTGAGTCCTAGAGGCTTTCCAGACACATTAGCACACACAAACAGCCGTCCAAACACACTCTGCATCTGTACATTCATTCCAGCCGCTCCAGGTTTCGCTGTACACACACATGTGCAGTGTTCCCACAGGTGCAGCAGTATAGTGGCAGGTTTCAGTGAGCGATAATGTGTTCAGGGACTGCGTGTTAACACACTATTTGCATTAGGGCAGAGTGGGTCCCCAGCTGGGCGCAGTGAGAGAGTTTTACCTGTGAGTTTGGCATAATCCCAGATTTACCCTGGCAGGTGAGACTGGTTAATACCGGCATATGTATGTGTGTGTGTGCACTCAGGTAGTGTACAACTGAATCTATGCATTTTTTTAGTTCATTCATTTAGAAAATATGTAAGGCTGTATATGCATATAACATATTTCATAGTATTAAAGAATATGTTAATTTACTGTTTATATGTGCCAGGCCTCTGACACAATATGATTTTTATTTTTTTTAATAGACCACAAAGAACTATATATATATATATATATATATATATATATATATATATATATATATATATATATATATATATATATATATATATATATATATATATATATATATATATATATAATATTTATTTATTTATTTATTTATCTATTTATTTATTTATTTATTTATTTGTATATCTTTTATTTTTAGTAAACATAACATTGGTCCTATATCCATTGGCTTCTTTATCTAAAAATGTAATGACTTTTTTTTGTCTCTGAAATGACTTGTTTCTGCTGGCATCACAAGGCTGTGTAGGGATGGGGGAAAATAATATTAACCAATAATAAAGTGTGCTCTTCACAATCGAATCAAATCCTGAAGGACAAAATCAAATACTGCCGTATATGGTTTCCCACTGAATAGCTAAGTTAAACACATTTCAAATGCCTTTTCCCATTGTCCTTTGCATTAATACATGAAGCGATGTATAGATTTAAAAATACACTCTTCATTAAATGATTGGTGGTGCATTGCCCAGAATGCATTATATGTCTTTGGGTGTATTTTTGTGTACATAGTAATACATTTTTGTGCTGTTGTCTGTAGGTTCCCTCCTGGTTCCCCAGAGATATCCTTCTAATCCTGTGTGTCTCATATTCATAGCGTTCACTACAAATGATGACAAAAAATGTCTTGCATGATACACATACACAAATTTAGCTTGTGCAGCCAAACCTTAGTCTGTGTTAAATGCCAATATTAGCCATCGTGTTTAAGTTTGTTGTCATTTTGTGACATTAATACATGTTGTGTGTTATTTATGGAAACACTCCACTTTGGCATAAACACATGCGACTCTCATCCCTACAGTAATGCACTTAAAAATGAGTAATGCGCAGATTACCGCACAACACACACGCATCAGGAAGAGCCAAGCGGCAAAACAGATGAATCATATCTTCATTACTTAAAATTCAGAAAATGTTCTTGAAACTTGTTCCACACACTAAACATGTTAAATGTACGGCCTAGCTGATAAAACATATGGGGAAGTTGTCTTCAAACCTGTCTTGTCACGGTAAGTCTCCATGTGTATTAATTCATGATATTCTGCTGTAAATAATTTGAAGCATGTCTAATTACACTGATTAGGTCAAAGAAATAGACACACAGACACACACTGACTCAGTTGTCTAGGGTATTCACGTGTTGTCCAATTAAAAAAGGTAGAAGAAAAAACAGGAATTACGACTTTGACTTCCTCTGAGTGTGTGTATGTGTGTGTGTGTGTGTGTGTGTGGGCCCCGCATTGCCCTCAGCCACTCAGTAAGGACTCCCGATAAGGAGAATTAGTCAAAACTTGGGAGCTGCCAGTGTGTGCCAATTAAACTTTAATCTGGGGCTGAAACAGGCACAAATAAATTAAAGCCTTGTGCGAGGCAATGTGCTCTCCCCTGATAATACCGGATTGAAGCGTCTGCCGGCTGCTCTGTGCTTAGCGCTGTCACCATCTTCAACACGGGAAAAAACCATGCATGGCAAGCCAGTCGGAGATCAGAGCAAAGCAACTTGTAAAGTTTACCATGTGCACACGATCGCACAAACACCAGACCTGCAGCGTGTTTCGGCGTGTGTTTGGCTGGCTGTTGACCTGTGCATGCTGTAGGCTAGCTTTACCACACTGTGAATGCTGGACCTCGTTTTGCAATGTTAATCGTCTCTGAATGCTGTAGTTTGTCTGTGCACCTTCTTTCGGGCAGTGGAAAGCATTTTTAATATGACAATTAGAATAATAACAATATTAAAACAAGAATAATAATAACAACCCCTGCCCTATCCTAGAAATTGAGAATTTGGATTGGTGACATAGCCAGACTCTTATACCTCAATTAAACCACCACATCAATGTCAACTCTAACAACAGTAATGGTAACAACAAAACAAAAACTATCCTCCTCATCATGAAAAACCTATATACACCATGCAGGTAAACATAGTCTAAAATCAGGACATGTCATTAATACAGTCAAATAAAAAAAATATCAGACACCAGATATAATTGTACTATTGGGTGCAGGACACTATAGTTGATTTATGTAAGTGAGGATAGCAAAATAAAGTAAACTGTGACATATTATCCAAGAATTCTTCATACAGTGGACTACCTGTAAAATTGATACAAAATTTGGGACCAAAATTATTCAGACACTTTGACCTGACCATGTTTTGCTTATGCAACCTTTTCACACCACAGACTGAACAAAATTAAGCATTGCTTGGTAATTGGTTGACCAAAATTGGTATTATCTAATTGTGTACTTACATTTAACAGCTGATTGGTTGATTGTACTCCATTACATACCTTTCTATCAAAGTTATGATGAATTTGTTCTGACACAAGTCATATTTTATTACCATTTTCTAAACTATAGCGAAAAAACTGTGATAATGTGAGAAAATGTTTAAGGTGTCTGAATACATTTTGGTTTGACTGTATGTCAAAAATACACTACCTTTCAGAAATTTGTGGTCTGTAAGATTTTAAGTCTCTTTATTTTTTGAGTATAAAATATATTTGAGTATAAAATGCAGTCAAAACATTAATGTTATACCATTTTTAATAATTACATTTCTGTGATGGCAAAGCTGAATTTTCAATTGTCTCAGTGTCACATGATCTGTAGGATGGGTCTTCCTTTAGTGCCCCCTCAGCACTTGGTGCGCTACGCGTGATATGCGTGGTGGGAGCGGCGGCGCTGCACAGACGCACACAAAAACCATACAATTATACACACAAAAATGAACTGGTGTGGCTGTAACAATATGGTAAGATTGAGCCAAAAGACTCAAATAAGAGGTTAAAATCAGATCAGACCCAGATTTATTATGCTGTGATAAAACATACCTGTTCATTTTTGTTACATTTTTATTGAATTTTGATGTTATGTGTCCAAAATGTTTTCCTCTCTCAGGTTTAAATGCTGTAAAATGAATGCAAAAACTGACACTTCAAATCAAAAAAAAAAAAGAAAATCTAAACCTTGACAAAAAGTAGTCTTTGAAAATGTTTAAGTATAAATCCAAATCCACAACTTATAAAATAGGTATTTATGTCTAAAAACACTAGAGAATTTATAAGCCACTTCATATAGAGTTATATCTAGTGGTAACAACATGGCATTACATAAGTTTTTCTTTTTTTTACTCCCACCAGATGGCACTAATCTACCTTCAAAAAAATTGGATTTTGAATGCCTTGTCTCTATTTTAACATTAAATACTTCTTTAAGGCGAGACACTACAGGTGAATAGGGATTTTTTTTAAATTACAAGATATCACTGTGACACTTCTCCAGTTTATTACTGGCATAAACATAAGAAAAAATCTATTACAACTTTTTGTGTAAATTAATGTTTAATATGCAAATGAGGCCTTATATACTTAAATATACGCTCATTTGCATACTTTTCCAAATACAAAATCTGGAAATTGGAAAGGACCATGTTTAAAATTATTGGTTCTATTTGTTGACATGTTAGATGAGAGGGCTTTTACAGAGGGGATTCTGGATATCTTATTTTGTGCTTTAGTAAATTAGAGAATACTGACAATAGCCTTAAAAAAATCAATTTCCGCCATGTTTTTTGGAGTTAAAGATCTATAACTCAGGATAGCAATGATATATCAACAAATCCCTCTGTAAAAGCCTTCAGAATATAGTTCAGTAAAAGACTGCAAAAGTTGGTGCTTGTCGGTGCTACTGAAGTGGATATGAGTGTGAGAAAAAAATAATTTTGAGAAAACGGCCTTTAAAGTTTTATACTGTATAACTGCATACATTTCTATAAAACCCCCAACCTACAAACAAAATATATATTCAGTTAATTAATATCAGTAGTGTATAATATTTAAAACACGTGGAAATTGATAAATGAATAAATTATTAATAGTAATAGCTATTAGAGAACTACCTTAAAGGGTTAGTTCACCCAAAAAAGAAAATTCTGTCATTAATTACTCACCCTCATGTCGTTCGACACCCGTAAGACATTCGTTCATCTTCGGAACACAAATGAAGATATTTTTGTTGAAAGCTGATGGCTGAGAAAGGCTTCAGGCAGGCCTCCATAAGGATTCAGTGCATTTGCACCCACAAGACCCATAAAAGGCACTAAAAACGTCGTTACAAAGTCCATCTCACTACAGTGGCTCTACAATAATGTTATGAAGCGACGACAATAGTTTTTGAGCGAAAAAAAAAAATCAAAATAACGACTTTATTCCACAAGCTCTGTCTTCCTGTGCTGTGGACTCACGAAGCACCAAGACGCATGCGCGAGAATATGACGCAGAACCGGCGTTCGGGAATCCATGAAATGCACACTTTATTCTCATTTTGAGCACTACGCCGAGACCTAAAGCACGATCAATGTAGAATTCAACAGCTTAGATACGGCGCGTCTTTCTCTGCTCGTTGTAAACAAATCTCCTCGCTTCTGGGTCACGTGTCCGAACGCCGGTTCTGCATCATATTCTCGCGCATGCGTCGTGGTGCTTCGTGAGTCCACAGCACAGGAAGACAGAACTTGTGGAATAAAGTCGTTATTTTGATTTTTTTTTCGCTCAAAAACTATTGTCGTCGCTTCATAACATTATTGTAGAGCCACTGTAGTGAGATGGACTTTGTAACGACGTTTTTAGTGCCTTTTTATGGGTCTTGTGGGTGCAAATGCACTGAATCCCTATGGAGGCCTGCCTGAAGCCTTTCTCAGCCATCAGCTTTCAACAAAAATATCTTCATTTGTGTTCCGAAGATGAACGAATGTCTTACGGGTGTCGAACGACATGAGGGTGAGTAATTAATGACAGAATTTTCATTTTTGGGTGAACTAACCCTTTAAGAGAACTACCTTAACAAACACATAACACCAGTCACAAAAACTGCAGAGGAACTGTCCCTGTTTGTTGTATGTCCATCTATAACTATTTGAATCAAATTCTGACGGGGGTTCGTCGTCTAATCTGTTGTTGTTTACTTTCTTTTTACTAGCTCTTGCTACTTGCTATCTTTTCTGTGAACGTTTATGAGCTGATTTCGGCGTTGTCTGCACTTTCTCTCAGGCGGAGAATACACAGGCAAGCGGCAGCGCATAGTGAGAAATTCACAACGACCAATCAGATGTGGTTTTCGGCTGCATACTTTCGCGGTTGGTTAGTTCTACAAAGGAAATGTCCATTATTTGGATTAGACAGCGCTGTGTGTGAGACTGAGAGCTTTATAATGATACCAGGCATGACATGTTTCTGTGAATGGAGACAGCACGGGAGCTCGCCTTAGAATAACTTTGGATGATTTCGGGTAGAAATCTAAAGGCGCACGGTAACAACATATAATGAAATAACCACCTTAATGTGTAATGTTGACTTTTTTTTATTTTGACATGAAAGCTTACATGTTAAGGGAGCAAACTGGCCAAATCTTTTTAAAATTGACCGCTGCATGAAAAAACGATGTCTTCACCTGCCGTGTCTCGCCTTAAATGAAAAATAATTAAAAAATCTAAAATATTAGTGAACTAAACAAATATATATATATTACATGGGGGGGGGGGGGGTGTGTGTGTGTGTGTGTGTGGGGGGGGGGGGGGGGGGGGGGGGCACTTTTGACCGAGAAGAAACAAAGTGGGGTTGGTAACATTTTGATGGTCCCCTTTAGACTTTCTGTTGACTATAAGTAACTTTGCACCTACATGTCAACTATCTCTCATTACTGTCTGCTTAATATTGGTTAAAACTTTATTTTGATGCTCCCCAACAGACATTCTACTTAATATAAGTGACACTACTGACCCCTAAAAGTCTCTAATGAGAGTTAGTTGACATGTAGATCTGACATTATAATCAACACAATATCTAAAATAGAGTTTTGCCTTTTTTTCTTTTTTTTGATAATAAAAACTTTGCTTTTTTTCACAATGATTGGCATTTAACACACATCACAGTGACACACACTGGATCAGTGACACGGTGTAAGTTCACTTCTGATAGCTGCATGTTTTAAGTAAACAATACCCTAAAATATAATTCTCTGTACAGACAGTGCAAGCAAGGTCGTTTTCAGCATATAAATCAGAAGCCACAAGTCTTATGGGAAGCCGTTTTGTGCTGATATGGGCTGCTGAGATTGAAACATTTTCCATTAATATTTTTAAACAAATTAATTTTCTTATCTCACACTGCCTGCATGACCTGTAGTCTGGTGTTTAATTTCAAAGTAATTTACCTCCAATATGAGAATACCATTTCTATACGATATTAATGTCATGGTGTGTACTGATCAGAGAAAGGCGTAATTTCAAAACAGAGGTCATGCAGTCTATCATTCCCTAAACTTCAACTAGTTCTACTAATAATAATAATAAAACAAGATAAATAAATAGATAGATATATTGTAATAACACTTTGGGAAACATTGTGGCTCAACTAGATCATATAGTACAATTATTGCGCATGTGTATAACATAATATAATTAATTCTACGTCTGTGGCGCGAGGCCTCAGGCCGTGACACTTCATGAATAAAACACATATCCCCGGAAAGCTAGCGATGCCTGTTTGTCTTTGGCCACTATCAAAGTGAACATGCAATATTGTGATAATCTATAGTTGATGAATTCAGGGCCGACTTGCCTTAGCTAAGTTCAGCTAATTTTCAGACATGGGTTGCCTCCGTAATTGAGTTTCCAATAACATTATGATTATTCCAACCCACATGATAATTGAATTCGAGCTTTGCGTTTTTCACTCTGTACTATTGCAATATTGTAGATGGGTTTCATGAAGGCGCCAAAATCTCCATGCAAATGTATTGTAATCACACATCCCGGGCTGCTTAACTTGATTTCTTATGTTATTGCACGCATTTAGCTCATAACAAATGATGTGCAGCTCTATGGTTATGAGAATGAAGTAAATTATTTTAACTTCTTATTTTTGAGAAGAATTCAGACACAGTCAAGGCAAGCGAGCTGGGCTTCAGCAAACTTTAAATGAATATTTTCCAGCGTTGTTATCAGAGACCTTATATTATAGAGATGATGAAATGTAAAGAGTACATTAAGCTGTTTTAAATGAATTGTATTGATACTCGGTTTCAATTTCTCTGTGCCCTTCGATCTTTCTCTTCGCACATACCTGTGCATTTTACAGTTTGTTCGTGTCTCTGAGATGTTCTCTAATTCAGAGTGCTGGCCCCAATCCTCATCTGTTGCATTATGCAATGCATACAGAATGCGTTGCTGAGAATGCCAATATCATTTTCATCTGAGCACCAGACCTCCCAACCGAGAGAGAGAGAGAGAGAAAGAGAGAAAGAGAGAGCACATACTGCACAATATACAGGATTCTGGGATTCCATGGCTCCCTTCCCATCCCGTTTAGAATTCTCCACCATCTTCTCTCTGCATTCGGCTGTTTGAATTTTTCAAGCCGCCAAAGAACAAAGCTACCCGAGAACAGGCAGTCAGGCCCCAAACGGAGCAGATTGCCTTGCTCTGGAAGCAGACACAGGCAGAATATTTGAATGAGAAGTGAAGCTTTTGTCTGTCGCGGGTCGCTGGGAGCTGAGGGCACACAGACAGAGAGACAGACAGATTTGTGTGCGTCTGCCAGTGGGGTGAGGGTAGACAGACACTATGCTGTCAGGAATTTCATATTGGCATTGCTGGACTGGCTTGCTGGACGTGACTTTAAAGGCAGCTAGAGAGAACAAGCCCACATGCAAGGACTGCACGGTCATGCTGATAGCAGCATGCATCTCTCATACTCACAGTCATACTATTATGACCTTGAGTATATATGGGCCTATTCAAGGTCCTGCAGAGGTATTCAATTAAAGTTCCAAGAGGACCGGTCTCTATTTCTTTCCCAGCAGAGGTCCAGACTCCAGACAATACTTTTTGGAGCAGTTATATATTTCCATCTTGGCAGCAGTAGCACTTTGTAAAATTATATATATATACACCGATCAGGCATAACATTATGAGGTGAAGTAAATTACACTGATTATCTCTTCATCACGGCATCTGTTAGGGGGTGGGATATATTAGGCAGCAAGTGAACATTTTGTCCACAAAGTTGATGTGTTAGAAGCAGGAAAAATGGGCAAGTGTAAGGATTTGAGTGAGTTTGACAAGGGCCAAATTCTGATGGCTAGACGACTGGGTCAGAGCCTCTCCAAAACTGCAGCTCTTGTGGGGTGTTCCTGTTCTGCAGTGGTCAGTATCTATCAAAAGTGGTCCAAGGAAGGAACAGTGGTGAACCGGCGACAGGGTCATGGATGGCTAAGGCTCATTTATACACGTAGGAAGTTCTGATAGAAAGGTGTCAGAATACACAGTGCATCGCAGTTTGTTGCGTATGGGGCTGCATAGCCGCAGACCAGTCAGGGTCTATATATTTCAAATTTCATCAGTTGAGCCCAGTTGGATATGAATATTTAAAGGTAAGATCAGATGTTGTATTATTAAGTAAGTTAGTAAGGTAAGATCAGGCTATTATTATGTTTACATTTTAGATACTTGTGTATGGCAGAAGGCCATGTGACTGATAAAAGATATTGTAACGGGGTTCAGGGTTCCCTTTCGAGGGATCTTGCACTGTGTCGGAACGACGAATTTGGGGATGCTCCCTTAGCAACAGCGTGTCTGAAGTATGAATGAAACTATTCCAATCCTGATTGGTGTTGCGTCATGACATAGATGTGACGGCATACCCGGAAGATACATAAGGGGGGCCGGCGCATAGTAACAGCAGTTATCGCTCTTCAGCATAGCGCTCTGTGTACAAAACTGTCTGCTGTTTGGTGTTGCTTGTCACAAAAAAAAAATATATATATATAAAAGTGAAAAGTATGGCGACTCAATACTAGCGTTGTGTGCACCCGTGTCCCTGTTATATGTTAGGCACAGACACACGTATGCTTTGCGTACAGTGCCTGGGTGTGCAGCACGCTAGGGCGGCTTTCGAGGAAGCGATTGTGACAAGATGCCGCCAGGGTGCTTTGCTCGCGGCTGGCCGTGTTCAATGAGGCTGGCCAGCCTCGTGAGCCCCGTGATCGGGCGATGCCGGTCATGGGGCTCACAGATGGACGTGTCAGCGAGATTTGGGACTGCTGAGGCATCTTCCCAGTCTTCGTCTGACAGTTCAGATGTTCTCCCTCCCCACGTGGAAGCCCGCGCTGCGGCTTCTTCCCCCGGGGTGAAGGATCCGATGCTTGAGCGGTCTGGTTCTGAGGAATTAGACGTGCTCAGCATCGAGGCAGTTGAAGTTATAACGAGAGCTCGCCACTTCTTAATGCAAGATTCAATCTCACGTTGCCGAGGCAGCGCGCAGGTTATAGGTCTGCAATTAAAGTGACACACGCAATCAGTGTGCATGTGACACTTGTTGGGTGCGAGGCATGCAGTCAGCTCCTGAGGGTGCTGGCTGTTTTCATTGAGAAATATCTTGACGCGTACAGCCGTGCGCCTTTCGGGTGTTTCAGCCTCGCACCTGTTGACTTTCTTCTCAAGGGAGGAAAGCCAATTCTATTATAACTGCTCGAATCTCTGGCCGACCGGGTATGGTTCTCAAACAATGTAGCACTGCTAGACGGTCTCCCGTGGTAGGTCCCTCTGAGGAGAGATCTGCTGTCTGAGGCAGGGGGCACAATATTTCACCCCTGCTCAGAGTTTTGGGAACTCTGGGTCTGGCCCCTGAGAGGGCCCGGTAACTAGAGGCTGGACTGTCAGCAGATGTGGTCAAGACCTTGCTCAGCTCCAGGGTTCCAGAGTTCCAAGTTCCAAATTCCTTGTTCCAGAGTTCCAACTTGGGATCTGGCAGTGGTACTTGAAGGGTTGGCTGAGGCCCCCTTTGAGCCACTGGAGTCGGCTGAGGCAAAGAACCTGACCCTTAAGGTGGCCTTTCTCCTTGCTATCACTTCTCTGAGGAGAATGGGGGACCTCCAGGCCTTGGCGGGGATGCCGACTTGCCTGGAGTTTGCCCCTGGCGGAGTTAAGGCCATCTTACATCCTAAGCGGGGCTACGTGCCCAAGGTGCCATCTAGTGTGGCCAGGTCATTGGTTCTTCAGGCTTTCCGTCCTCCACCTCACGTGATGGCGGAAGAGCTGCTAGTGTGCTTTGGTTCACCCAAGAAAGGGCTGCCTGCTTTTACTCAGACAATCAGCAACTGGATTGTCCAGGCTATAGCCACGGCTTATCAGGTGCGCAATTTGCCTTCACCGATGGCCGTGAGGGCTCATTCCACCAGAGGCATGGCCTCCTCGGTGGCCCTCCTTTCTGGAGTCCCGCTGCAGGATATCTGCTAGGCGGCTGGGTGGGCTACCCCACACACTTTTATAAGATTTTACAGCTTACACCTCCCTATGACGCCCGGCGCTAGGGTGCTCCAGTCCTAGTTGTGCCTGGTCTCCAGCTTCACACTAGGGCAGGCGTGACCCTCGGTGTGACCTAGTGGGTACTCATTCTCCAAATTCGTCATTCTGACGCAGTGCGAGTTCCCTTGAAAGGGAACGGCTCGGGTTATGTCTATAACCCTTGTTCCCTGAGAAAGGGAACAAGCACTGCGTCTCGCCGCCACACCTAGTCACGCCTGGAGCGCATGCTTCTTTGCGATAATTGCCGTTACTATGTGCAGGCCCCCCTTATGTATCTTCCGGGTATGCCATCACATCTACATCATGACGCAACACCAATCAGGATTGGAATAGTTTCATTCATACTTCAGACACGCTGTTGCTAAGGGAGCATCCCAAATTCGTTGTTCCGACGCAGTGCTCGTTCCCTTTCTCAGAGAACAAGGGTTATAGACATAACCGGAGCCATTTTCCTCTTGAAGTCTGGACCGTTTTTATATTTTTCTTAAAATAAGTATCTACTAAAAACAGCCTACATAATAGGGGTGTAACGATACCCTCAAGTCACAATTCGATACATATCATGATACTGAACTCAAGATACGTTATTATTGCGATACTCAAAAACATATGGTAAAAGATTAACAAAAAATGTACTGTTGATTAAAAAGCTAAATTTGGTATTATATTGGGGTGGAAATGAATAGGCTTGGACTTGGTGCTAGTAACCCAATGCACAGGCCAATTTTGACACCAGAATAAAAATATTCATGATTCTGAAAATACAGAACAATTTCAGACGAATATGCTTGCAATTTGTCACTGACTAGATATATTTAAAATAATGTAGGACACTTTTTACTGGTAACATAAGACATTTGGCATTATCAGGACCCACAAATATAACCCCATTATAATGCTACATTATATTCAATTACATATAGTAGTTTTTGTGTAATACTGTCACAATCACCAGTGAGAGTGCCCCTGATTACCACCTGAGGGCACTCCACCCCGGACTGTCACTCCATCACAAACTACATTACCCATAATCCTTTGCCCGGACTCATTAGCACTCACTGTTTACACCTGTGTCTCATTACCCCATTATCCTAGCCATGTTCACTCTTTCATTCACTGCGATGTCTTGTTTGTTGTAAACTGCATTTCTGAGCGTTTCCCTGGTTTCATGTCTCTGATTTTGGATTTCTTGCCTGTTCCGTGGATTACCCATTTGCCTGTCTCTCTTGCCTTTGTTTGCTTTATTGGACTGATTACATGTTATGACCTCTTGCCTGTTTGATGACTTGAGTGTGGATTACCCTTTAATAAAGCTGCATTTGGATCTTCTACCTTCTGTCTCAGAGCCGTTCGTTACAAGTACTCACACTTAAACTCTTTTTTTTCTCACACAGTAATTTTCATTTTTTGTAAACTATAGGCCTATATATATATATATATATATATATATATATATATATATACAGGGCTGTACAGTGCGACATACATGTCGCACGTGCTACAAAAAAATCTGTCTGTGCGATGAATATATTTACCCCAGTAGCACGCGTGCGATACAGTTTAGCATGTGAGACAGAGCTCGTTTGAGTAAAGGGAGAATTTGTTTTGTGCTCGTGTGAGGTTAATCTAGGGCTGCACGATTGACTGAAATTAAACCAAAATCGAGATTTGTCTTTGTGAAATTATGAATCGCTTAAATTTTTAAATAAATAAATATATGTGCAGATGAAGCGCAGCGTTCAGGGCGGATCGATTGGTTCGCAATAAATGCTGCTCTATCTCTGCATGCACTGTGAGATGTGAGTCATTGGCATTTTAGTTCGAAAAGGGGCACGGTTTGCATGAAAAATTGCTAATGTAAAATCTGTCAATGGCTCTGTGCGCACCGGGGTACCGAACCCGAGACTCTGAAGGAGGTGGCACTTGAACTGTCCCGCGATTCACGTGAATTTGAAAGCAACACGGACTCGGGTGCACATTTGTTCAGGAAGAAACGTAACCTGCATATGTGTTTTAGCATATTACAATGTATTTAGTTCAATAAAACACATGTAAGGGATGATGGTGTTGATGATTTACCTTGGATACTAGTGTATTCGCGCATATACGTGCAATCAGGGCAACAAATGAACTTCATGCGAACAGAAGCGTTTACAAACCTGTTGTCCAACAAAAGAGAACATTTAATCGAGTGTTTGAAATAACCTACTTTTGTAATCTGACAGGCTTCACATCACAGAATGAGGCAGAAATTATATTTTTTTATAATATTCTGTAGTACAGTGATAGATTTGCGGTGTAGAGACGTGTACAGTACTTTTTTCTCAGTGAATACTTAAGATAAAATAAAACAAAAATTAAGACATTAGTCACACATTTTATCATAATTTAATATTTTATTATAAAACCTTATACCTTTCTAATGATTTATGTTTTCTGTAAAATATAATAATAATAAATAATAATAATTGTTATTATTATTTTTATTCTTAAATATTTGTATTGTATAGCACTTTTTGTTGCATTTTTCAGACATGGTAACAGACGTTTTATACATCCTTTTTATACGTCCTACAATTTTGTGGGCTGTGCTACAAAACTTTCAACCTCTGTAGCACCAGTGCTATGTGCAAAAATAGTTAACGTACAGCCCTGCTATATATATATATATATATATATATATATATATATATATATATATATATATATATATATATCACTACCCATGACATATTGTGGCAATTTGGTAACACTTTATTTTACATTGTCCTTGCTATACATGTTACTAGCAGGTACCCAACTTCTCTCCTCCGGACCGTAACCTTCCCAGTCCACCAGATACTGGAATCCACGTCCCCTCCGTCTCGAGTCCAGAATACGATTGACCGAATATGTTGGTTCCCCATCTACGAGACGTGGCGGTGGGGGAACCGGGACAGGCAGATTAAGGTGAGAATGAAAAACAGGCTTTAATTTGGATACATGAAAGGCGGGATGAATTCTCCTGTACGCTGGAGGCAGTTTGAGGCGGACTGTCACCGGACTAATAATCTTGGTGACAGTGAACGGGCCGATAAATTTGGGAGCAAGTTTATTAGACAATGAGCAGAATATTCTTGGTAGAAAGCCACACTTTTTGACACACGATGTATACGGGAGGCTTAGCCCGGTGGCGATCGGCTTTAGCCTTAGTTCGCGCCCCCACCTGGAGCAGAGTCTCACAGGCTCTGGTCCATGTGCGGTGGCACCTCTGGATGAAGGCGTGAGCGGAGGGGGCCGCGACTTCGGAATCCAGGCTCGGAAAAATAGGTGGCTGGTAACCTAGACTACACTCAAAAGAGGAGAGGCCCGTGGATGATACTGGTAACAAGTTATGAGCGTACTCTACCAGAGAAAGTTGTTGACTCCAGGATGAAGGATTCTTGGAGACCAAACATTGCAACACCCTCTCCAGATCCTGGTTGGCTCGTTCGGTTTGACCAATGCTCTGGGGATGGTAACCCGAAGACAGACTGACTGTCGCCCCTAGTAATTTACAGAACTCCTTCCAGAATTTGAACACAAATTGGGAACCTCTGTCAGAGACCACGTCCATCGGGAGGCCATGTAACCGTGACACCGCTGTCTCCTTGGCTGAAGGTAATTTGGGCAAGGGAATGAAATGTGCTGCCTTCGAGAACCGGTCCACTACGGTTAAAACAACCGTCATGCCATTAGAGGGCGGGAGGGCGGTGATAAAATCTAGCACAATGTGGGACCAGGGTCTCGAAAGGATAGCCAGCGGATGAAGTGACCCATCAGGAGGTCGATTAGACGTCTTACCAATGGTGCAAGTCGAGCAAGCCAAGACGAAGCTGCGAATGTCACGAGCCATACATGGCCACCAAAATCGTTGCTTTATCAAACTGCTAGTGCGGTTGACTCCTGGATGGCAAGCAATGTTGGAACCGTGACCCCATTGAATGACGTTGGACCTTAACCCCTCCGGAACAAACAATCAACTTGTGGACAACCGCGCGGATGCGTTACCCCTTCTAAGGCCACCTTGACCTTCGATTCGACCTCCCATGTGAGTGTAGAGATAACTATCTTCTCAGGCAAAATGCACTCGGGAGTAACCGGGCGTTCGGAAGGCTCAAAAATGCAAGATAAAGAATCGGGTTTGATGTTCTTGGCGGTTCGAGAGAGAAAAATCAAAGCATCCGAAAAAAAGTGCCCACCGAGTCTTTTGGCAGATCTAATATATTCAAGGTTCTTGTGATCGGTCCACACAATAAAAGGTACCCCCGACCCTTCTAACCAATGCCGCCACTCCTCCAACACAAACTTGACAGCCAACAACTCTCTGTTACCAATGTCATAATTACATTCGTCAGGTGACAGACGATGGGACAAAAACGCGCAAGGATGCATCTTATCGTCTGAAGAAGAGCGTTGGGACAGAACTGCACCTACCCCCACCTCTGACGCATTGACCTCTACCACAAACTGACGTGAGGGATCAGGGGAAATAAGAATGGGAGCCGAAACGAAGCAACTTTTGAGGTTAGAAAATACAGCCTCAGCTGTATTAGACCACCTGAACGTCATTCTGGGAGAGGTCAAGGCGGTCAGAGGCGTGGCTAGTTGGCTGAAGTTGCGAATTAAATGCCGATAGAAGTTGGCAAACCCCAGAAACCTCTGTAGGGCCTTACGGGAATCTGGACTTGGCCAATCTACCACAGCCTTAACCTTGTCAGGGTCCATACGCACTCCCTCAGATGAGATGATGTACCCTAGGAAAGGAACAGACTGTGCATGAAAAGCACATTTCTCCGCCTTGACAAAAATCCCATTCTCTCGCAACCTCTGAAGCACTCTGTCTGAGGTGTTGAATATGTTCCTGGAGAGACAAGGAAAAAATCAATATGTCATCCAGGTAAACATATATGACCATAACATATATGGTCAACAAAGTCTCTCAACACATCATTGACGAGTGCTTGGAAAACCGCTGGGGGATAGCCCGAACGGCATAACCAAATATTCTAAATGGCCCCTGGGGGTGTTAAAAGCAGTTTTCCACTCATCCCCCTTCCTGATACGGACCAAATGATAAGCGTTACGTAAGTCCAATTTTGTTAAGATAGATGCTCCCTGCAACCTCTCGAAAGTTGAACACATCAGCGGCAAAGGATAGGTATTCTTCACTGTGATGTTGTTCAGCCCTATGCAAGGTCGCAGAGTGCCATCCTTCTTCCTCACAAACAAGAACCACGCCCCTGCTGGAGAAGAGGAAGGGCGGATGAATCCGGAGGCTAGAGAATCAGAAATATATTTCTCCATGGCCTCCCTCTCTGGAGCAGAAAGAGAGTAAAGTTTGCCTCTAGGTGGAGACTTACCTGGGAGTAAATCTATAGCACAGTCGTAGGGACGATGCGGAGGAAGAGAAGCAGCACGGGACTTACTGAACACTTCCTTCAGGTCGAGATACTCCGAGGGCACGTTAGACAAATCCACTGCCTCACTCTGAAAAACAGAACGAGACACAGACGAACAAGCAGATACAAGACAAGACTCATAACATTTAGTGCTCCAGGATGACACAGAATTGTGTCCCCAGTCAACCCTGGGGCAGTGCTGGATCAGCCAGGGCTGACCGAGGACCACGGGAGCAAGGGGTGAGTCCAGTAGAAGAAAGGAGATCTGTTCCGTGTGATTGCCAGATGTGATGAGTGTCAGGGGTCTAGTGGTGAGTGTGATGGGTGGAAGTTCTTGACCGTTAAGTGCACTGACCGATATGGTGTTCTTGAGAGGAGTGATGGGTAAACCCAGAGTTCGTGCCAGACATAAATCCATGAAGTTACCTTCTGCGCTGGAATCCAGAAGAGCTTGACAGTTGTGAGTCCGGGCCGCCCACAGCAGTCTAACCGGAAGGACAGTAGAGGATGAGGTATTATCCACGGAGATCCCGCCTGACAGTAGCCCTCCTCTTACCGCTGGGCGTGGTCTTTTAAAGGACAGTTATTAAGGAAATGTCCGGCTCCGGCACAGTACATGCAAAGACCACGGGATCTCCGTCTCTCTCTCTCCTCTCGGGAAAGCAGAGCACGACCCATCTGTATGGGCTCAGGATCCGAGACAGGGCTGACCGCATCCCAACCGCTGGCCTGAGGGCATTCGACATTCCCGGAGTGAAAAACCATCCTGGATCGTTGTTCCAGACGGCTGAGACGGGTGTCCACCCTCAAAGCCACCCCCAAAGTCCAGGGTGAAAATCTCCTTCTGGATGCGGTCAGCCAACCCATGCAGGAACATGCTTCCTCGTTCCATTTGCACTCGGCGGCCAGGGTGCGAAAGTCAATGGAATAATCAGAGAACAAGTCGAACACAAGTTTCATCTCCTCCGCCAGTGCCTGGAACGATGAACAGCAGAGATGTTGGTTTTCCCACACCGCTGCTCTCCCCGTCAGAAGTGTGAGGACGAACGCCACCTTAGATGCCTCCGTACTGAACGTCCGAGGCTGTAGAGCAAAGAACATGTAACATTTCGTCAAGAAGGCTCTACAGTAGTTGGTCTCACCCGCACAACTCTCAGGCGACGGTAGGCATGGTTTGGGAGTGGGAGAAATCGGCGGTGCGCTGGGTACAGTGGGACTAGCGAGTTGTTGAATCCGTTGGGTCAGCTCGGACACCTGTGCTACCAAGTTCTGAACTGCTCGTCCAGTGATGGCGAGGTTCTCCTCCTGTTGATCTTGTTGAGCGCTGCTGTGTGACAGAAACTCAGTAAGGTCCGCTGTACTCGCTGAATCCATCTTGGTCAGAGCGTTCTGTAATGATACGATGAAGGCAGGATTCAAATGCAAGTAAAATGTCTTTATTCAGACAACAGCACAGACGATGACTGAAAGCGAGATCTAAGTCCAGAGCAAAGAACACTCGGTAGCACAAGGACGCTGCAGGCAGCCCAGATCTCCGGCGGGAGAAGGCAGACGGTGAGGGAATGATGACGAACAGGCAGGACACAGGCAACGGCAGGAGACACACAGGAACAGGCGGGAACACGGGAAAATCAAACAACGCTCTGAAAAAGACAAGGAGAATACAGGGAGACTAAATAGGGTGTGCTGATGAACTGCAGCTGGTGCGCTGATCAGCTGTGACAGGTGTTACGATCAACAGCAAAGCAGTGGCTCCGCCCCATCCACAGACACACAACACACACACACACACACACAAGATATGAGACAGTGAATTCATGAACCGTGACAGTTACATGTAGTTACTATAGTAATGGCCATAAATTATGCATAATTACATGCAACTAACCCTACAACAAACCTAATCCCAACCCTAATCCTATAGTAAGTAGTTAATTAATATTACTCAGTACTTAATTGAATAATTATACTGTAACAAGGACACCTTAAAATAAAGTGTAACCCAAAATGTGCTCATTATGAGCAGAATAACAAATTAACTAGTAAAATCTAAATTATGTTGTTTTACCTTTCCGTCTAAAATAATTTAGTCAATTTGTTTATTATGAAATGCTCTTAACGTGCTGATTGATAGGCCTAATGCTAAATGTATATTAAAAAATAATTATATTTGCTGCATGTTTTCTGAATCATTTTTGCGAAAGTATAGTTTCTTTTTTTCCCTTTTTTTGTTTTGCTGCTCACCTAATTTAGCACCTAATTTTGTTAAAATAACCGTGTCATCTGAAGCTCTTGTAGCACTTTATGTCTTTAGCGGGGGAGAGAAGAAACACCCATGGAGTGGAGAGGGCTTGAATGAAGCCCGTTTGGCTCTAGATAAAAAATGTAGAGGATATTGCGCCAAATGATCATTACCATAAAAGCTTGTGTTGTGAACAGCTCCGTTGTTATGATGCGCTGCTCATTAAACTATAGAAACGGTAAAATGGATCTACAGTTGTCATTTTGATTCTGAAATAAGAGGATGCCTGTGCTATTACATACATCTATGCTAGTGGTAATACAGTGTTATAACCTATACACATGATCCACTGTGTATCATATATCACTGCACTATTATATTTCCATTTTGTTGTGATCTGTGAATTAATAAGATAAGGAAGAAATTGAACCTACGAGGAAACACTATTCAAGGTGCAGTCACAACACTTTTCTTTCCATTGACTTCCATTCTGAGTTCAAAACGCAAGATTATGCAATTTTTCATAGTGTTCCATAGTTCAAGCTTGGTGGACCCTGCCCTGTGTATGACGTGTGACCAGTAGAAAATTGATACATCACAGCCTGACTGAATTAAAAGTATGGAAACTTTAAAAGGTGAGTTCCCCCAAAAATGAAAATTATGTAATTAATTACTCACCCTCTTGACGGTCCAAAGCTGTAAGACCATCATTCATCCTTGGAACATGAATTAAGATCTTTTTGATGAAATCGGAGAGCTCTCTGACGCCTCTATAGACAGCAATTTAATTAACACTTTCAAGGTCCTTAAAGGTAGTAAAGACATCGTTAAAATCGTCCATGTGACTCCAGTGGTTCAATTTTACTTTTATGAAGAGATGAGAATACAACAGCTTAAGAGTCTGACACAGGCTAGAAGAAATTGTTGAAGAAAGTCGTTTTGTTTGTTTTTTGCGCACAAAAAGTATTCTTGTCACTTCATAAAATTAAGATTGAACCAAGTCACATGGACTATTTTAACTTTTTTTTTTATATACCTTTTTGCCTTGAAATAGTTAATTAAATTGCTGTCTATGGAGGGGTCAGAGAGCTCTCGGGTTTCATCAAAAATATCTTAATTTGTGTTCCAAAGATGAACAAAGGTCTTACGGGTTTGGAACGTCATGAGGGTGATTAATTAATGGTAAGTGGAGTAGGATACACACATATACATATACACATATATATATATATATATATATATATATATATATATATATATATATATATATATATATATATATATATATATATTTTTTTTTTTTTTTTTTTTTTTTTTTTTTTTTTTGCATTATTAAATTATGTATTTTTAAAAAGATGCAGCAGAGTGTGATGTACATTATTGCATTGTCTGTAGAAATTTTGCATGCTCAAACTTCGCTTTATATGAATCAACAATTTCAATTGATTCAATGTTTGGGGAAAAAATAAGCATGAAGATTCACCCTTAAACCTAACCCTTCTGGATGTAAATGCAGATTGTATGAAAATGCAAAAAACAATTACATATTCATATGAATTCGCTGCTAATTTGCAAACTGTCAAATAGTTACAAATTGCCATGAGAGTGTGTTGGAGAAATCACAGTTACAGTTGGGTTGCTTCATGAGCAAGAATGAGAACCGATGGAAAAATATTTACAGCAGAACATAACTAAAAAAGGTGAATTCATTACAAAAAAAATATTTCATAATTTTGTTTCTGTCTGCTTTGCTAATTCACAAAAAAAATAGAACACTTTGCTCACAAATCAACAGCACTATGGATTGTGAATCAGTTTTCTAGCAGAATTGTTATTTTAGAGCCAGGCACAAGATGAAATATATATTTTCCAGACCTGGAAAGCACCATTTTAAAATCTGCAGGTTTTCCATGTTATAAGATAATATTTGTTGTATACATTAATTGATGGTCTTGGAATATATTGCAGCGGCGTTAGATTAGGAGAAAGAAAGGTTGCCACAACTTTCAACAAAACATGACATAGGAATGAGAACTCAGCCTCATTTGCATACGCTGACATTTTGAAGAAAATATTTCAACGTTGGTGGAGATGTGTAATGAAATCCTGCCAGCAGCCCGTTATGGAATAATATTACCATAAAGGTAACCTATCCATATTCTCCAGTCTCGTTTTGTCCTCTCCTGCCATGTTCACTCTCTCTCCAGGATTATTTTTCTTCTGTTTCCTCTGATTTGTCTTGCCAGTGCTGAGCTAGGCTTCTCTATCTGACTCTTTGCAGGCTAATTGTGCGCCGCAGTGGAGAATTTGTTAGTGGTGACACCTTGCAACCCAGTGGGAATGCATCTCATTATCGGCCAACGTCCAAGAACATCAGACATTATTAGCTGTCATTAATCTGCAATATATATGGAGGCAGAATGAAAGAAGGAGGGGGCGGGGCATGAAGGGCAACGCGGAACACAAAAGAAGAGGAAGTGCTGAGGGTCAGGAAAAGAAACCTCTTTCAGGTGAAAGGTTAATGTCTGTAAAGCTCCTCTTTAAGATAATGATGAAAAATATGGAAAATTGAAAAAACTAAAGTAAAAATACACTCTTTTATATATAGACAGCGAGTGTATTGAAGACATTCATTTGATACAAATAATTAAAGAAAATACTGTGCTTAAAAAAAACACTCATTCACAGCCCTTGACCCAGAACTAAGTTCTGCAATTATTTCCCCACCAGAGCAATTAAAGCATCAAATACTACCTTTAAATCAAAGTACGTTTTTGCAAGTTAGACTCAACTAAGCCTCAGATGAAATATGGACTGTAGATCAATGGCTTATTTTCAAAAATATGCTAAAATACTTTATAGTACTAAATACTTTAAGTAAAAATGAATGTCTATGATGTACTTGTGTCATAATAATGCAATGTCTTTTGATTATCTTCATTTGGTCACTTTTTTGCCAAATATTGATAAATGTGAATACAGTAATAATGATTAATATTGATACAATTTTTCATTATATAGTTTTTTTAATTTATTTTCTATCTCCAATTAATGGCCTTACTGAAGACATTGGAGAGTTGCATTGCAATTAAATTACATGCAATTTTTGCTGAGGTGCTTATCTTTTTGCATCTTAATATATCTTAATATAGAGTGAAATACTGTCATTAAAAGATTATCGAAACATACCTTACACTGTTATAAGTAAATATATTGATGTGAATTCTAGGTTTCTAAACTTATTTCACAATTTGAAGCAATATGAAGGAGGTTTTGTAGGATTGTATTTTGTTTTCTTTTGATTTAAATATATTTTTTTTTCTCAGAATCCAGTTGAAATAAACCACCTTTGACAAGCTTAAAGTAGATTTGGTGAACGTGCAGCCATGGCGTGTTTGCGTGTGTCGCGGACCTCTCATACTTACAGCTACCTCAGTGTATTTAATTTGATTCAGCATCTTTTGGCTGTTTTTCCTGTACAGCCACGCCTGAAGACGGGTATATGCAAACGTGATGGGATTACAGCTTCTAAGCAGATTTTCATGGAGGAAGGGTTCAACATGGCCCACTTGCCTTGGCAAATAAAATACAGGCCGCTAAAACACAGAAGAACTTCTCCCCACCCCCATCCTCAGTCTTTCTCTCTCTTGCACATTTGCTTTCATTAGAATAGTTTAGGTGAAAAGAAGCGTCTGTCTCCTGTGGATTTTCTCTGCTCTTTGAGCCAGGCCTGCTCTATGGCCCTAATGACTCAAAGTTCCCCTATAAAACGTCTACAGCGCAGCTCCCTGCAAATTGAGTTTCCTCTTTGAGCCAATTGAGTGTGGTTTATGTAAGCTGCGGGGAGCGCCTTTGAACCCTGCTTCCAACGCCGCCAGCTTGGGGTCACAGGAAAAGATGGAGGCCACTGTCGCAGACGCCCAAATTCATGCCACATTGAGGAGAACGGCTCCTCGGAGGAATGAAAAAAAAGCATGCGGATTCCCATTCAGAGTTTAAGGAGCATGGAGCAGGTGTTTGCTTCCTTTATGGGTAGTAAATGAGTTTGTAAATGAGATTTCATGACATTAAAACTCTCAAATGTTTAGATTATGCCAACTTTAAAGACAATAATTTCCTCTTTTTGCTTGCTCTCTTAGAAACTAGTGAATCTTTATGGAACTCTGTTCACATTTCACAACGTCTTTACTGGACGTTTGATAAGCCCTTAAAAATAGTTTGGCAGTTAAAATGTGCGTAAAATACAAAACAGCACATTGCATTCGTTGGTACCCTTCGATTCTGAATATGCATTTAATTAATGCAATTCATCTGTTGCATCTCATAATGCAAGTGGATGACTTCACCCAAAGCCCTTTAAAACACAATAAAAAAAGGCATGTAAAAGTGAAAACATAGGAGTTATTTTGCAAAGTAGGCACTGCAAATGTAACATGATACAAATAATTTTGAGTTTGTTATAAGTGTTGTTTTCATTGTTGCAAAGTTCTAAACACAGTGTTCATTCTTGTAACTGTAGACTTTCTTTCATAATTGTATTTTTAATTGTAGTAATTTTTGCAATTTGCTAATTAATTACGAGAAAGATGTAATGCTTTATTTTTCCGTCATTATTTAGAGATAAAAAAAACAAAAATTTTATATAAAGTCCTTAATTTTAACGGTCAAAAATGAAATACAGTGTTGCAATTACAAGATAACATAATATTTTTTCACCCTTTCTTTAACTCATAATGTGTGGAGGGACATGAGGGGGCCTCCAAAGCGGCTGGTGCCCCAGGGCCTCGAAGGACCGTAATCCGTCCTTGGGTGTAACCTAATGTAGTCAGGGAGCTTTGGTCACAATAATTAATAATATTTTTGACTTGAATAAAACTAGTTTATTTAGAAGTTGCCCCATGAAGCACCATTTTTTAGGTTACCTGACAAAACATTTTCTTTATTCTCCCCTTTTTTCTTACAGCATAGATATGGAAAGGTCGTTAATGAAAAACCAGCCCAGTACAATGCGATGCATATTTAATGCAGGGCAGCATTCCCACCTCTGCAGATCGGCTTTCTATAAGTATCACTCGAAAGGTTTCTGGGAGCCTTGTCTCATGCTCTTTTGTTTCTTGGGCCCTTTAAGGAAGGGTGTTAATGCCAGTGGAATACGTTTGATCACAGGGGCTGGCGGCGGCCCGCGGTGGGTGATACGGCATGGCATTGGGCTCAACAGGATTGTAGTGTTAAAGGCGTGAAAACACACACTCCTTCTCCTGTAATGAAAGCCGCTAAAGGTCTCAGCACAAATCCACCCACCCCAGCCCCACAATTATGCACACGCACTGCCATAAATCTAATGTGCTTTCATGAACTGCAAGAGCACAGTACATAAAAACGTGTTGCGGATTTGCATACAAACATACTTATTCCAAATCCCTCTCAGAAGTTGTAAATGATTGTCTCTTCCTGAAATACATTTCACCAAATTGTATTTAGGCATGTTTATGAATCCTATTATGCCGTGGGTTTGATCATATTTTGTGGACAGCAATGGCTTCCCCATCGCCGCTGAAAGGGGGGAGACAGAGAGAGAGCGAGAGGGAGGGAGGGAGGGAGAGAAAATGGGCCCGGAGCAATAGATTCTGTCATTTGTTTCAGACAGACTGTGATTTCTGCTCGGCGTTTGACGGCAGGTCCTCCGTTGCTCTCTATGCTGGAGATGGATCCGCTGTGGTATCCTCCAGAAGGATAATTCAATAAAGCCTGTCACATGCTGTGATTGGACATAGTAATACTCCTGCTACTAACGCTAATGTTCATTTCAGCAGGTGAACGCCGGCCCTAATCTGTTAGCGGCGCTCTTGTCAACTATTTGAGTTACATCTTTTGTTAGACGTTTACAGGGCATCTGCATAATCGCAAAAGTACGCCGCATTTGTATGGTGAATTGTTCATACTGAGTATTTAATAAAGTGCAACAGTATGGTTCCTGAAGTAACAATCTCATTCAAAATCTCTACTGAGAAATATATTTAGCCTATAAACCTTTTGAGAGAGATGTTTAGATGGAAGAGATAAAGTTTATTTGCTGAATTTCTGGTAAAGTACTACATTACCTCAAATTCTGAATGGAGATCCACTGATTTTAAATTGGTGCTGCAGACACATTTTTACAAAGCAAAGTATATGCAAGTACTGTTAGCTAATGCTTTTGTTATGATGCAACATGATCTCATGATAATATTTATGTTTTGTTATGTAAAGTGTGGTTCTATCACACACAATTACTTGCATTTGCATAGACACTGAAACATACGATATTGACATATTGTCAGAATCGAAAACATAAATTATTTGTCTGTGAACAACTTTACAGACATACAATTGTGTATGAATACTTATTTATACATTTTAAAACTGTGACATTAATATATTGTGATTCGATTGTATCAATGACATTGTTTTCAGTCACATTTGAAATTGTAACATTTTGCTTTGTTCTGTGTGATTTTTGCTGCAAACTCGTTTAGTATGATTACGTAATGTTAAACAAGACTACACTTTAAAACATTAAAATGAAGAGCATTCATTTAACCATTATCCATTATATATATATATATATATATATATATATATATATATATATATATATATATATATATATATATATATATATATATATATATATATATTGTCCATTACATGTTATATATTCTTTTTATAATCCCAAAAAATGTCTGGGTTTATCAAAGCTGTATCTGTCACGGTGTGCTCAGGCAGAAAGGCAAAGACAGGTAAGTAAAATACTCAAACGAAGTTTAATAAACAAGGCTACTCAGGTGAGCCGTAAATGTAGCAACACACTCTATCCATAGACAAGACCGAACACAGACTGAAAGAAACGAGAGAGCTAAATACAAACAGAAACGAGTTAATTAACAGGACACAGCTGAACAGAACTAAACTAACGAAGGTAACCATGGGGACAGATGAGTGGCGGGGAACTGAACAAAGAAACATGTGACAAATGAAAACAGGAAGTCCTGACTGCTTGGACAGTTCAGGGAGCCCTGGCGGCTTGGACAGTTCATGGAGCCCCTCATGGCCTGCATTCGTAGAGGGATAGCCCCCCAAAAAAATCATTTTGGGAGACACCAGGTACCCTAGAGCAAGGACTGGACAGACGGGAGGCGGAGTCCACTCTGGAATGGGGATGGGAGGTGGAGTCCACTCTGGACTGGACGGATGGTAGGCGGAGTCCACTCTGGACTGGACGGACAGGAGGCGGAGTCCACTTTGGACTGGACGGACGGGAGGCGGAGTCCACTCTGGACTGGACGGACGAGGCGGAGTCCACTCTGGACTGGGGACGGGAGGCGGAGTCCACTCTGGACTGGAGACTGGAGGCGGAGTCCACATATATATATATATATATATATATATATATATATATATATATATATATATATATATATATATATATATATATATATATATATATATATATATATATATATATATATATATATATATATATATATATATATATATATATAAACGGCTTGATTCAATATCATAATTCGCAGTGCTTTATGAGTAGTTCTATAGATAGATAGATAGATAGATAGATAGATAGATGATAGATAGATAGATAGATAGATAGATAGATAGATAGATAGATAGATAGATAGATAGATAGATAGATAGATAGATAGATAGATAGATAGATAGATAGATAGATAGATAGATAGATAGATAGATAGATAGATAGATAGATAGATAGATAGATAGATAGATAGATAGATAGATAGATAGATAGATAGATAGATAGATAGATAGATAGATGATAGATAGATAGATAGTCTTTTAGCCACAGTAAAGTCTGAACATATTGAGCCTTGTCAACAATTTTTTAAAGAGCATATACATATTATATTTTCCAGTTGTATGTGTCAGTGGACAGGGGCTCTTTACCTTGATCTCCTGCAGCTGTGGTCCATGTGCTCTCGCACAGTCCACCATTAATTGAGAGGACAAGCTGGTGAGTGCAGAGGTCATAAACATTTCTAGAGTTATAAAACTTTCATTAAGTTCTCACGATATCTTGCCACCTCGTGACCTCTCCTGCTCTTTTTTTCTCTGAAGAGCCCAGGAAAAAGAACTGGGGGCTTATTGCATTGGTGAACAAGCCCTGTCTTTGTGGTGCGCAGTCTTTTTCAAACTGTCTCGGCCTCTTGACTCGTCCTAAGCCAGAGATCAGTGCTTAGAAAGTGGCAAAACAAAAGGCTGCTTTAATGAGATTGTACAACAGAGTGAACAAGATGGGGGGAGTCCTGCAAATAACCAAACTCAGACCACTCCTTTCCCAAAAGGCCTTTCACAATCCTCTCTAAGCCTGCTTGTATGAATACGGAAAATTATCAAAGGACTATCATTGCTCCAAAAGACTTGCTCTTAAAAAGGGAAGATCGGTCTGCTGTTATTCGCTTACAAAGGCTTGAAATGCAAACGAATTCCTGAAGAATTGCCCAACATTGCTGACATTCTACTGAATGGGCTGTCTATTTGAAACCGTTCTGTCTCAGAGCAAGACTTAAGAATGTCGAAATCATGATGCTTGAATACAGTTTAAGAAGCTTAACAGCTAAAACAAGCCATCTTTTTTGTAGTTGAACAGCTTTTAGGAATCTTATTTCAGTCTCCTTGGCGATCCTCTTCCTGAAGACGTTATCAAGAAATCTCTCACAAAATTGACTAGTTAATCTTACAAATCAAAGATAAACCACTCAAAGAAATGATATGCAGGGTGAGACTATCAAGTGTTTGTGCCAACAGTCTCTCAATAATGTTGGCACAAGATACAAAAGCGAACAGATCTCTTTCATGGACCCTTCCATTTCAGCAGGGCCCCTGTGGAACTGTGGTGCTTGACCCCTAATCCAAAACGCTATTTAAAGAGGAGGGGGGAGGACTGAAAACATCTCAGGCTTTTTCTGATAACCATCGCACTCTAACCCCATTATCAGGCCCAGGTCCTCACACCCCGGACCTGTCCCCTCGGGCCAGTGGCCTACCTCTCACCCGATCGCTTTTCAGCCTGACGAATGACACCCCGGAATAGCGGGATGAGTCTGGCGTGACCTTCTGCTGCCCTGAGTCTTTTAATGCTAACTATGTTATGACCATGTGCCCACCCCACACCAAATGACCTCTTCCACTTTTATCTTTACAGATATTGTTCGTATTTTTTCAAGGAGAAAATGGGTAGCAAAAGGAAGTTCACTTGTCCACCTTTGGTGACTAATTGCTGACCTATAAAAAACAATTTCACCTAGCTGTGGCTAAGTGTTTTGGGTTTCTTTAAGGTATGTGGACAATGTGAGAAACATTTAAAGGCTCCGTCATGCTGCTTACAGCAGTGTCTTTTATATTCTTTAAATTGCTTCCAGGAGAAAGTCAAATAGGTATCTTTAGGGGCAGGACATTTCACCAAAGACTAAAAGTTGTTGAAGACTGTTGTGCATTGTGGCTAATCATAGTAAACAATTAACATAAGTAATTAGACAGATAAGTTATTCCCTAGTTGCACTTCCTGTACTATTTCCACTAAGCAAATCTTTTCTTTGAAGCGATAATTTATAAATAAAAAAAGAAATTTTGAAGAATCTTCATGCAGCTCCTTGACAAAAGAACAAAACAAAAGAAAAATGATCAAAGTATCATGAAAGTTGTATATGACGTGTGCTGTATCCCAAATCTTCAGAAGGAACAGACTCACATTTAAGTTGCTATGTACTGATTACCTCAGCGTAGCTCTCAAATCTCATATTTTTACTCATTGTGTCAGGTTTGACGTAATTCACCCTTCGCTGGGATTTTAATTGACAGGCGATCTGACCAATCATAATCCGCCGAATCCGCCATTTTTGTCCGACAAAGCAGTCAAGAGAGTTCGCAGACTAACGTCGGTGGACTTGAACTTGAAAAACGGTGTGTACTGACGTCCTTCCGCGGTTGAAACAGCATTCCTTCTGAAGTTCATTCACGTTTATTTGATACTATAAATTAACTAGAAGGAAGAGATGATCGGTTCACGAGCAGCTTTAACTGCGGCGCTACAGTGCCCTGTGACCACACATTAAACAGCCACAAAACGGTATTTATTGTTTATAATTCTTTAAAAAAATGACAACATTTTAGAGTTGAGACTTTGTTTTATATTAAAAGTAACCTGCTCTGTCCTGTCTGTCAGTGCGTTGTCAGTATCCTCTTTGCTCTGCGATGTGTTTTTCACTGCATGAGAACATGATGTGTGGTGTGAGAGTGCGGCTTGTCGGACATAGCAACAGTAACTAAAGGGGGCGGGTCTTTGCGAACGGTCAATTGACACGAAATTCCATTGGTTATCCAATGTGTTAATCATTGAACAAGGTGCAATCTGAATACATATAATATAATGGAGAATGATATGAATGAACTTCGACGGAGAGGAAGAATTTCAGTAATTAACAACCTAAATTTGAGTCAGTTCATCATACAAAACTACTTCAGAAGATTCAGAAAACTTAGGGCCAGATTTACTAAACAAGGCGAAATTAGAGTGTGAGCGCAATTCCAAAAAAGCTCAGATGGGAGTGGAAAGTATTGCACATCATCAGTAGATCACGCACAGTACTTTCCACTCCCATCTGAGCTGAATTAATGAACACAGATGTCTGATTTAAGATATGCGGTAAAAAAATGTTTGGGTGGTAAATAATGGCACATTGAGGAGCGCAAACCTTTGTAAATCACCTTGCATGATTCATTTAAATACTCTCCTCCCATAAATTTTGCATCTGAAAGGGAAACTCCTACAAATGCATATGCAATAAGGTCAGCCGCAAAAATAACCCTGTCCACGCCTTTTCAGCGCAATTTTTTCACTGCATGTCTTTAATAAATCCTGACAGTAGTTTTTTAACGCTAAAAGAGGGTTTGAGCTGGCGCAAGCTGTTAGTAAATCTGGTCCTTAATATATTACAATATATTATAGTGGAATTTTATAGTGGAATACAGTAGGTATGTGGTTTACTTTTATGTTATTTAATCATGCTTTAGGAACATTAATGCAGTCACTCAGAGGTATTCATAAAGCTAGGACAGAATACAGGTTTCGGAACAACATGAAGGATATCAAATACCCCCCTGAGTTGAGTAACTGAGTAAGTGTGCACTCACTGCGAAAAAGCACAGACTGTTTAAGACATCTGTTTAAGACTTTTCTCTCAAAGGGTACAGACAACAGTAGAAGGAAACAGAATTTGACTGCTCTCCAAACTGATCCAGAAAGAAGATTATCGGCTCCTGTTGTGCACCCTCGTGTGTGCTGCATAGTTACACCAGTCTATCATTATTCATGGAAGTATATATTTGTTTTGATCATTTTTAATCTGAAAAGCGATGCTGAATTAACCGTTTGAATTAATCATGGGAATTAACGCTTTAATTCGTCCATTCAGCCCACGTCTTCGTGTCCAGCTGCACTGGGCTGCTTAACAGCAGTGGTGGAAGCATATGCTTGTGTTATGGGGGGTGGAGGCTGTGTCTCCACGGAGAACTCCCACAAAAGAGACACAATATCAGCCCTCAGACGCGTGCAATGACTTAAACGCTCCATTGTATTAAATATAAATGGGACTCCATTGTCCGACCCCGTGCGAGTGGGGAGGCAGTGTTGTCGATTAGCCACATGATTAAGCAGATGACACGGAGGGGCTGTAAAGGTAAATAAAGGCCGCCTTCTGTCACTTCCTGTGCAGGGACACATGGCTGCGGCCTCCCGAAGACCTGCCAGAACGCCCTCGCCAGCACGTTAGAATACAGCTGAGAGCTGGCAGACAAAGAAGGGGTGAGCGGTTTGATTAAAAAAGCATGAATAACATAGTCATGGTCTATGTCAGGTGTTAAGTATCTCATTGAGCCATTTGCATGTCAAAGGATGCGTTTTTTTCCCCCTTGTTTTGTGTGTGTTGTGTATGTGTGTATGTCCTACTTTAGTTACATGCCAGTGTGTGCGTTACACCTCCTATGAAGAGGGCGCCCTCTCATTGACAGCTGTTACGGCACGGCATCGTTTGTCAAAACAGATTTTATTAACACATTAACACCAAAACAAAATGAATGACTGTTCATAAGACCATATCATTTGACTCAGTGACCTGTGCCACTATTTGAATGGCAAACGCATGAGAAAAGACAGAAAATGCAAGTACTTATCATCAAGTGTTTTTTTTTCAAATTCAAATTCTGAAAAGTGTTAAGGATGCAAAATTAATTCTCTGTGCATTTACAGGGTCATGCCATTTCTTTATTAGAATGAAATATGGGCATGTGTTGATATGTTCTTGATTAAAATTATGAAAGAAAGAAAAAAAATCACTGTTGCATGCAATGTTAAACATTTTTGCATGGGTTTCCAGTCACTCTGCATTGTCGCAATGTCACATGCTTTTGCCCTGCATGTTTTTGTGCTATCTGAAGCCTTCCTAGTCCATTTTCTGTAACGGTGTTGGATGTATCGTCATTCTAGTTTAATGATGATTTGAAGCTAACCTTAGTGTGCTCTTGCCATTTTCTTCCACCCGCTTCATTGTGGGACATTCAGGTAACTAATCTGCCTTTAAATATGTCTCCAAGGGAACGCAACTAATTAGCACTGAAATTTACTGCCTTCACTTTTATTGACTTGTCCTACTTCTCCGATAATTAACTAATGAGGGAACTAATGAGCTATGTCATTCACTCATGCTGTTCAATTAAAGTACAGAATCAATTATTGAAAATAGGTTTGCATTTTTGCCACCTCTTGTGTGGACGATAGTGGAAAGTTTCAAAATGAAGTGAAAAGACTTGGGAAAGTTTAGGCTCTTTCATAACAATTCTCCTTCAGATGTGCTATGTTATTGTGTGTAAAAGTGGAAATACAATAACATGTTGTACAAAATGTATGGTTAACAATTACCTTTCAATGTATGCTATATTGTAAATACATTAGAATTTCCCAACAACATCCCTCTTTTTTTTTTTTCTTCTGTTTCAACAAAATTCAGTTCAGTCAGGGCTTGAAATGGAAGATTACATATACATTTGAAAACTCAATTCAACAGAAGGGTAATGCCCATTATTTACTATATACACACCCCTTCCCACCTGTGTGTTTGTTTATTATATAAAAAATCATGTTAAATATTTTCTAACAATAAAAGTAATACTCTGTAATCTTTCCCCCAAATCATCAAATTAAATGGAGAAAAAAAGTCTAACAAAAATGATTCATGTCTAAGTAAATGTTTTAAATGTTCAAATATATTTTTTATTTAATTGTGACAAAAATGTAAACATTAATTACTATTAATTAACAGTAGATTGGATGCAGCAAAAATAGAAATTGTGTGATAAAAACTATAGGCTGTTTAACCATCAATAAATTGTTTCGAAATGCTAACTAATATTTTGGCAAAATAGAAAGTCATACTTTGGTGATTTCAAATATGATTTCAGACCTGTTTGTCAGCTCTATAGCACAGTATGGTGGCCAGTGATCTCTCTCAGTAAACAATGCATTAGTTTGCTAATCTGGAGCTTTGTAAAAACACTAGTGTCATTAAAGAAAATTAATTACGCTAATTCACTGCCAGCTTCATTCACAGATAATCAACTTTCTCATCATTGTAATTCACACTGCCATCAGACACCATGACTGCACTCATATCAGTGTCAGCTTCTGGAACAAGTAGTACAAAGTGTATTACAATTGTGTTCCTATGATAAATTAATGTATTAATGTCTTGTATTAGCATTGTAATCGATTAAGTCTGGAAAAGAATAATAAAAAAAAAATAACTCTGGACCTACTTTATATTAGATGGCCTTAACTATACTAACATTTAAATTACTCATTTGATACAATGCACTTATTATGTACATACCAGTACATGTTTTTACATTGTACTTACATTTTAAAAATTACCTCCATGTAATTACAACTGTAATTCATTTCTGTAGTTGCATTTATAATTACACTGTTGACACTTCCCTTACACCTAACCCTACCCTTAAACTTACCCATACCACCACACCTGTCTCTAACATTACCCGTATCCCACCTCAATATCAGCAAAAATGTTTTGCAAAACAATATGAGCACAATAAGCACATTGTACTTATTTTTTTGATGTAAGTACATAGTAGTTAAGGCCACCTAATATAAAATGGGACCATAACTTCTTGCTGAGGCATCTAAAATAATTTGTATTATTTTACAATATTAAAGGAACGCAAATAGTAATAAAACATTTGTTTAAATGTCAAAAGGTTTTGATGTCAAAATAATTACAATTCTCACACTCAAGAAGGCCTGAGAGCCGAAACCTTTGTACTTTTCTGCTTGTGTAAAAAAAAAAAAAAAAAAAAAAAAACCTGCTGAATTGGATTTTTTACATTACAATTGCAAACAAATGTTCTTTGTATGGCATATAACAGTACGCTTGCACTATACAATTGATTTGTTTTTATAAAGAAAGCTGGTCTAAATAGAAAAAGAGGAATCTCATCTCCAACATCACAAGCCAAAGCAACATAAAACCCTTCTCAGATAATTAAGGCATTAAACATGCCTATATTTTCGCTTAATTAATAATTAATTTAATGAGAGGATGAGGCTGTAAAAATCACTAATTAAAACGCTGGAGCAGTGCAGAATGCATAGACTAATGGCGAAGGGGAAAATTATGCAAAAAGACTGGAAAGAAATCCCGCCACCATCACCAGCCTCCTCTGTGTTTGGGCTGTATCAATATTCTAATAATACCAAGCATGCCAGAGGTCCTGGCTGGTGTGCCAAGCAGCATTGAGTGGATGTGACAGGCTTGCAGAAAGATGCAAAAGCCAAGGACATAAAATTCATCCCGACAGCAACCTTGGAGATCATCCCAGGCTAGAGTCTGCTGCTCTAAATTAGACGAATAAACTCTAAAGAGCATAATGGAGTCGACTCTGTGTCAGTGCTGTGACAGGCTGCTGCATTTACACAACAGGCTGAGCGTGACCGAACGTAATACTACCAGAAACATCACTGTACTAACCGCTACTACGGTTTTATGTACTATTATTTATTGTGCTATCATTTCCTTCAGAATCAATGATGCAATGGAATTTTGACATATGCATTAAGTCTTTATCAGAGTTTTCTTGGTTTGCAGGTTTTCTGACTTTCAAAATATAGATTTAAGACCGTAAATGATGCACTATTTTAGTCATGTTGTACCTATAAACCTCAAATGCTGTTCACAACCCGTATTCAGATTATACACATTATGTCCATGATGTAATAGCTGACTGAAATAAGTTATTCAATGAGATGTGTGATGTGTATTTTTAAAAACATGTACCCTACTCTACCAATAAATCATACTAAATCAATAACATGTATTAAAGGTGTGGTATGTAGATATGTAGGATTGACTAGTGGTCGAAATAGGTACTGCAGTCCAAATTCAAAATATTTGATATCATTGTTTCCCCCGTCCCCTCCTCCTCAGTCTTGACGCTCACTTGTGTTTTCCAGCTTGAAGACACAACAGGAGCAAGCGCAATAGACAATGAAAGCCACAAGTTGATGAGTTGATTTATCCATGTTTTAATATGCTCTTGTTCATAGAGATTTTAAGATGGCAAGGCATCCATCTTTTAGTTCGGGTAGAATCTGCGATCTCTGACCCAGTTTGTTTGCTGGCTTCCATGGCTGCAATACACTGTGTTTTCCGCCAAATGACAACCTGGGGTGTTACTATTGGGTAAACTGGCAGCGTGCTTTATCGCACAGACCAAAACACAGGCATTCCGACATGGAATGCACATTTCAATGTAGAATAACTGGCTGTAGTATTGTTTTACAGAGAAACAAGTAGGTGAATTTAGCATGTTCCCTAAATATCTGCAAACATATTATGGTATTTTTATGCTTTTGTAAAGTGAAAAACTTACATACAGCACCTTCAACTCTTTTCCCGCCATTGCATTGATTACATTTTCCATCATTTATGACATAACACTTCCCCATCACTGACAGAATTTTACGCAAATCCATGTGACTGTTATACAGTGGGTGCTATTATGCATCTTCTGAAATAGTTCACAATCTCTGGATCAAAACACAGGCGAAGAAGCAGAAACAACCCATAGAAGCATTGCTTACACTCATGCAAGCTAAAGCAATCATCAAACATTAAACTGCATATAAATCAAAACTGCCTAATGTTACCTAATTAAATGTCGACCCTGGAAGAGGAATACGATGGTGCAAGCTTTGGGGGTTTTGTTGGACAAGATCTAGTTGATCTTTTAATCATCATTCTGAGTCCTTTGACAAAAACGCGATTTTCTCCGTGATTTTTGTTCAAAATGTTGCTTTTTTTTAATGAAACTTGCCCACATTCAAGTGTTGATAAAAAAGAATGAATGAAGCTAGAATATTTGTTCTAAGCAAAGGCTCTCTTTTGATAAATCAAATAAAAAAATATAATGATCAAAAAGATAACGATAAAAAATGCTGGATCTGGTTGCCATTTTTAAAAACACGCTGACGGGGAAAGAGTTAAGAAAATACATTTTTATTTTTTAATGTTTACTGTAACTAATGAAATAATTTGCAATATATATTTGTTGTTTTTTAACTTCATGGCTTATTAAACTGTTATTTCCTATATCTGTAATGTCTGAATGAAACATGAATCTATTACATAAAATGGTATTAGAGATCAAGATACTTCCCTACCTCACCATACTGTCATTCTGCCATTGATGAAGACCACTGTAGATTTATACTAATGCATTTAAATCACACATTTTATCAAATTTGAGGAGAACAACATTAGGATGTGTTGTCGAATAATTTCTGAACATTCTTATAATATCCAAACAACTGTATAAAACCAAAATTACTGAGATAGTGACAAGAGAATCCACAGTGCACACACATTCTTAAACATCCACAGGATCCAACATACAGTCACACTGCGATACTCAGCAAAACCTCTGTGGCACCAGAGATCAGCATTAATAAAAGCTCAGTCTCAGCATATGTCACCTCACTTCATAACACCTTCCCAGACAACCATCCAATGAGAGTGCACACGCTACCTCAAACCCAGAGTGTTCATGACATTGGAGCCAAGGTCACGCCGTACCCTCAAGGATTAAAGTGTCGAATGACCACTCAAATAAACCAATCGCATCTCTACATCCACAACCTTCCACTGACCGATGTCGGACGATTTCTGCTCTGGTACAAAGACGAGACAGTATGTACATGCTAAAACCAGACAGAGCAGACGTAGTTGTGTATGTATTGGTAAAATTTTCATCACATTTCAGAAACAGTTGGCACATTCCAAAAATAGGTTACAAATTTGTATGTGAGATTTTCAAAGCAATAAAGGCAAAAATCTAGTGTCAGTTATAGTGAAAACCTCCAAGTTAGACATACAATTAACATAAAGATAGCAAACACAAAAATGATCTGCACAAATAATTTTGTTTTTATAAAAAAGGATTTAATTTAAGGAGATATAGGATTTAAATGTGACTTAATTCAGACATTTGTATTTTGTTAGAATGTTTAATATTATTAATTAATCATTGTCATTAGGATATGTACCAAAAACCTAAAGAATTAGTTAATTACAGACCAATCTCGAGTCTACCTTTTCTGTCAAAAATACCAGAAAAGGCAGTATCCTCACAACTGTTTTCCTTTTTAGAAAGAAATGGTATCTGTGAGGATTTCCAGTCAGGATTTAGACCATATCATAGTACTGAGACTGCTCTCATTAGAGTTACAAATTATTTGCTGTTATCATCCGATCGTGGTTGTAGCTCTCTATTAGTGTTACTGGTTCTTAGTGCTGCATTTGATACTATCGACCACAACATTCTTTTGAATATACTTGAAAATTACGCTGGCATTAGTGGATTTGCATTAGCATGGTTCATATCATACTTATCTGACCATTACCAATTTGTAGCCGTAAACAAAGAGGTGTCATATCACTCACAAGTACCTCAAGGCTCAGTACTAGGACCGTTGCTTTCCACCCTGCACTCAAAAAAAAAGGTTCTATATGGCACCAAAAATGGTTCTTCGTCGTAAACATAGGGGAACCACTTTTGGTGCTATATAGCACCATATCTTAACATGTTCTGTATATGGTAGCGGTGCTATATAGCACCTTAGTTAGCGGTGCTATATAGCACCTTAGTCAAAGAACCGGTGAAGAACCTCTGAAGAACCGCTGAAAAACCACTGAAGCACCAAAATTGGTGCTATATAGCACTTAAAAAGGTTCCCCTATGATTACGAGCCAAGAACCATTTTTGGTTCCATATAGAACCTTTTTTTTTGAGTGTGTACATGCTACTTTTGGGAGATATCATTAGGAAGCATGGTGTTAGTTTTCACTGTTACGCTAGGCCTTTCTTATATTTATATTTATGCATTTGGCAGACGCTTTTATCCAAAGCGACTTACAGTGCCCTTATTACAGGGACAATCCCTCTGGAGCAACATGGAGTAAAGTGCCTTGCTCAAGGACACACTGGTGGTGACCGCTGGGATCGAACCAGCAACCTTCTGCGTATCAGGTCCATGGTTTAACCCGCTGGACCACCATCTCCACATGCCCTGACGAAACTTACCAATTCACAAAATTAACAGAATGCATAGTTGATATAAAAAATTGGATAATTCCAAGGACTGGTAATTTCCTACTACTTAATTCTGAAAAAAATTAAATAAAAAAAAAACTGATTCTAATTATTGGACCAAAAACTTCTACACTTAATAACCACTATCACTTGAAGTCTTCGTCATCAGTTAGGAACCTGGGTGTGCTCTTTGATACTAATCTTTCATTTGAAAGCCACATTTCTAGCATATGTAAAACCACATTCTTCCATCTTAAAAATATTTCTAAATTAAGACATATGTTCTCAGTGACAAATGCAGAAAAGTTAGTTCATGTGTTCATGACCTCAAGGCTAGTTTATTGTAATATGCTACTGGGTGGATGCCCTGCATGCTTAACTCTTTCCCCACCAGACACAGAATTTTCTGTATTTGTGAAAAAAAAGCTTCCACGCCAATCACATAATTTTCCGGGTTTCCGTGTTTTATATGCTAAGGGGGCGCTATTACGCATCTTCTGAATGAGAAAGAATCTCCTGATCAAAACATAGGTGAAGAAGACGCAAAAAAACAAAACAAGCGATCGTATGTAAGCAGATGCATGTATAAAATAACATGATCATAAACCTTAAACATATAAATCAAAACTGATTAATGTTACAGAATGGAATGTGGACCTTGCTATAGGACTGTGCAAGCAGTAGGGGTGTTGATGAACTCGATCTAGTCCATCTGTGTTTGATCATTGTTCTGAATCTGATCTGGATGCAGTCTTTGACAAAAACTTGATTTTCTCAGCTTTTTGTTCAAATTGTTGCTTTTTTAAGTATAAAAACCCTGGTGGTGGCTGGCAACTTGTTTTTTTAAACGCTGGTGGGGATAGAGTTAAGCATGGATTTTACAGATATATTTGGTCACACTTTAGATTAGGGTCCAATTCTCACTCTAACTATTAACTACGACATTTGCCTCAATAAACCGATAATTAATGCTTATTAATAGTAAGGTATTACTACTGCTTATTAATAGTAATAGTTAGTAAGGTATTGGGTAGGATTAAGTGATGTAGAATAATATGGTCATGCAGAATAAGATATTAATATATGCTTTATGGTACTAATAAAAAATATCCTAGTAATATGCATGCTAATAAGCAACTAGTTAATAGTGAGAATTGAATCCTAAACTAAAGTGCAACCATATATTTAATGTTAACATTTCTCTAAAACTACTGAAATTACACAAATCACAACCCAACTGCTCACAAGTTACAACATTGTAATCAAAATATTTTTTGAGTTTGTTATGTATATAGCTGCCTGTCTTCTCATTCATCTATTTGTGCCCATTACCACCGTTTAAGAACGATTAGCATCTCATGGTTTGCACCCTATGGGACTGTTAGCTACTTATACGTGTCATCTTTATAATGCTAGACAGTTGTTCTAGGCTTTATGCCAGCGAATCTCAACCCTTCAAATAATGAGCTAATCAGCAGAATGGATCATTAATCAGAGTTTACTTGTTTGTTACTGTATTTCACCTCTTTTAGCCTGTTGAGCTATTTGTGCGCTAATCACTTAAATAGTATGCCAATTACCAATGGATTCGAACATCTATCTCGCTGTCTATCTATCACCTTTTCATGCTGCAATATTCTTCAATTAGAGCATTTTTGTACCCTACTTCATCATGGGCTAAAGTAATCAAGATTAATCTCGCTAGCTGACACGCGCTGTTTGCTAAGGCACACACACTACAATTGCTCAGGGCAAGCATCATTAGGAAATGCAATAAAATTAGGCAAACTGATTATATTTCAAAACTCAGAAGCAAAATAAAACACAATTTGGGGCCGCCAATTAGGGGAGTTGTTCTCATTGAGCACCAGCCATTATGTGGCATTATTGTTATGCCTGGGCGCCGCTGCAGGCCGACGGGAGGGGTTTGGCACGTCCTGGCGGCCTAAAGTCACCGCTCTTTCACTGCCAGTGTATGACACTGATCTGAGTATTATTCACTTTAGAGATCTCTTTGTTTGATTCAAGGATGTTTGAATTGTTTAATTTCAAGTAACAGACAAAACTGCAACATTTTGCTTGCTTTTGACACAAGTACTAATATTTGCTAGTAATATTTGCTTAAAATATGATATAAGCAATTCACTTGACAGTTATGTTTTATATTTAGTAAATATTTTAAATTCAGTCATTTACAACTTGCCTCAAGCATGCTGAATCAAATTAATTTAACAAGATTGCTTGAAAGCTATTTTTAATAAAAAAAAACAAAAAAAAAACAGCAAGTTTGTGTAATTAAATGCTTACTAATAATACTGTACGTAATTAATACCCAGACACAAGTTTTTTTTTTTTTTTTTTTCACTTTTATACCTACAGTATATGCAGTCAGGAATAAAAGTTCTAATAAATTAAACATTTCAATATTCCAGAAGAGCATCAGGCAAAATCATATTTGAAGTGAAAAACTGATTATCAATTCCAGATGAGTTTTAAAGGAATGATCCGGGTTAAATAAATAAATACATTTAAACGTATCACCTGTAACATGCTGTCGATTACCAGAGGAAATGTGTTCCACTCTTCTCATCTTCTCTCTCTCTCTCTCTCTCTCTCTCTCTCTCTCTCTCTCTCTCTCTCTCTCTCTCTCTCTCTCTCTCTCTCTCTCTCTCTCTCTCTCTCTCTCTCTCTCTCTCTCTCTCTCTCTCTCTCTCTCTCGCTCTCTCAAATATGAACATAAAAAGATAAATAAATGCATGTAGTTGAAGTAAAACACTTAGCAGTGAACCAGAGAAATATTGTATCAGGCCACAAGACTTAAATCTAAATATGTGTTAAAATGAGACTACAGGGCACTTACAAAACTTCTCAGTGAAAATATAGTCAAATATGATTCTATAGAACGCATTTTTAGACAACTATAAACACTCTGCTTTTATATCCTTGTATGGCCCAATCGACTTCCATGTAGATATTAGTACTTCCACGTTCCACTATAGCCATAATGTTTGCTTGAAAATGAGAAAACCGAGGGACTAAATTATTCTAAATTATCATTTATTTTCAACATTTTTACCACGAATGCTGCCGTTACAGCTTAATTACATCCAGAACATTCCTTACTATGAGTAGGCCCAGGTTAAGCTATCACTCTGTATTGCCTGTGAAAATGTAATCAATAATCTCATAAAATATACAAATGTACATGATGACCCTGAAATCTTTTACCTTTTCCAAAGCTCACACCCTCTGACCTCTGCCCCTCGACCATGGCCTTATGAATTATAAATGCCATAATTACAGCCCGTGTCTAGTGTAATTTTATCAGTTTCTGTCTTCTCTTCAGAACCTTCACAGAGTGTTGACTGAGTAATCGTCGCTGATTTGTCCCTTGTCCTACACCCCTCCTCCTCGCCCCCTTCTCACGCTTATTTCATCATTCTGTATACACATAGACCTCCAGTGAAGGGAGAATAGTTAACAAACTCCGGGGATGATTGATGGGCTAATTTCCAGCCCTGAATAAGGCAGTTTTCTAAGTCTGTTGATTCTCCATTTATTAGCTAATAGAAGCATTTATCAAAAAAGTCGCATTTTTTGCTTAAGCAATAATTGCATTTTTAAATCCTCATTAAGGCTTCCATGCATACATAATCCAATTGAATAAATGCAGAATTGAAATGAAGGATTAATACTGTGCTTTTCCTTTGGTAAACTGAAGGTTTGAGTACTTGAGTATGCACGATATATAGGCACATTCCGTGGCTTACATCCTGTTTATGAATTTGAAAACTGTTAGTGCGCTCCTGTAGGCTAAACCTGATTTATTCGGATTTAAGAACTACAGTGGATGTAATATGACAAAACATTCACTATATACAGCAAATATCCATTTCTAGTGCTCATGTCGACCAGGTGTGTGTGTGTAATGCGTGTTGTAACGTTAGCCTTTAGCCCGATCAAACAGGAGTCAAGTCTTGTTACCTGGCAACCGTCCCAGTGGCCAGCTCGCGCTCCAGAGCGGAGCCAGTTTTAATCAGACTGCAAATTTGCAGTGCAGAAAACAGACAAGCACTCAAGCTAATCTTGTTAGCACGATGAGGCCGTTTTCAGATATCACTGCAAATCAAATCATCCCGCAGGCTTTGAGCTCGGGGTCTTCGTGGTGGCAAACGTGTGTGTGTCTGCGCATGACAGGGAATATGGAATATTTGTAGTACCTGAGCAATGAGAATTTAAAGGAAACTGCAGGTTAATGCTGTATAAAACTGGAAAAGACAAAAAAATTGTCATTGCAAAGTCAAAGTGACAACAGTGTGATATATTACTGTTTGAAACGGTTATTATTGCATAATATGAACATAATATAATATTTCACATACTGTTTTAAAAAAAAAGTTGCCAGTATACAGTATAGTGCAGTACGCAGTGCGCTAGGCATACAAGAACAATTGTCCCAATATGCAGGAATATTAGAAGGAGGTTGAAGAGGAGGATTTATCCAAACCTTTTGTGATTGAATAAATTCAACTAGGTGGTTTGTTTGGAGAAAAAAAAAGCATTCTAATGACCATTTTGAACTCCCAACAGCTCATCTTCCTCTTCTCTGTGTGTTCTTTTCTGGCTCTTTATAGAAGAACCCCTCGTTTCTCTCTCTAAGCCCTTACTGCCCCCTTCCCCCACTTTTTTTTCGGTCATAAGCTCGGTTCAATTTTGAAGCATCGGTCTCCCTGTAGAGCGTCTCTCTCGCCCTGAGCCATACGGAGCACTGAGACTCAATCCACAGGCCCCTGGAGAACTGCACGAGGAGAACAAAAGGAACCTGCAAAGTGTGAAACTTAAAGAGATGTACTTTGATAGCCTGAGATACCTACTGGAGCGCTGATCCAGAACCCAGAGAGATTTGACAGAATCAAGGCCTCGCTATAGAGAAACAGAGAGAGAGAGAGAGAGAGAGAGAGAGAGAGAGAGAGAGAGAGAGAGAGAGAGAGTCAGTGAAGTGGGTCAAGCCCAAACTCAACTCGCAAAAATTCAGGGAAAACTCCTCTAAAGATAATATCATGTCCACATTACTTGTACTACCACTGCAAAGAAAGTACCAAACCATGGTGATACAATGCTATTCTTTAAAGTACCATGTAAACACCACAGTATATGAATGCAATATATCATAGTACCATGGTATTAGGCTCATAAATATATTTAACAAAAAGAAGAAGAATGTAAAAGTCCAAATTATATTGAAACACCTCTTCTATGATGAACATGCAGATTCTTAATTAACATTTTTTGGCAGTGAGTAGGCAGTAAAGTAGGCGAGTTACACTATTATTGATATTTGAAATAAAGTCATTGTGGTGGAATCAACATGCAAGAAGCTATTTTCTTTTCATGTGACAAGAAAGCAATCTCTCTTGAAGCCAACACGGAAGTGATTTAAACTGCAATTCATCGACTGGCTGCTAGAGACAGGCTCCAAAAGGGAGTCAACTCTGTATCTCCCCCATGTTAAAATGCCCAACTTCACAGCACATAAAACAAAACAAAAAATGTTTACAGCCTGGTACAAAAAGTGGTTTTGGTCTATACAGCTAATTTAGCCCTTCATGACAACAGTGATGGGGGTGAATTTTTTATAACTCATTCGTTTAAATTATATTAAGCCTTAAAGTTCTGCATAATTAAGGGCGTGGCCACTTGAATGACAGCTGGATTGCCACTATGGTCAAGCTAGGTGGGTACCAGGCACCTCAGCTCCACCCAGGTCCTGCCTCTTTGCATACTTTAAGCTTCAGAACTGCTCTTCAGAAACCTTACGGACACTACGGCCATATTTTTTTTTTTTTACAGTCTATGGTGACAAGACACATATAAAAGAGAAATGACTACTGAGGGGTATTCCAGAAAGCAGATTATGTGACATACCTGGATATGTTTAAGGGTAAGTAAGCAGATAACATCAACTTTCGGTTCCAAAAACAGAGGTAACTTTCAGGGTAAGTAAGTAGCCAAAGCAACTCACTCTCTGAACATAACCTGCTCCGGGGCATGTTCCAGGGTTAGTTTAGTTTATAAAGATGTATGTTATATAATTAATAAACTTTTATTAATACAACTATATTTGTTATATAGTTACAGTAATATACAATATTATACAGTATATTAATTCTAAAGCACTATTACAACAAGGTAATGTTTAAGTGTTATTTCAATTAAAATATATGTATTATTTATTTTATTGTCATCTCACACATGGATCTGCATTCAATTAATTAAAATCAAACAAACAATATAATCCTTATTCTCAGTGAATAAAGATTACTTATGAAACGGAAATATTGAAAAAATGATTGCACAGCCACCAAATAGGTGGCGATGTGCACTAAGTAGGTTATGTAAATCACCATTAAACAAAAGAATAAGAAGGAAGTAGTATGGCGCACTTGTCCGTTTTCATGGTAACTTGTCGATTCGTCACTCTGTCTTGTGTGTTCACGGTTAACATACTCTGGGTTGTCTGAACTTACTCCATGATGCTTTTTTGGAACCAGCATACCTCGAATAAGCAAGGTTTGGGTTAATCTACCTGGAGTTCAGGGTATATGTGACGGCAGGTTAACCTTGCTTTCTGGAATACCCCCCGGACTGCGTGCCCAGGTGAATACGTTTTAGTTAGAACAGGTTGTAAAACACACGTTTTTAAATATCTGTCAAAATACTTGTATGTTGTGTATCTTCTTGGTATAAGTCAAAGTCTTACTCAAAAATAGTATCAAACATTTTTTTCAAAAGTGTAAAACAAAGATCACATTTCAAAGAATTTGTAATTACTTTCATCGTCTATGATATACTTTTTTTTTTTCACTACTCTACTGGAAGCACCTTTTTTTTGTTCAGCCAGCTGAATACAAAGATAGGGACACAGAGCATTTCACAGACAAACACACTCAGGGAATCCCTCTGCTATAGGCGTTGTAAATATAGAGATGATGACGATTGCTCTAAATGAAGATTACTGCCAACACTAGCATGCTTCCATTCCAGCATCACCATTAAGACAATCACTCTAATTGAGCTGCAATAAAATCACTTGCCTTATCTTAAATGCTTCATTACGATTGCAAACACAAACGGATCAGCCGCTGTTCTTAGCCCTATTATTTGACTTTATTTGATGTTGTTATTGCCTGCCACCATTGTTGGAATTAACCCAGTATCACATTGGACCGTTTGTATGCCCATTTTAGCATATTTATTCTAGTACCTTAAGAGGCACCATCAACCACTATAATCGGCTAAAAGATTTTACTCCAACCTTGATGGGCTCAATAAAAAGCTAACAACTGTTGTATATCATACAACCACCCCCCACAAGCAATACAAATATATGTACTATTTTTACATTTGCGTTTCATTTCTTCTAACATTCATAGAATCACTGAGATGTGAGTGGTAGTGAGATGTGTGTGGCCTCTTCTCCATTGGACTAACCTGGGCCAGGGTTCATCACTTGTTTCATCACTTGTTTCAGCGGCATTGGACTCATTTGAACATTTGTGAAACATCCCAAAACATTTGTCCTGAGTTCCTCAGGAACAGTGGAGCAGAACAGAAAACTGAATGTTTCATTATCTTAGAGAAGCATAGCTGTTGGTGTAGAGTAAAAAAGTAAGTATGATTCATTTATTGAGATCTCTTAATTCTTTGCAACATTAATTATAAGAGACAGTGACAAAAGCAAAAGTGTAAAGCTGATGGTCTTAGCTTTAATGGACTCTATGCACACTGACTGCCTACGTCAGGGATGTCAAACTCATGTTCTGCAGAGTTTAACTGCAACCTTAATTAAGCACACCTGAATCCGCTAATCAATGTCTTCAGGGTTACTGAGATGGTCCTCACTGCAGATCACAAGATCCAGGGGTCGAGGTTGGATCCAGATCCAACTCCTCCCACTTTAAATACTTATTACTTTGCTATATTACTGCAACAATGGAGCCACAAACTTCACATACAGAATTCAGCATTTAGTTGATCCTGGTAAGCGCTCATTGTCACAGTTGTAAACGCGACGGCTTTCTTCCTCCACAAGGGAGTTTGGCATCACAGCATTTCGTCGCTGCCCGATGAAACTCACGTATGTCCAAAACGCTTACTTTTCAGGAAGTGAAAAAAACACTGTATTTCAAAAGCAGTTGAATGTAGCGTTGTCATACTTGGTACAGCATCTTTACATGTAACCATATTCTTGACAGTGTAATGATATAATCCACATTTGACCAAAATTGAGTTTAAATGGACATACGTGCATATTTTACAGTAACGGTGGTCGATACGCGTTCTTCCGATCATTAATTAGAATGGCAAAGTCGCGTTTCAGCAGAGGAATACGTGAGGAATACAGAGGAATACATGCTGGATATTCTCAGCCTCTGGCAAGCGGTGATCGCAGTATGAGTGAGGCATGTTCTAGTGACAATCATGACAGTAGCATTACAGGCTATAATTTGATCAGTTTGACTGAGAAAAAAAAGGCTGAATCTTATCAAAGAGACCGAGTTTATTTACATACTAGCAAGCAAACGAATCTGTGAAGAACTAGATTAGAACTAAACTGTGGAGAGCTTCAATGTCGTACTTTCGGCAATCCAGTGCTGAGCTTCGATGAAACAATTTCACGAGACCGGCGAGACCAGCGAGATGCTTCCACAGGGCGGGAGATACGCGGCGTGATTGACAGCTTTGACACCAAATGGATATACGTGAAAATCAGATGACATGTTTTCACAACTTTTCATTGGCCATTTAGATATGTGACGCATACTGTATACGGAAATGAACCTGGACATTCAATCCGTCGAAAAATCTCAAAATCGGCAAAATGGACATACGTGGTTTTCATCGGACAGCGACGATTTGTTTCCAGGCTGACTGTTAAAGAACGCAACACACACATCTCTCGGACGTCCTGTAGAATTCGAACAACCAGATGACGACTTCAAAAATGGAAATTACTAAAAGGATGTATTATGTATGCCAGGTCAGCAGTTGGCGATGTCACTTTATCAAGAAACACACATTTCCACTAAAATCTCAGTGCTACATAAGCTTCCGTTGTCACAGTCAGGTTGCAGCAAAGGAAAGTTGAGGCATGATCTGCTTGCAGGAGTAACATTTATTAATATTATAATAGCAACCAACATAACATACACTGTAAAAAAAGTCAGTAAAAATAGGGCACAATGTACTGTATAAATATGAAGGAATTTTCTGTATTGGTTTTTTACAGGTGTTTTACCTGTATTTTGAATTACACATTGCATTAGTTTGTGTTTTAAGGCTTAACGGAAATTTACGTAAAATTACTGGATAATGTACTGGCAGAAAATTACCAGTACATTTTCCGTTTTTTATTTTGTACAGTGATGATAACGGACAAAGAGAACCTGAAACTGAGGACTACTGTTTACACTACAATGAACCAATGAACCGACAACAATCATCCCCGCTCACAAGGATCTGCGAAAAAGACTAAAATGGCTGTATTATGCATGCCAGGCCAGTAGTTGCCGCAAACACATAATACGCATGTTAAATATGTAATACGCATATGCATGACGTCACTGTTTTCACAAATTCACATTTTTGTTGTTTACATGGATCATTGATTACAGGCATCGGTGAAAGTGAAAACCTTTCACTTTGAAACTAGTTTTCAAAAGATTCCCTTTTTAGGCCCTGAAAACGCTGTTGTCGTGTAAATGTGGGCCAAAACGCCTAAAAAGTTTTCAGTAAAAAATGGTGTTGTGTAAACATACCCTAACTGAAAAGAGAAAACAAGGAACAGGTGTGGTGAATCAATTAACCAATGAATAACCATAGCAACCAATGAAGCAACAGAGACAAAGGAAACTAAGATGTCAGAAGCAAGCCAAACTAGATGTACAAACTAAACAGAAAGCTTATGTAACAGGTATTATTCCCCCATAACAATCTGTGGTAGTAGAAAAGCTGCCAATCACAACTGTCAACCACAACAAACTATATTAGATTGTATATAAATAAATATAACATTTTAGTCATTCCCTTTATGTAGTACTTTATACGACAAAGACTGTTTCAAAGCAATGATGCAAACAAATTCCAGAGGTGGACAAAGTACACAACTCCATTGCTTGAGTAAAAGTAAAAGTAAGCTACTACTGGTCAAATATTACTCCATTACAAGTGAAAATTCTAAAAACAGATTTTTACTTATGTAAAAAAACAGAAGTACAGAAGTCTTTTAAAGTACTTAAGTATCAAAAGTACATTTAATTTTGTATGTCAATGCATTATTTTATTATTGTTGCATTTGTGTATAAATGCACATTATGTCACCATGGTGGTTTAAGCCAGTCAGTGATGCTTCATCCGACATGCTAGCATATGACTACCTTAAGCTAATTTAAATACTTGTATAAAAGTTACAAAGCTCTTTACAAAGCTGCTGTCACTTTAAGGCTGAATGCACAGATCCAATATACTGATACACATCTGATATTCTTCCAACTGTTTACTCTTCTCTTTCTCCCATACATTTACATTTTTTTACATTTTATGAGACATACATCAAGTTTATGCCAACTAAAATAATCTTTAATCTTTTCAGAAAACTGAAACATACTTTCTAAGTATGACCATGCGTGCAGGTGCACACATTGTGCAGAGGAACCGTCTTCCATATTGCTATAAACTGATCAGTGTTCAAAAAATGTTGGGAAACTTCACATGACCCTACAAGAGTGATTACTGAAAAACTTTAAAAAAAGAAAAAAATAATCCACTGACTTTCAAAGCTGCTACAGAAACGACTTTCGACTTTGAGGACCTTGATAGAAATGTAAAAAGTACAATATTTGTCTTTCAAATGTAGTGAAGTTAAAGTAATACGTTTCCAGAAAGAAATAATACTCAAGTAAATTACAGATACTCAAAAAGTGTACTTAAGTACAGTACTCAAGTAAATGTAATGTAAAATTGTAAAAATGTAAAGCAGCAGAAGACAACAGTGTCATTAGTCAGCTCAAGTCGGTTGGTTCATTTCAATAACTGTGTAAAGATTATCAATTATGAAATGAGTTAAATTCACCTATAATCAGCTCTACAGAAGACAGCAGTGTCGGTATTCAGCTTGAGTCAGTTCAGGATTGATTAAAATCAGTTCAAAATCAGTTAATTATGAAACAAAGTCGATTCTATAATGCAGCACTGCAGAAGTCTTAGTGTCATCATGGTGTGTTTTGTTTCCCATACAACAACATAATGCATGTGTGTTGAAGTAAGAATTTCTGCTAAGTAACACTTTTAGATCTCCGATATGCTGCAGTTAAACATGTCACTATTTTTGTTCCCTGTCACTGATGTTTGATTAATCGCGGGTTCCCTCTTATATCATACTTTGAAAACGTGTATATATATATTTAAAATGGAATGAAAGATATAGAATGTACTACTGCATGCTAGCTTGCTTACTGTGCCGAAGAGCATAATCTACTTAAGTCCACATATCATACTAAAATATGCTTCTAAACCACATAAGTTTGCAATGCTGTTTGCAAATGTTCATTTGAAGTATGGTTTTGGGTAATGCAGAATCGTCAACTACGTTGGTAATGATGGAACTTGCGACCATAGTTAGCTAACAAGGCTTTTGGGAAATGCACCCCAGCTCAACTCAATTTCAGTACCTGTATATTGTAATAAAACATAACATTTTAGTAATGAGTTTTAGAAGTTTTAAATACCTTTAGCCTGAAGGTAGATTGTATCAGCAGTATTGCTTTGTCCTGTTGTGGGAATCTTCCACTAGACTTAATTTGTGCTGAATTTTTTTTCTCATCATTTTCATGCACTGCACTGAACTGGAAGGTTGAGGCTAAATGCAGAAGTGATCGTGATGATTATTGCTAATTTGCATCAGGTTACTTCAGGTATAGGGCACAGAGGACACAGGAATTTTCCATCTGGTGTTGACTTTTTGAACAAATGCATCTTACTAGTCAATCCTGGCTCAAAGCATGAAACAATATTACAATTAAAACTAGGGTCCCACTTTATATTAGGTGGCCTTAACTACTATGTACTTACATAAAAAATAAGTACAATGTACTTTTTGTGTTCATATTGTATTGCAAATCACTTTTGCGGATATTGAGGTGAGATACCGGTAAAGTAAGGGACAGGTGTGGTGGTATGGGTAAGTTTTAGGGTAGGGTTAGGTGTAAGGGAACTGTAATTATAAATGTAACTACAGAAATTAATTACAGATTAATTACAGTAATTGCATGCTGGTAATTTAAAAAAAGTAAGTACAATGTAAAAACATGTATGTACACAATAATTGCATTGAATCAAATTCATTTAAATGTTAGTGCATAGTAGTTAAGGCCACCTAATATAAAGTGGGCCCAAAACTAGTATTACACTGACTTCAATTGTCTACTTAGAGTTAATGAAAGCCAGGCATTGCTGGAAGGAGTTCTGGAAGAAAACATAACTCTGTAGATATTCATCCAGATTTTTCACTACTACAACATCTTCTGCCCAACTTTCATCTGCCTGGTCAATCAAACAGCAATGTCTCAAACTCATGTAATTGGTTGAGTTTTATGCTGAAAATGCTGTCATTAATTACTCACCTTTATGTCGTTCCAAACCCCTAAGACCTTTGTTCATCTTCAGAAGACAAATTAAGATATTTTTGATGAAATCCAAGAGCTCTCTGACCCCTCCATAGACAGCTATTTAATTACCACTTTCAAGCCCCAGGAAGGTAGTAAAGACATCTTTAAAATTGTCCATGTGACTGCAAAGTTTCAATCTTAATTTTATGAAGCGACAAGAATACTTTTTGTGCACAAATAACAAAATAACAACTTTATTCAACAATGCATTCTAGCCTATGCCAGACTCTAATGCTGTTGACATAGTGTAAACAGTGCAGTGCTTCCAGAACGCCGGCTTACCATTGGCCGACGCTGTTCACGTGAGCACCACGACACATGCACTAGGAAGTGCGGCACTGTTTACACTATGTCAACAGCGTAAGAGTCTGACACAGGCTAGAATAAATTGTTGAATAAAGTAGATATTTTTGTTTGTTTTTTACGCTCAAAAAATATTCTTGTCGCTTCATAAAATTAAGGTTGAACCACTGGAGTCACATGGATGATTTTAACATAATGTTTTTACTACCTTTCTGGGCCTTGAAAGTGTTAATTAAAGTTCTATCTATGGAGGGGTCAGAGAGCTCTCGGATTTCACCAAAAATGTCTTAATTTGTATTCTGAAGATGAACGAAGGTCTTACGGGTTTGGGACGAGGGTGAGTAATTAATGACAGAATTTTCATTTTTGGGTGAACTAACCCTTTAACTAACACTCAAAATGCTTTGCTACAGCATCCAAAATCACTCGCTGTCTGAGTGATTAGGTGGTACATTTGACTACAGTCATTATTAATGCTTGACTATTAAAACATATGAATGTGTGTATAAATTAATTCTGGACATAGTGTACCATGATGTCACTGGCATGTGACTTACAACAAGTTTACATTGCTTTACAATTCACAACTTCTCTCCCATTGCCTCATGGGATAGTAAAGTGTCCACAGGATACACACTTCAAAATCTTGGCGGAAGTTTTTCACATAGTGTTTTTTTTGCATTAAAGTATTTTGTATCCAAAAATGTTAATCCTTCAAATAATAATAAAAAAAGAAGATATATAGGAATCGTCTATATAAAAATTTGAGTCCATAATTTGAAAATGTGTTTCAATTGTAGTGTCATTGATGTTAAACATTACTGATGTCAATCATCATTAATAATTGTTGATGCATAGTATTTAAATGTGTATGAGAGCGAATGAGAATAGAGAGATACAACAGTGAGAGAGATCATCAGTAATAGCATAGTAGCAGTAGTAGCGAATGGACTACTTATTATGATTTTATACACTCTGTATTACCTTTTATTGTACATTTTATGGACATTATCCTAAACATCTTCTTTTGTGTTCCACAGAAGAAAGCAAGCCATACTCATTTCGAATGAATGAGGGTAAATGATGACAGAATTTTTATTTTTGAGCGAGCTATTCCTTTAATTGCAAGAGACTTTCCATCTAGGTGACTGATTGAGCTAATGGTACAGTATTGAGAAATAGATTGCATACTATCCACAAATAAGATTCATTATTGAATAATGAATTTTACAGCACATCTCTCACACTTGACATCGTTATGTGTTCAGAGCTCTCATGTTCCTATCAGCTAACAAGAGGTTGATGTGTGTGAATATACAATGCCCTTAGATTCTCTCTCTTCACCTGTGACACCATCACTTTTAAAATATATGAATCCATACGGGATTATACACAGTATGTCTGCCCTCTTCTGGACACAGACACCACCCACCCGCTCTCTCACACACATACACATCTCTAAATGCTGTATATTAACTGGTTTTCTAATGTTTAAATGTGGATTGATAAAAAAGTGTACAACATGTGGTGCTAGCAATTGGCTCAACCAGTGTTGCTTGGACCAATTCTGTTTGATAACACTATAGTGGCATTGAAATCACATCAATTATGATAACAAAGGCAGATTATCATTCATAAAAAACTAATTTTGTGCCGTTCCTAAAATAATACTATGCTATAACCTCAAAACACTACCATAGTGCATGATTTTTCATACATTTTGTCACATAACTAGCTCCATATGTTTAGCTTTTCTGATGTAAACTTGCTTGGTTGCACACCTGGTACACCGTTACACTTGCAATGGGAGCGATTTGGTACAAACACCATGAAACACCAGTCCTGATAAAAAATTTTTTGGTAATGCATTAGATTACGGCCCGGAAAGTACTGCGTAAGTAAAGAGAATTTACAGCATAATTTTCGGTAATTATAGTGTAACTATAAAGTAAGTACGTGTAGGTATAAGGGAACAATATGTAATATTGAGGGAATAAAGGGGTAACTATCAGGAAAATCAACACATTATTTATACTGTAAGTATTTTTTTAATTAAGGGGTAATTATCAGTGTAGTTACAGGGTAAGTATGAATCTGCGGGCTGTACATTAAAGTGGTGTTTGTTCCCCTCTTGTTTTGTGTAGTTACAGGGTAAGTACAATATAAACACGTACACAATCTGATATTACTCAGAAACCTTTATTTTAAAAAAAAGTTTTTTAAAACAGATTTACAACACTTATTCGTTTCTCTTGCTTGGCTTTATCCTCGTCTTGTTCCTCTACTTTTTCGTCCTTGCCACAGATGAAACTTAGGAAGGAATCCCATGTCTCTAGCTATCCTATTATGTAATTACACTGAAAATACAGTGCAATACAGTACAATACAAATGCAGAAATGTCCTCACCGTTTACTCGTCTTTCACCCTCTTGCCATCCGAGGTGTACATACACAGAAATATAAAGAATCTCTGCTAATGAAAACTCATTTGGGTTCCTAAAAGTTCAAGCATCAAACAGCATGTACAGCAATAACTACAGTAATCCATACGATCCCAATGGATGAATCAATGTCTTCTGAAGTGAAACGATAAGTGTTTGTAAGAAAAAGAACAATATTTTACATTTTTGAAACGGTAGACTATTGCTTCTGATCAGCAGTCATCTGCGTGAATGAGGGTTGAGTTCACGCTTGACGTAACTTGAAGCGTGACGTGAGCGCGCAGAGAAACTCTGGTCATGCGGATGTTAGATGCTGTCGGTTTTTATTTTTTTAATGCTCACAACAGTATACAAACAATAACATAATATATGTTAATAGCAATGAGAAACAAACAAGACTAGAAGACGGAGACACCAGTTCTCGTGTGTGTTTCAGATGAAACTTGCGCGAGAACGTCATGAAAGTTTGAAGCTTCTTTACTCATGCACGCACTGGTACAGCTGATCGGATGCGAGAAGATTAGTAAATTATGAGAGCATTTCTTGGTGTACTTTTTATTTTAATAAATAATAATACAAAATATCAAAAGACCTGGGATTCCTCTTAAGATCCATCAATGGAAATAACGATAAAGAAGAAGAGGAACATGAATGGGAAGCAAGAGAAGCAAAAAAGGGACAAAACGTGCCTCTTTCTGTCCGGATGTTATTATTTGAAATTAAAAGTTTATTTAAAAAAATGAATAAGTGTCAAATCTGTTTTGGATTTAGTTGTTTGTCAAATAAATATTTCCGAGTGATATCAGATTTTGTATGTGTTGTTTATTGTACTTACCCTGTAACTACACGAAACAAGAGGGGAACAAACATCACTTTAATTTACAGCCCGCAGATTCATACTTACCCTGTAACTACACGGATAATTACCCCTTAATTAAAAAATACTTACAGTATAAATAATGTGTTAATTTCCTGATAGTTCCCCTTTATTCCCCCAGTATTACATATTGTTCCCTTATACCTACACATCCTTACTTTATAGTTACACTATAATTACCGAAAGTTATGTTGTAAATTCTCTTTACTTACACAGTATTTTCCGGGCCGTAATCTAAAGCGTTACCAAAATTTTTTTGTATAAGCAAGCCAAAATAGTGTGATTGTTTCTGCACATACACATTTATCTCACATTTGCGTTTGTTAACACTATCGATTAGTTTTAACCAGGGGCGCATAACAACACAGGTTTTCAAGGGCTGAAGCCCAGGGTCATATAGCTGCATGAAAATATTTTTTCAAATAATTATTTTTATATACAGGAGTTTACATTCTATAAACAAACTCACAGAGCCTCAAATTTCCAGGATGCACAACTGCATTTTCAGCGAACCCCGGACTGGACAACTAGTTTTCTGTAACATAGAGTGCGGGAGAGTTAATTTACAAAGGAGTGGATATAATCTGCATGTCATCTGAAGTACCGTAATGCTGTAACCCAGGGGCCTCTGATTATCTTAAATAGGGTAGTGTTTTGTGTAGAGGATAGTTAATAGAGTGGTGCAGGTATGACATCACTTTCTAGGCCAAAACATGGACGTGAGTTAGCATTTTAGTTCTTCCGGTACCCTCGTCTCAAAGTCAATGAGTTTTTTGAATGGGGTTTTAGTTAAATGGCTGAAATAAGGTCTGTGGTGAACACAAGCTCAAGTCACTTTCACGTTTTATTCTACGACATAAAATACATCAGTATTTCAACACTTGTGATTTTTTGAAGCTGTCTTGAAAGAGGCGGTTGCTAACAAGTGGCTAAATGGGACCACAGAGGCTCATTATGCTCAAAATTGTGCTCTTTTAAACAAGTCTAACTCAAACTTTATGGGAAAATGTTTTGAGATAAAAACTGAAAGAGTTGTCAGAAGCTTAGTGATGGTGACATTGAAGTCTAGTGACTGTGGTTAGTTTGTTAATAGCTTACCTTTAGGTTTTTACTTTTGTACAAAACGTGCAAGTATGATAAAGTTTTGTTGATTGCAGAGCTTGTTTTTAAGCAATAATCCAAACGCCTATGGAAAAATCCTATTGTTTTTTTATCGAGGGAACCGATGTGATGCTAACTGCCGGTTGGTCTACAAAGTGACGGCATACCTGTACCAATCTTTTTCAAATACGATAGAGCATTAACCTTTAAGCGCGACTCACAGAAAACTTCATTTTCAAACTGCTGCGATAAGATTCATGATTCAGATTCATGTTAATTTAGCATAAAACTGGACAAGTGCAAAAAACATTGTAATATATTTTTGCTGGAGTAAAAACATATCTGATTCCTGACCAGAATAGAGCCAGACTTGAAGCAATGACAAAATAGTTATTTAACAATTGGTTAGCATTATGCGGGCCAAGTGATGTCAGCTGAAAATAATACAGGAACATGTTTTCAGTGCACGATATAACAGTTACTATTCAGTGTGTGTAAAACTAATGACAATACAGTTCACAACAGGGCAACAAACATTCTTTCCTTTAATTTGGCAGAACATTTGGCTGGATGTTTTACTCTATTATCAAGTATACATTACATTTACTGTACTGAAAATGGAAAGTTGTGAAATATAATTTAAGCTAAACATTCCACTTAGCAAATATCTAATTAAACACGTCTGATATTAATAGCATCTCAGTTTTGTATTATTAATACAGTGTGGTGTGAAACATAATGACAGTTATTTACTACAGCTCTGTGAGTGACAGCAGTGTGTTGTCCTCATTAGAGGAGGTAAATGGACTGCAGTGATAAGCCGGCACTCATAATATTGTCCATTTATTTAAACACGGGGAGGGGGAAGAGTTTTAAGGATTGTTTTGTTTGTTAACCGCATTGGTATTCTTTTGTGAAAAGGCTATTGGATGATATTCATGAACTGAAGAGTGTCCCAGAGGGCTTTGGGGCTCCCATAATGCCTGTGGGTGAACTGAGCAGGTGCATGACTGAGTGAGAAAAAAACTGGACACCAACATGACAGTAACCTAGAGGAGATTTCTTTTCTCGTATTGCGCTGTGGTTGGTCTTTCAGAGCTCAAGAGAATCCACAAAGTATCACCTTCATCTGAAACATCTTTACATTCCTTAGAGAAATATAAAAATAGACAGAAATGTGTCAATTGTTGATGTAGAGCAAAAATAGAGTTCTACAAATGTCAGTAGCACATCTTAATTTAACCTTGATTTATTATTGAGATTTGCAGACAAATTGTCTGAAAAAACAGAGAAAACACTGAAGGAGAAACATGGTGAGATTAATGGAGTCTTATTCTCGATAGAAGAATTATCTGAGGTGCAGTAAAATTCAGTTTGCTCTCCATTTCTAATTTAGTTTCTGTCTAGAAGAAACGATCAAAATATTGCTGAGATTTCAATTGTAAAATTTCCTACAGGATGGCAGTGTGTGTTTATAAACGACCTCTTAAAATCGAGACGCATAGGTATATTACCTCAGCATGAGTGAAGGTGTGTGTGTATGTGTGTGTGTTGGTCTAGTCCCCTGGGCCGCAAAGGTAATCCCTCTACACTACACTCATCAGCAGGTGTGTGTGTGTGTCTTCAGGCATGGCTGTTGGCTGCTCTTTCTCCATGGACTCCAGAGAGACGCTGGGGAATGGCCTCTGCTGGGTAAAATGGCTCCAGGAAACACAGATTCTCCCTCTCTCAGACAAAAAACAGCATATATTTCCATTCCATATATTCTCTCACCTGTTAATGACTGAAAAAGGGGGGAAATGTCATCTGTGGTGATTTTTGCAGGGTATCAGTTTTCACGGGGTCCTGAGAATGTGGGTGAGACCTGTCAACACCCTCTCATCTGTCAGACACAGGTCACATGACCCTGCCTGTCACATGACATGAGAATCTTCCTGCCGGAAGGAACAAGATTAACGTTTTCATCTATTGTTCTCACCTTGATCCTTTGTTTCCCTAATCAGCTTCACATGCAGAACCTGCTGGAATATGCCAGTGACGTCACATGCCACATTTGACTTGCGTTGGCATACATTCGTTGAAGCTCTTATAAAGGCAATCAACTCTCAAAATTAACCAGTGCTGTTAAAATGACAGCTTGCATGCATACTGCAGAAATCAATCCTATGTTTTCTGCAACAGTAATACATATCATATTGCTTCTTAAATGTAAATAATCTTTACAGAAAGCCTAATGACACATGCACATGGCTGGTTGTGTTTTCATTAGAGCAAAAATAATCAAAAATATATTATTTTGCCATATTGTCCATACTACCAGTTAATTAATTCATTAATATATATTGGCAAACGTAATGGGACACCTCTCCAAATCATTGAATTCAGGTTCCCTTTCAGTCGGTCACGTTCGACGTACGTCGGTTGTACCGACAAATTGGGATCACTTCAGAGAGCCCCTATCAGCTTTGAGATTTAGAGAACAGGCCAATGGGCCATTGGCGTGCGAGATTTGCATCTCGCGCTCCGCCCCGCGCCACGGGTATAAACAGGAAGCGAGAGTAACACACTGACGTCATTCACTTCGGAGCCAAGCGGCGTTGATGAAGCAAGACTGCCTTCCTGTTTATTAAGAAGAGCGAGTTACAGATAACGAGAAGAGGTACGCTGTACTGGTGTGACGGCATTATCCAGCGAGACTCAGCTGCATTTTGAAACAACTGCTGTTCTCACAGCAAGCTGTTGGTTCGGTGGGCGTTTCCATTGAGTGCAAACACAGGCTGCACTGTCTCCTGTGTGTTGCCGCGGTCTTCCCTGGGTCTTCCCAGCACTTCTGAAAACAGCGTTTCCTCACAAAAAGTGCAACACGGGTGTGACACTACGTCTTTTTCAAGATGTAATTCCACCCGTGCGTTTCTGGATGCGGTCGTTCCCTCTCGCCCGCTGACGGTCACAATCGCTGTCTCACGTGCCTGGGCATACAGCACGCTGATGCAGCGTTTGTGGATAGCTCATGTTCTCACTGTAGGAACATGACTATTTTGCGCTTAGGTCGAGACTCGCCTACCTCCGGGAAGGTGGAGTACCCCTCCCCATACCTTCGTCTAGAGCTATCTCCCAAGATAGACCTACTTCGACGGATGGCTGGGGTGACCTGACGATCACGTTCAGGGCAAACCCGCCAAGCGTACCTCCGCAGGCCCCTGAACCCTCACAAGCGCCCCAGCCGGTGGTGCTTCCGGAGGAAACCGCTGGCCCCTCCCATGGACCCAAGCGGACGATCAGATGTCGATCGCTGCATCGGAGGGGGAGTTCCAGTCCTCAGAGGATGAAGATTCGGCTGTACTGCCTCCCTCTGGGAGAGTGGCAATGGTCGAGTCGGACCCTGAGTTGACAGCTATGCTTTCCCGGGCCCCCGAAAAGGTCGGGCTTGTGTGGAAACCTCCACCACGTCCCTTCTAGGTTGGATGATTGGTTTCTGGGGGGGGTTGCGCTGGTTCTCAGCGTCCCGCCCCAGTACCATTCTTCCCGGAGGTGCATGAGGAGCTTACCAGGTCGTGGACGACACCTTTCAGTGCCTAAAACAGACCTGGTGGCTCCTCCCTCCTCACTACCCTTGACAGCGGACAGGCCAAGGGTTACTAGGGAATCCCACCTGTTGAGTGGGCCATCGCGATGCAACTGTGTCCGGCGACCACCTCCAACTGGCGTGGTGACCCTCGTCTCCCGTCCAAGGCCTGTAGGTTTTCGTCCAGTCTGACTGCGAAGGCCTACAGGTCCTGTGGACAGGCCTTGCATGCCATGGCGCTGCTTCAGGTGCACCAAGCTCCGGACAGCGACGGGACTCACCCTCTGGGTGATGAAAGTCACCACCTGTTCCATTGGTCAGGCGATGTCCACCTTAGTGGTCCAGGAATGGCATCTCTGGCTCAACCTGGCCGACATGAGGGAGACCGATAAGAACCGGTTCCTGGACTCCCCCGTTTCACCGGCCGGGTTGTTCGGCGACAGGGTCGAGAACTTTGCCCAGCAGTTCTTGGCTATCCAGAAGCAGACGGAGGCCATCATGTACATCCTGCCCCGGCAGTCCGCTGCTGCCTCCACCCCACCGCCGGCTGCAGCACCTCCGTCTGCCCGTCGCCAGGGACACCCAAGTTCAGGGGCGTTCACTTCACTTCTGTAACGAAGGAGAACGCCCCTGTGCTTCAGGTGGAGATTGCTGTCCTACTGGCGAAGGACGCGATAGAGCCGGTCCCTCCAGCCAATATGAAGGCCGGGTTCTACAGCCCGTACTTCAATTGTACCCAAGAAAGGCGGCGGGTTACGACCGATCTTGGATCTGCGATACTTGATCCGCTTCCTCCACAAGATGCCGTTCAGAATGGTAACGCAGAAGCGCATCTTCAGGTGCATCCGTCCCCAAGATTGGTTTGCAGCGATCGACCTGAAGGACGCGTACTATCATGTCTTTATTCTCCCTCGACACAGACCGTTTCTACACATTGCATTCGACGGACGAGCAAATCAGTACAAAGTCCTGCCCTCCGGGCTGTCCCTGTCGCCCCATGTCTTCACGAAAGTCGTGGAGGCAGCCATTGCTCCAATGAGAGAGCGTGGTGTTCTGGGCTAATCCTTGCCCAGTTGCGGGATCAGTTGTGCGAACACAGGGACATGGTGCTCCAGCATCTCAGCCAGTTGGATATTTGGGTCAACTGGGAGAAGAGCAAACTCTGTCCCGTACGGAGGATCTCTTTTCTCTGGATGGAGATCGACTCAGTCGCCATGACAGCGCTCCTCACCGAGGAGCGTGTCCAGTCAGTGTTGAACTGCTTGAATTCGTTCAAACGCAGCACAGCGGTACCACTGAAATTTCAGAGGCTCCTGGGGCATATGGCAGCTGCAGTAACGCTACTAGGGCTGCTCCATATGAGACCACTTCAATGCTGGCTACACGACCGAGTCCCGAGATGGACGTGGCACAGCGGGTCCCTCCATGTCCAAGTGACGCCGAGATGCCGTCAAACCTTCAGCCCGTGGTCGGACCCTTCATTTCTACAGGCAGGAGTGCCTCTAGAACAAGTGTCCAGGCATTCTGTTGTCTCCACGGATGCCTCATCTACCGGCTGGGGTGCCACGTACAACGGGCTTGCAGTTTTGTGTCTGTGGACGGGGTCCGACGTACTTCGAACGTGACCGACTGAAAGGGAAGGTCTTGGTTACGTATGGTAACCCTCATCCCTGAAGGAGGGAATGGAGACGTACGTCCCGTCACCACAGTTCCTTACCATCACTGCATGGCCGAGTCACTAGTTTGGCTCCTCAGTGAAAAACGTCAGTGCGTTGCTCTCTCTTCCTGTTCATACCCGCGGCGCGGGGTGGAGCGCGAGATGCAAATCTCGCATGCCAATGGCCCATTGGCCCGTTCTCTAAATCTCGAAGCTGATAGGGGCTTTCTGAAGTGATCCCAATTTGTCGGTACAACCAACGTACGTCTCCGTTCCCTCCTTCAGGGAACGAGGGTTACCATACGTAACCGAGATGTTTTCCAATCACTTCCATGGCCACAGGTGTATACAAGCACCTAAGTATGCAGACTGATTTTACAAACATTTGTGAAAGAATGGGTTGTTCTCAGGAGCTTAGTGAATTCAAGCGTGGTACCGTGATAGGTAGCCACCTGTGCAATAAGTAAATTCGTGAAATTTCCTCACTACTAAATATTCGGTTACACTTTATTTTAAGGTGTCATTGTTACAGTGTAATTATATATTTAAGTACAAGTAATAATAATTAACAACACGTACTTACTGTAGAGTTAGGGTAGGATTCAACCCGATAGAACACCTTTGGGATGAATTAGAGCGGAGACTTCAAGCCAGGCTTTCTCGTCCAACACCAGTGCCTGACCTCACAAATGCGCTTCTAGAAGAAGGATAAAAAATTCCTATAAACACACTCCTAAACCTTGTGGAAAGCCTTCTCAGAAGAGTTGAAGCTGTTATAGCTGTAAAGGGTGGGCCAACTCTATATTAAACCCTACGGATTAAGAATGGGATGTCATTAAATTCATGTGCATGCAAAGGCAGACGTCCCAAAACATTTGGAAGTATAGTGTTTATATTCAAATATGTCAATGCCATTGTTTTGTCTCAAGATGCACACCAGTATGTGTTTTTCTAAGGCACATTTATAAAAGCTACATAAATGTCCTAATTGAACTAAGGCCTAATCCTGTTTTAATCTAAACCCTGTGAAATGTGAAATGTTTAGTTTTAAATGTGACCTTGTTCTAGTAGTTCTGTAAACCTAGCACCTTTTTTAATTAATAATACAGTTTAAATAATAATAATAAAATCATTCAACACACATTAAAAAAGACTATAAAGACTGGACTATAAAAGTCTACTTTGTCCATCAGTAGCTCTCATTCTAAACCAACAGTAACATCTCTCTCTCTCTCTCTCTCTCTCTCTCTCTCTCTCTCTCTCTCTCTCTCTCTCTCTCTCTCTCTCTCTCTCTCTCTCTCTCTCTCTCTCTCTCTCTCTCTCTCTCTCTCTCTCTCTCTCTCTGTTAATGGACGATATTCAACAAGCCCTCAGATCCAATCTGATATACATAACTATCGGTCAGATGGTTATCACAGAGAAAATGTTTTTCAGTTGTAGCAAAATAACGTAGCTGAACAAACGGAAGATAACCCTCGGAAGGAACGTAAACACTTGGGGGTGATTTTTGGTAATTTAGTAAATTGGTGCTTGGGAGGGCTTTGAATGAAGGCCTTTGTCCGGCCTCTACCAGGATCACAAGTGTTATTGATGTTAATAATATAGTTGAGCAAACAGAGCTCTACGGCAGGTTAATCGGGTGATATGAGCCCCTGCTCATGGTGTTTACTGAAGGATCATGGGAGTCTAGCAGGGGTTCATCATAATAACCCCAGATCAGAGAAAAATCCCAGGCATTTGCTCTGCTAGCCTATGAGAGAGTCCGCTTGTCAGTCATGTGATTCCATGGTGAAGTGCCTTACAGTGTCTTATGATCAGCAGTGATGGAGTGCCAGGTTTTAGACCTTCAGAATAACTCCATATCATATTTATGTGTGAGCGTGATGATTTTGAGATGATGCTCTCACGCAATAGTGTGCTACATGAGATTAGGTTGAAGCACTGCACTCATGATCGGCCAACCACACAAAAGAGCACATCTTTTTAGCCCCACGTCTAATTGTTTCACTTGTGACCGCAGAGACTAGCTGTCTGCTTCTGTCCATCACCTTTTTGTCTTCTCATTTTTCTTTCTTCTTTCCAGACTTTGAATTTACAGAGGAAAGCTCAGGAATTATGTGTTCATCTAAGACGTGAATAACAGACACATAAATCCCTGCGGACAGAATACTGTGTTGACAATGGCTGCCAAACCTGGCTGATGTCACCTAGGTAATGTTGCACGCTAATGGAAGAGGTTTCTTGAATGCCCTGTGTGAACACTTTGTGAGAAGGGAAAACATTTTTTGCGACATGAAATGCATATGTTATTTCACACATGAATTCTAAGTACAGATTTGGTTCATTGTAGATGATTTCATGAACACAGATGTGGCGCTCGCTCTGATCTGCTCAGCGGACTGAAGTCATTATCCAAACGTATGCTCACCATCGCTTCACGCGTCCTGTCATCGAGGGAGCGACTGATAAGATGCACTGGGTCAGTCAGCTGGAAGGATCCAGGACAAAAGAAGTGTGTCAACATTTGTGTGACAACCATTCAACCCTGTGTATAAAAAATAAAAAAATATTCAGGGTTGAATGTTCAGTCAGTGTAGAAATGTCTAATAATAGTCCAACAAATATAATGTTGTTTTACTTTGTTGAATATATCACTAAGTGCCCTCTATATGGCCTCTTCTTTATGAAATGGTGCCATTTGTGCTTGAAGGTTTTAGTATTATATTAAAATAGTAACTGCCATTGGCCATTGGCTACAAATATGAGATGTCAATGGCAAATTCATAAACTGTTACTCCAAGTCCTTACTACGTATACGTGGTTTTCTAACTACCAGAGCAAGCCCACTGGGTCATTCAGTCCAGGACAAAATAAGTGTGTCACATTGAATTTGTATGTGTGTTTGAAGCTAGAACAAGAGCAGAAGCTCAAATAATGATTGTGCTGACTGAACATGTGTTGCGTGCGTCTTACAGCTTTCTCTCATTACCATCACACATACACACACAATGATCATCACGTGCATTTGCCACAACAGTGACATCTGCATCCTCTACAATGCTAGAGATAGACTGTCAATCCAGGCCTATTTAATGTGATAGCACCCATTATGTTGGCAGATCAGAACTTGTGAAAATAATTTTTTTTGAGTAGCTAAACACATGGTGCAACAAAGCTGTGATTGAAAGCAAGTTGAAGATGCAAGTGGTAGACAGAAAACAATGCCTGCAGCATGTACACACATACACACACTCCACCACAACACTGCAGCATTCACACGTTAGTGTAATCACAACAATAGTACCAATTATTTCTTTAGCATCCTGTTGTTATTGTTACGTTATAAAAATTGCTACATGTGATTTCAACCCTATTCCAGTTATTTTTATTAATTATTACACTTACTTGAACAGATAATTAAGTAACGCTTATATTCCATGTGCCTTAAAAATGTTTAGGGTTGAAGGTCAGTGTAAAAACACTAGCATATTTGTAGCTGTTTTTACACTGACCTTCAATAGAGTATTTACAGTCAGTTTATTGGTAACACGTTTACAATAAGGTTCCATACATTAGTAAACACAAATTTCTAAAGCATTTATTATTTTGTGCCAAGAAAATCTCTCACTGCCACTGTCTTTCTGATATTTAGTTTAAAATACTTGTAAAAACCTGCCATAAGATAAACTTATTTTTATTTGTCTTTATTGGTTCTTTGTGTACTTTTGGGAAAATTAAAAGAATAAGGATGATTCATATTTAATAGATGGCACATACCACAGCAGATCCTTCTTAAAACAGACTCTGACTTGGATCCTCTTTTGCCTTCTGAACTGCGTTAATTTTTTTTGTGGCATATAGATTCAACAAGGTGCTGGAAACACTCCTCAGAGATTTTGTTCCATATTGACAAGATATCTCACACAGTTGCTGCAGATTTGTTGGCTGCACATCCATGATGTGAATCTCCGGTTCCACCACATCCCAAAGGTGCTCTGTTGAGATCTGGTGACTGTGGAGGCCATTTGAGTATAGTCAACTCATTTGAGTATAGTCAACTCATAGTCATGTTCAAGTGACTAGTTTGAGATGATTTGAGCTTTGTGTCATGGCACGTTATCCTGCTGAAAGTATCCATCAGAAGATGGGTATGTGGTCATAAAGGGATGGACATGGTCAGCAACAATACTCAGGGGCCCAAAGTGTGTCAAGAAAATATCCTCCACACCACACCACCAGCAGCCTGAACCTTCGATAAAGGGCAGAATGGATTCAAGCTTCAAGTTGTTTATGCCAAATCTTGACCCTACCAGCAGAAATCGAGACTCTTCAGACTAGGCAACATTTATTCCAATCTTCTAATGTGCAATTTTGGTGAGCCTCCGTTAATTGTAGCAATGTTCTTAGCTGACAGGAGTAGCACCCGGTGTGGTCTTCTGCTGCTGTAGCCCTTCTGCTGCTGCTGTGTTCTGAGATGGACTTCTGCATAAACTGGTTGTAACAAGTGGTTATTTGAGTTACTGGTGCCTTTCTATCAGCTCGAACCAGTCTGGCCATTCTCCTCTGACCTCAACAAGGCATTTTCCCCCACAGAACTGCCGCTCCACAGAACCCTCCGGAGCAGGTTATGTTCAGAGAGTGAGTTGCTATGGCTACTTAGATACCCTGAAAGTTACCTCCATTTTTGGAATCGAAAGTTGAGGTTATCCACTTACTTATTCTTAAACATACCCAGGTATGTCACATAACCTGTTTTCTGGAATACCCCCCTGATCGTCTTGATCATGTCTACATGCCTAAATGCATTGAGTTCCTGTCATGTGATTGGCTGATTAGATATTTGCGTTGATGAGCATTTGAACAAGTGTACCTAATTAAATACCTTGTGAGTGTATAATGACTCCTTTTCTATAAATATTAAACCCACATTTACGGACTGCTCTGCAACTCTGAATCTTTTTTCGGAAGTATGTTTCTTCCATATTTTTGGAATGGCATTCCTACTTATTGAAGAGAAGTGATGAGTATTTGGCATCAAACACTGATATACAAGAAAACCTACAATGTGTGTGTGGTTGAGAGTGAGAGAGACAGAGAAAGAGATTAGAGGTAATACATATTGTTGGATGTCTCACCTTGCCATCATTGAGGGATATTTGGGGATTACGATTACAGAGTGTCACAACCTGACTGGATCTTCTGCCCTGGGCTTCTGTATACAAAGAAACATCTCCCACAATCCTCTCTGCTCTCCCACCAGCCCACAGTAATGCTGTCAGCACAACACCACTTCAAAACTAGCTGTGCTGGTAGAAAAAGAATTTGAGATTGAATTTGAGTTTTTGGATTTAAACAACTCTGGAGAATGTGGGCATGCTGGGAAATAAACAGGAAAAATAAAACCTTTTGACAGAAAAAATCAACAATAGTTTAGTTATTTACATTTTACCTTTAATTCCTTAATACTCTATCACCATTTTGTCCTGCATTCTGTCTACAGTCGCTAGGAGCTACAGGAGACCCATACCCATAGTTAAACTATGGACTACAGACTGCAGACAGACTGCTTTGATTTAATAAGAAAACTCTTGAAACACAAGCACATTGTGGCCTGATGTTTATGTGAAGTCCCTGCTTCTGTGTGTGTGCTGAGGGACTGGGCCTTTGTAGGGGCCCGAGTGGATACTGTAAGAGTGTGTGTTCAGCTCTCTGTGTGTGTTTGTTGAGGGGAGGGTGATGAATATTAAGGGTCTATTGTAATGAAAATCCTGCTGGCCTTTGGAGAGAGAGGCTTTAAAGCTGTAGCCGTAGGGACTTCCATCTGCCATACCATCAGCCCTCAAACACACACACACACACACACACACACACACACACACACACACACACACACACACACACACACACACACACACACACACACACACACACACACACACACACACACACACACCGTCAGCTCTCACCCCTTCAAACACACACACACACACACACACACACACTCACCGTCAGCTCTCACCCCTTCAAACACACACAAATACTCCAAAATCAGCCCAGCTCTGACACCCTGCCTTTTGAACACATGTAAACTCCTGTACACTCAAGCACAAACCTTACTGTCAACATACACATTTAGAAAAGGGGATAGATTGTGTTATGCTGTGTTGGAAGGATTCTTTTTTGTCTTTAGCCCTATTCAGAAAGGACTAAACTGCCAAGTCTGTGTTTTTTACATTTCCATTTACACATTTGGCAGACACTTTTATCCAAAGCAACTTACATTGCATTCAAGGTACACATTTTACATTTTGTCAGTTCTTGCTTTCCCTGGGAAACAAACCCATGACCTTGGCGTTGCTAGCGCCACGCTCTACTGTTTGAGCTACAGGAAAGCATGCTTTTCTCACACATGCTTTTCTCACACAAACTCTTTAAAACTTCCAGAGCAAATTATCTACTGTTTTTCGGCAAACTCAACCGTCCTCAGAGAAATCCAGTCCTGTCCAAATGCGAATGTCTGTGATTGCTGATGTTATATTATACTAACCCTTCTCCTCCTGTGTTTTTGACCTACCTGAGCTACCATTTGCCAACCAATCTTCGGCATGCTTTCATTTAATTCCAATATGGGCCACCCCTCCAAATCATTGAATTCAGGTGTTCCAATCACTTCCATGGCCACAAGTGTATAAAATCAAGCACATAGGCATGCAGACTGCTTCTACAAACATTTGTGAAAGAATGGGTCGCTCTCAGGAGCTCAGTGAATTCAAGCGTGGTACAATTATAGGCTGCCACCTGTGCATTAAGTCCATTCGTGAAATTTCCTCACTATTACATTTTCCTGTTAGTGGTATTATAACAAATTTGGAAGCAATTGGGAACAACAGCAACTCAGCCAAAGAGTGTTAGGCAACATAAAATCAAAGTGGGGATCAAAATGAGTGGGATCAGCGCATGCTGAGGCACACAGTGCACAGAAGTCGTCAACTTTCTGCGGAGTCAATAGCTACAGACCTCCAAACTTTTGTGGCCTTCAGATTAGCTCAAGAACAGTGCTTAGAGAGCTTCATGGAATGGGTTTACATGGCTGAGCAGCTGCATCCAAGCTTATTATCATCAAGTGCAATTCAAAGCGTTGGATGCAGTGGTGTTAAGCACGCTGCCACTGGACTCTAGAGCAGTGGAGACATGTTCTCTGGAGTGATGAATCGTACTTCTCTGTCTGGCAATCCGATGGACAAGGTCCATAAAGACATGGATGAGCTAGTTTGGTGTGGAACTTGACTGGCCTGCACAGAGTCCTGACCTCAACCTGATAGAACACCTTTGGGATGAATTCGAGCAGAGACTGCGAGCCAGGCCTTCTCGTCTAACATCAGAAATGCCTGACATCACAAATGTGCTTCTAGAAGAAGGAAAAAAAATCCCATAAACACACTCCTAAACCTTGTGGAAAGCCTTCCCAGCAGAGTTGAAGCTGTTGTATTTGCAAAGGGTGGGCCAACTCCATATTAAACCCTACGGATTAAGAATGGGATGTCATTAAGGTTAATGTGCATGTAAACGCAGGCGTCCCAAAACTTTTGGCAATATAGCTTATGTTCTTTTGTTTGTGTGTTTGTTTACTTTGAAGTTTTGAGCTTCTCTGACCATCATCTGTAGCTCTCCACTAAAGAGAAAAAGAAAGAGACACCTGGTGGCACAAACGCCTCTATCCCACATAATCGTCATCATGATCACAGTGATTTATGGCATTTAACAACAGTAAAACGTTCTCTAATGTCTCCCTTATCCGACCCATACATTTCTAGTCTTGGAGTCTACTAATGAGCTGATGAGTTGAATCAGGTGTGCTTGATTAGTTCTTGTGTAGTGTTGGTGTGCCTCAGGGTTGGGAAACACTGCTCTAATACACTGTTATTCACCATCTATACCACTGTTACTTTCATCTGCACCCACCACATCTACGTCCACTTTTTTCCTTGCTTAAGGTTTATCAAGTGTATTTTTGTGTAAATGAAGTGATTGAGAAGTGCAGCTCATCCATCACGCATGTCTTTCCATTAGATGACCGCGGCTCACTACATTACCTGCTCTGATGTGGTCAGGATGGTCCTGCACGTCTGCTGCTGATGCTGTAGAATCACTCATCCCTGCAGAATCCTTGTTCGCTCCAGAGAGATCTCCGCTGTTCTCCCCTTAATGCTCCTTCACCAGACGTCTTCGAGCTGGACCTGTAGCCTGTGTGCAGTGCATGCTGGGACCGGGGAGATGGAGTGTGTCCATTGTGTAATGTGGCATTATAGGAAGTATGTCTGTAATGTGCCGTTAGAAGGACCCTCGGCAGAGTACCACCATAACCCGATCTCGCAGACACACTGGGGTGCTGATGGTTGCGCCTTCTACTGTGACGCATCTTCCTGGTGCTCACGATATGTGTTCATATGAAGAGTTTCATAGTGAGATAAAACTGCTAAGAGAAAGGTGTCAGAACACTGCTTTCCCAACAATCACTCAAGTATACATTTCAAATAATTTACTGCAAAATATTTATCATTTATTTATTCATTGGCCATTTTTATCCAAAGCTTAAACTGCTAAGCAGTGCATTACAGTGCATTTTTTTTACTTAGTTTTTACTCTGCTTTGCATCATGCCAAATCATACCTCTTAACTAAGTTACCTCATTCACTCAGCTTCTCGTGGCCTACTGTCCCTCTTAATTTCCGTCACCTCTCTTCTTATCTGTCATATAAAGACACTTCTCACTATCCAATCAATTACTAAAGGATCAATTCCCCAAGTCCCTAATTTTTTTTTTAATCCAATTAACATCTTAAAATGAAAAGAAACTGTCACCTCATTGAGTACTGAGGATTATGACCAGAGTAAATCAGTCATGAGTCACAATGCATTTTTTTTCAGGTAAATGTCTCATGTTTTAAGAATATTTAATATAAATACTGATTAAGATTTTAGCAGTGTAGCTCTTTCTGTCCAGCACTCCCCTCTCATTTCTATTTTCTGTCTGTCTTCAGATCAGAAGTGTTGAGCTTTGACACAGGCCTGCAGGAGTACTGACCCATACAGTCATTAGAGGGGGAATCGCTCCTCTCGCTCTGTGTCTGATCCTCCATCACCGGATAGGATCAAATAAGAGGCAGTTGTGTTTACTTCCTCATCCATCTAATTTCTGTAGCGATGGCCACGGCCGCCTCATCTCCTTACCACTGCTTAAGCTGCATGGATTCAGAGTCCAGCCCGCGGGCAAACACTCTCAGCACAGCTACACCTAAACGGATTAACCCTCCACACACACACATGCACGCACACACACACACACAGACACACACAGACACACACACATCAGCACAGGTGGAGGCTTCATTACCCAGACTGTGTTAGATGCAACTTCAGACTTAATGCATCATCAAAAAAGTGCAGAAAAATAACATTCCAGCAATACATGAAGGGATGTGTTTATGGGTATTAGCTCAAAGCTTACCACAGCACTAGCTCAAATAGGATTCCTATATTGGGATACAAACCAACGGATCTCATTTAAAGAGGTATTGCCCTCTGGTATCGGTTCAGTATGTAACATTTAGGCCAGTGGTTGATGCATTATGCAACAAAGAAAACTCCTTGGGCATTTAAAGTAAGGTGTTTAGGAAACGAGGTGCTCGTCTGAAATATGTGGTGAAAGATCAAATGTCCACATTTATAAAATGAAGAAATCCTGTTTTTTATACTGCCTAATAAAAACACAACAACCTTTCATGACCTGAAAAAAAAAATCTAAACATTGCTAAATTATCAGAAACAAATATTTAAAATGTAGAATTTTCACAAGAGTAAAATAATTTGTAAAAATGTAGCCATTTGAATAAATAATAAATACATTTAAAATCATGAAATGAACCACAATTAAATGGATGGATGGATGGATGAAGAGTATTGTCATAACATTACAGTTTATCTACAGAGCAGTAGGAGTAATACCAAGATTAAGAACAAAGTGTTGCAAAGGGAAATGCCAACCTATTTTTTTATTTTTAATAACCTGAAATAACACAATTTGTATTTGCCAACAACAACAACAACAAAAAAAGACACATTTGTTGTATTAAATGTTTTTATAGTGTAGTTGTGCTGGTTGAGTAGTATTTATGTCCAATAAGCAAAAAAACAACAACAACTCTGAGTTATTAGCAGAAGGTTCACAACAGACGATCACTAGCTCATTCACCCCCCGCAGCCTGCATCAAAGATCGCTTCCAGAAAATAACTACCCTGACCTGGCTTGATTTGGTCCCTCAGAACCTCCCAGAGCCCCTTTAGTGTAATTTTGGCAAGTCCAAACTCTGAACTGACTGCTGGTACTAAAGAGGAGCATGTTTAGGCTAGACCTGACCTGCTTTAACTAGATTGATCACCAATTACGCAAATTAACCTTAAAGTGCCGTCTGCCACAGGAAGTGTTTAACCAATCTATTTACGACCCCAACATACGCCAACATAATTAACTGTCACACATCAGCTGGGTTTAATGGCAATATTGGATTTCTGACATATTAAAAAGCTCATCATCCTGCCAATAATGCAAATAACTATTTAAAAGCTTCCCGCAGCTAATCTGGACAGCATCGCCCCTGAACACATTTTGCTGTGCCTGTTTTAACTCTTCTGTTCGTAAGTACGTCCATTTTGGAATTTGGCAAACAGTCATGAGGGGCTCAACAACAAGGATGGCCCGGGATCAATGTGACAGAGATTCAGACCAGTTGATTGACTTTGGATTGGAAGAGATTTGAAATACTAAGTGTATTGAAATAATCCACATGAATAAGGGCAAGCTCACACTACAGGGCTGTAAAACTCCCTGAACTGCTGTGGTGCTCACACTACACAACAAGGATTATTGTCACCTGTAATAATCACCTGATTATTGTCACCTGTCATGCTGATGAGGTGCACAAGCTACAAGACATTTGGTCAAGAGGCAGTCCTGACCAACAGCAAAAAAAAAAAAAAAAAAAACGTGTTCTCACGCAAGAAATACATACAAGTTATTACAAGATTTTTCTGTTACCATCTGCACTGTGATATCGCAGCATCTGTGACTGCTCGAGACAGCCTCGGATCATGTCGCTGACCTGTTCATAGGGTTTCTTTGTCCTCATATTTTCATGATATTTGGATGATAATTAGTTCACATTTCATCACATGGCCTTCTGGAGGGAGGGATACAAAAACAAATGAAACTTTGGGCAACCTTTCAGGTTTGTGTGCCTTAGCAATCCAAACATGCAAGACGCAGATACAAGAAGTCTGTAATTAACACACTAAATTAAGATGATAACCAAAAAAGGACATAACCAAACAGGGAGTAGCCTATAAATACACAGAGAACTAAAGGAGACACAATTGGAGCTAATCAGTAACTATAGAAACAAACAATGACATAATCAGAAACTAAGGCTTCATCGGAAATCACATATTTCCCTACAAAAAATTAGGCAAAAAAAAAGTGTGTGATGAATGAAGAATGTCCAAAGTACCCGGTAAAAAGTACCTTAGTGCTTCCGGCGAGATTCTGAAGTGTGCATACAATGGACACTTTACTATCCCATCCCACGGGAGAAGATCTGTGAATGGTAGTGAAGCGTCATAACTGATGCTGGCAGGTCACATGATAATGACAGCATGGCGGATATAGTACATCCAAATTACATTCATACTACACACATTCATACTATATAGAATGCACTTTTTTAGCGGCCATAAAATAATTACTTATTCACAATAAGTACCTACTCAAGAGAGTATGCGAAATTGGACGCAGCCCAACAAAACAGAAACTAAGCAGAGCAGGGAGACAGGAACTAAAGGAAACAGAACAAAAATTCAAAATAAAAGACAAAATAACAGAACATAACGTCTCGGGTTATGACTATAACCCTTGTTCCCCGAGAACACTGCGTCATCGTGACAACACTTTGGGGAACGAAATACAATGATCACATACTACGTCATGACGCAACACCAATCAGGATTGGGCTGGTTCCATTCATTCTTCAGACGCTTTACGCTAGGGGCGTTCCCCAAAGTGTCGTCACGATGTTCGAGTTCTGGCGAAAGGGAACCATAATACAACCTAGATAAATTTATGATACCACATTTTTCACTGTGGTAAAATGCATCCAAAGATGCACCTGTTGTTTTCTTTTCATTTCGCTCACATACAGTAAATAAGGGTCACTCACTGTTCTTTCAAATTAGCTTAAACCATATATTATGTTGCAGTTTCTAATACATTTAAAATAAAAATAAAATATTTTTTACTAGCATCTGAAAATTGGCATGTTAATTTTGGAACTTGGTGATTGCATTAAAATCCCATATTTACAGCTGTTAATCAAATCAAATCTTTGGATTACTGGCTCACCCAGGCCAGCGAAAAAAGAAAAAAGAAAAAGATTTGACATGAGAGTATTTGCCAAGTAATCAGTGTTAGTCATTTAGCAATGCTAGCTGTGGTCCCCATTTTGGGAGTTTGAAGACCCCATGAGTAGTGCTCTGAAAGGTGTTTAGTTTATACCCCCCCCCCCCCCCCACACTATTGCCAAATAGAGTGAAACACTGTGATTTATTAGGTTATAAGAGAAGACATGACTATGTGACATGTATGGTGAGGGTGTACTGTGAACGTAATTGAGGAAATGTTCAGATTTCCTTTCGTTAGTGTCAGGCACACTAGAAGCCCCCCTCCCCCCTTCATCCCACTCTTATTTTTACTGTAAAGAAATGTTCCTTGTAGAGTGTACTTAACACGTAAAGTGATATAAGGCAGAAACTGTGTGGTTTACAGGTTTAATTATTGTATTAGTTTTCCTTACACCCAGCACTCTCGACTAAATGGCTCCAGTAATTGTGGACGGAGGGCAGGTGGGCTAGACAGCGTCTGCACAGGTATGAGAGAAATGTCTTCCCAGCCTCACACCTGTTTAGCCTGAAGGCCCTGAACCACAGAGACCAATCAAAAAAGACAAGGATGATGGGAAAACGGGGAAAAACGAGTTTGGCCTCTCTTCCAAAGGTGACCACAAAAACATAATTGCCGGTAAGTGATTGATCGCTGGAAAAAGAAATAAAAGAAAGGTATTTGGTTGCTTTGATACCTATGGTTTACTCATTTATCCTCAAATGCCACATCTATTTGTGGAAAAAACTAAATGCAATGATGAATTTTTACAAATGCTGATTACCACACATGCAAATCAACCTGATATGTCTTTTTTTATGGATGATACTTGCTAATTTGCGACACCCTGCTAAAACATACCATCGTAAATTAAAACAACATTCATATATATATATATATATATATACATACATACAGTCAAACAAAAACAATATTCAGACACCAGATATATTTTTTTACTAGTGGGTGCAGGACACATACAAGTAAAATAATAACTGTGACATATTATACCCAACAATTCTTCATACAGTGTACTACCTGTAAAATGTTTTAAAAATTTGGGACCAAAATTATTCAGACACTTTGACCTACCCATAGTTTTTTCTTTAATTGCTAATGCGACCTTTTACACCACAGACTGAACAAAATTAGACATTACTTGGTAATTGGTTGACCTAAATTGGTATTATCTAATTGTGTACATATAAATTTAACAACTGACAGCTGATTTGCTGATTGTAATCCATTACATACCTTTCTATCAAAGTTATCTGACATTATCATTTACATTTATGCATTTGGCAGATGCTTTTATCCAAAGCGACTTATAGTGCCCTTATTACAGGGACAATCCCCCTGGAGCAACATGGAGTAAAGTGTCTTGCTCAAGGACACACTGGTGGTGACCGCTGGGATTGAACCAGCAACCTTCTGCGTATCAGTTCCATGGTTTAACCCACTGGACCACTGGACTCACATTATCAAGATGGATTTGTTCTGACACAGTTTAACTCTGTGTTCTTGTCATATTTTATTACCATTTTCTAAACTATAGCGAATAAACTGTGATATTGTGAGAAAAGGTTGAAGGTGTCTGAATAAATTTTGGTTTGACTGTATGTTTTGTGTAAGCACAGGAAATGGACGGCTATCCACATGCAGTGCCTTTCCTACCGCTGGTGACACACCACGTGAGGTAGTCAATCTATTGTAGTTCTCACAATTTTTTTACAGTATGTAATTCACAGGGAAATTCCAGTTTGAAAAATGATCCAGTGAGTGTCAGTCAGGCCCTGGGAGTCATAGTTCTCTGGTATGTTTAAAGAATGTCACCATCGTACATGGCTTTTGTCACTGAGTGTAACTGTACTCTGGTATAAACGTGCGGTAAACACTAAAGTAGCGTAATGAATCCTGCTATTGCTCTGTGTGGAATGCTGTGTTGCGGTAAACCCCTGACATCAATATCTGCCTTTTAAATCTGCAAGCTAACTCTCAGCGGTGGTGTTCAGAGGTGTCACGTATCCCACATGTTCCCTGCATCCTCCCAGCATCTATTGTCACTCGTTTAAGGTGTTATCTAACCCGCTATTCACTCCTGTAACACATACACTGCTCACTTCTTTCCATTTGCCAGGATCACTCGAGTTTCAGGAGACAAGAGGAGAGATTTTGGGAGAGAGAAGGGAGATTTTGTTGGAACTAGCATGATTAGGAGGTGTCTCATATCTAGCGTGAGAAAACGCTTTGCCTTTGCTCTTAGTCACCAGACCTGTATGTACGTGCTCGTGTGAAAGAGTTAAATACAAACTGTTGACTCATCAGCTCCCTGCAAATCAAGTTTTTCTTCTTTTTTATATAAACTATTTTAATAATTAGCTCAATGAATATGTTTTGTCAAAAGTCTAGTTGCTTGTTTTCATTGGTTGCTTGTCTAATGGTTTAGAGTTTAGAGGGGCCTAATGGTTAGAGAGTCGGACTTGTAACTGAAAGGTTGCGGGTTCGAGTCTCAGGTCCGGCGGGAATTGTTGGTGGGGGGAGTGAATAACCAGCGCTCTCCTCCACCCTCAATACCATGACTGAGGTGAGACCTTTGAGCAAGGCACCGAACCGCCAACTGCTCCCCGGGCGCCGCAGCAATATGGCTGCCCACTGCTCCTGGTGTGTGTGTGTTCACTACTGTGTGTGTGCACTTGGATGGGTTAAATACAGAGCACAAATTCCAAGTATGGGTCACCATACTTGGCCACATGTCACTTCACTTCACTTTAGAGTATATGCTGGTTTCTACTTAAAACTGTTTGTTTCATTTATTGTACTTGCCATTTCAGTTACACTTTAATTTAAGGTGTCAGTGTTACAGTGTAATTATATATTTAAGTACTGAGTAATATGAATTAACTACATGTACTTACAATAGGGTTAGGGTAGGATTAGGGTTTGGTTTAGGGTTAATTGCATGCAATTATGCATGATTTACTATTATTACTGTGGTAAGTACATGTAACATATGTAACAAGGACACTGTAAAATAATGTGTTATCTTTACTTTGCCAGCACACAAACCTACTGGCAAATTTGCTAGGCACAAACTGGAATGATGAACCACAAATGATTTCTTCAAGATAGCAAAATATTTAATGAACAGATCATTTTTGAGAGTTTTGCTTAAGATTGTGTATTTACAAATGGACCAAATAAACAGTTTCTGTGAAATATTAATTGGAGTAAAACTGTGTAACAAATTGTCCCAGTCTCCACTATGTCACAGTCTAGAATGGTGCAGTTCTCTTTTGTTTCTTATGTTTATATTTCTTATAAAGACATCATTCAGACTTAACAAAGTGGTCAGTGTACAGTCACCACTAATGTCCTCTTAATACTTTGGGGTTTTATCACCCATGTTTCCTTTTTCTTGCAATCTTCCTTCTTTTTCTCAGAGCTTGAGAACAAATGGAACGATTAGGGAATCCTTCCCAGCTAATCACACCGTGCCGTGGCCACTTCCGCCATGTTGATTACCACGGAAACCATTAGAGAGAAGAAAGTGGCGGGATGTTTGATGGTGTCCGGCGGCTCAGGGGAGGTCAGAGAGGGGTGTGTGTGATAGGCCATTTAGTCTTCCTGCTCCTATTACTCGAGCATTTCCTCTATCTCACAAACACACACACACACACACACACACACACACACACACACACACACACACACACACACACACACACACACACACACACACACACACACACACACACACACACCTCTAATCATTACCATACCACAAACTACTATAGCAATACAGCGCTCGTACTGCGCTCGGATCTGTGCACAGTAACCTTCATGAGCTAGATCAGGGATTCAAAAGCTTTCTTGTCTGCTGAACCTGTATGATCTAAATTATTTAACTGAAATCTCAGGTAATGGTTTAACCTGTTTCACTTAAATAAATAAACAAATAAACAAATAAATAAATAAATAAATAAATAAATAAATAAATAAATAAATAAATAAATAAATAAATATTTAGTTATGTGTTTGTTAATCCTTGATCTTTCCAAACAATTAAAGGGATAATTCACACAAAAATTACAATTCTGTCATAAATTACTCCCCATCATGTTATTCCCAACACATTCTTCTTAAAAACACATTTTAATGAAACCTGACAGATTTCTGTTTCTCCATAAAAGTTCACTCCACCAAAAATTTGATTCTTCAAAAAGTTCATAAAGAGATCATAAAAGCCATATGAATTGTCCATATGAATTGTGTGGTTAAATTCAAGTCTTCTAAAGATGCACGATTGCTGATGAACACATTTAATTTAGGCTGTTATTTGCCTATAAATATTGATCAATGCACATAGAGCAAATTAAATATGGTAAACAGAAGTTAATCTGTACTTGTGTGACATGCGAGAATAAACCTTGTTGGTTCTTGCACATCAAGCAATCATGTTTTATGTGTCAGGTTTTTCAGGGATCAAGACCCACTCACAAATGGTCTTCAGAAAACATAAAACATTTTATTATAGAAAATTACTATAAATTCTCACATACCCCCTGCAGTTCCATTATGGACCTCTAAGGGCTGGTGCACACTTTATTCGCTAACAATGCATGTTTTCACTCCCCTTATTATAGTCTGATCTCTCAGTGCATTTTCCCACCAGTATGCCCATAGTGTTTGTCACAGCCCATGGGTATAATAGGTACAGTCCCAGATGCTCTGTTTGGGGATGTTGGGGTGTGATCTCAGGCAACCAGCAGAGAACCGTAACCAATTCCATTAACAAAGTACTCAGGTGTTCCAATCACTTCCATGGCCACATGTGTATAAAATCAAGCACCTAGGTATGCAGACTGCTTCTACAAACATTTGTGAAAGAATGGGTCGCTCTCAGGAGCTCAGTGAATTCAAGCGTGATACCGTGATAGGTTGCCACCTTTACAATAAGTCCATTCATGAAATTTCCTCACTTCTAAATATTCCACAGTCAACTGATAGTGGTATTATAACAAAGTGGAAGCAATTGACCGTTTGCCAAGATCCGCCCCCTTTAGTTACTGTTGCTATGTCTGGCAAACCATGGCGCTCTCACACCACACACATGTTCTCACGTAGAGAAAATACATCACAGAGCAAAGAGGACACTGACAACACGCCGACAGACAGGACAGACCAAGTTACTTTTGATATGAAACAATGTCTCAAATTTGAAATTGTAATTTTTTTAAAGAAATGTAAACAATAAATACCATTTTGTGGCTCTTTAATGTGTCATGATCGCTGTAGTGCCTGATTGATAAGCATGAAATAAACATGAATGAACACTAAAAGAAATGTTGTTTCAACTGCGGAAAGACGTTAGTACACACCGTTTTTCCAAGTTCAAGTCCACCGACTTTAATCTACTAACTCTCCTGACAGCTTTGTCGGACAAAACAGCAGAATCGTCGATGTGATTGGTCAGGGGGGATTTTGGTGTGGGGTGGTTTTTCAGGGATTGGGCTTGGCCCCTTAGTTCTAGTGAAATGAACTCTCAATGCTTCAGCATACCAAGACATGTTGGACTTTCATGCTCCCAACTGTTTGGGGATGGCCCCTTCCTGTTCCAACATGACTGCGCACCAGTGCACAAAACAAGGTCCATAAAGACATGGATGAGCGAGTTTGATGTGGAGGAACTTGACTGGCCTGCACAGAGTCCTGACCTCAACCCGATAGAACACCTTTGGGATGAATTCGAGCAGAGACTTTGAGCCAGGCCTTCTCGTCCAACATCAGTGCCTGAGCTTCTAGAAGAATGATCAAAAATTGCCATAAACACACACCTAAATCTTGTGGAAAGCCTTCCCAGAAGAGTTGAAGCTGTTATAGCTCCAAAGGGTGGGCCAACTCCGTATGAAACCCCACGGATTAAGAATGGGATGTCATTAAAGCTCATGTGCATGGAAAGGCAGGCATCCCAAAACTTTTGGCAATATAGTGTACATTAGTAAGTAAGACATGCTGCTGTACAATATAGCATAAATAAATTACCCATAGCAGATCTATACAGGTAGAGCTAGGGATGATGGGTTTCTGAAAGCATGCTGCACTGCTATAGCAAATGCTGACCGAGTATTTGAAGGCTGAGCAGCGAGCTCATTGGCTACTGATACAGCAGGAACCACTCAGCTGTGCCCTTTAAATAATGATGTGATCGCTAACAAATTAGTTAAGGATCAGCCTGCGCCATCTAGAGTTTCATGACAGAACTTTGTATTTGCAATAAGTAAAGGCACATCTCCCCACAACATGCCATGTAATTTGAGGAATAATTAATGTCTGTAGCATAAAGGGTTCTGAATGATTTTGCAAAGTTTAATTCTTTTGAACACATTTTGAACCAAACCTGAACCTTGGGAACAAGTGATAGCAATAGTGATGCAAAGGTCACAGGTTAATTTCTCAGGGAAAATACAACACATCATTATGTATACCTTGAATATTTGTTTTTGTCTATCAAATAAATAAATGTATATGTATATGTATTAAAGTTTGATTATTTATCAGTGTGATATAAAGGATATGCAATATAATGACAAAGCTGAGATAACCTCAGAGTTAAAGACTCTGGAACAATTGCCAGGGAAATTCCTTAAACAGGAGTCATTACCCAGGAACCTGAGCAGCTCCTCATTGTAATATGAGAGATGATTATAGCTCTCGGAAGCTCTTTAGCAGATCAAGCTTCAGCTCCCTTTTGTAGGACCACATTCTTTTAGAAATATGTAAAAATACCAACAGCAAAGCATGGACAAATTACTGTTACACTCTAATGTTGGAGAACCTGATCTGGATTAAGTGAAAACAACCTCTCTGGTTTCAGAAACTGAATCCAGCTTTTGTTCTCTTGTGCTGTGGTTTAACGTTTGTTTATGCTGAAACAGTCTACTGTTCAACCGAGGGCTGCAACGCACAGCCACACAGAGGAAGTGGAGCTGATCTACAGGTGTAAGACAAATGATAGAAACCAACCCTTGGATTTATAGTCATTTAACTCTGGTCAGTTTCCTGTTTTCATTGATGCTAAAATGCTTCAAAATTATTTTGGTTTAAAGTTGCAGAGGAAAGTTACTGCTCAGATGTTGCGCATTGCAGGGTACTTAATGGGAGTTCTCAGTGAAGTTTCAACTTTGTATGATGTTTCTTCAAATTTCATAGACAGAAATAAAAACAGATGGACATTTTTTATTTTTTTTATTTTATTAAACTACAATACGAGACATTGTTGAGATCTAATGGATATAATTGGAAGATGTTGGGGTCTTTTTTTCTCAGGAGAAACACACAGAGAATCTCTATTTATTCTCTATTTAACCTTGGGTAAATAATAAAGAGGTCTCATTTAGCTTCTTATTTATCTTCTCTTCTATTAATTCCTTTTCTGTTCCTTTTCTCCTTTTTAAACTACATTTGTGTTTCATCTGTGGTTGATTGTCTCTTATTGAGGAAGTGCTTCAAGATTCTAACAGCGTTTCAACAAAAAAACAAATAAAGCACATTGTGTTCTCAGGGCAGTATCACCCCCTGGACGCTGACAATTTTCCCTTGAACGACCACACTCTTCAGTTTTTTGTGAATTGCAAATGAATCGTAATTTACAATCGTCAGTGGCCCATGGGATTCAAAACTTTTGCAAGAGTCACAGCTGAGGTCAAATAAAGGAAACCCGCCCGACACAATGTTCTAATCCATGACTCTCAATGTACCAGACAGGAGGATGGAGGAACGACAGAGAAACAGTCAGTGAGTGAGAGAGAGAAACAGAGAGAGAGAGAGAGAGAGAGAGAGAGAGAGAGAGAGAGAGAGAGAGAGAGAGGTCTGTCGTGTAGACTAATTGCGATTAAGATAAGTAATTGTACAATAGTTTGATGGTGGTCTTTAATCACAGCCATTTTCTCCTTAAGTGTAATGTGCACCATGTGAGAGCTGTACACTCATCGCTCTTGAATCAGGATATTTATGTTTGTCAGAGTCAGACTCATGTCCGGGGATTACACATTATACTGGATCGGCAACAATATTTCCTTATGGTAATACTACATCCAGCTCTTGAGAGAAAGAAGAGAGATGTTGTTGACCTCTAAGGGTGTTGCGATGGTCCAGCTCATTTAGCATGAAGGATGAGCACACTGATTCTAGATTGTACTACACTACATCGTATCCTCTATATTTAGACTGATACTGTATGGAAACATGTGAAGGGAAATAAACTCATATAGGTCTCTCCCAGGTGGGTCTGTTTCTAATTGCTACGCTGATGCAATGCAACTGCAAAACTAATTTATTTTTCTCATTAAGGTCTATCTATCTATCTATCTATCTATCTATCTATCTATCTATCTATCTATCTATCTATCTATCTATCTATCTATCTATCTATCTATCTATCTATCTATCTATCTATCTATCTACAGTGGTGGCCAAAATTATTAGAAAACCTGACATATCTGAAAATATTGACCTTTTTTGCCTCCAAAACATGATTTAATTTCATAATGTTCATGAAACATGCAAATGGTTGCTCTGAATATCAAATATCAGATGAAGTGAGTTTTATTGTTTTTACTTATAACTTTAATATTTGGTATGTCCAACTTTTGCAGCAATTACAGCAGCAGATCTCTATGGCATAGTGTCAATATATTTCCTGAGAACTTCATCACTTATGTTATCCCATGCCTTCAGCAACTGAAGCCAAAGGCTTTCCTTTGAATGTGCAATATTGCCACAAATGTGCTCGATGGGGTTGAGGTCTGGAATTTGAGGGGGCCAGTCTATAATTTTCAATGTTCCAGCAGATTCCTTCTGTCGCAAGTAGTTCCGGCAATAGTTAGAAGAATGTTTCGGGTCATTTTCAACTTGGAAAATAAATCCAGACCCAATGAGACGACTCCCAGATGCCAAGTGTTCTAATTATTTTGGCCACCATTGTATCTATCTCCTGAAAATAACAGACCTGTAAAATAGATGAAGGAGAGAAAGAATACAATGTGGATACAATTTAATAATTCAGTTCTAATAGACATGGCAATTTTTTTTTTTTTAAAGAGGGAGTATACACACGTGGAGTTTTCATATTTATATGGGGACATTCCATAGACATATTGCTTTTTATACTGTACTAACTGTATAATAAACCTACCTATCAGAAAACTTTTTGTATTTTTACATTTTCAAAAAACATCACTTACATAAGCTGGATATATAAGCTGTTTTCCTCATGGGGACCAAACATATCCCCACAAGTACAAGGATTAATTGTTTAGCTGAACCACACTCACAAAATCCATAGAACAATGGTTTTTAAAAAATCAGTTTGTGACTAGTGCATTTTTTTTTTTTATGCATTTGGCAGATGCTTTTCTCCAAAGCGACTTACATTTATTACAAGGACAATCCCCCTGGAGCAACGAGCCTTGCTCAAGGACACACTGGTGGTGACCGTTGGGATCGAACCAGCAACCTTCTGCATATCAGGTCAGTGGTTTAACCCACTGGACCACCACCTCTGCATTTACCATTGAGGCATGTGAACTAGGATGTCACTAGGTCTATGTGTTAGTCCTCAGAAGTTCATATTAGTGCTATAAAATTTAAACCAGTTGGACAAACCTTCAGTCAATGTCATATTTAGATATCTCAAATATCGGAAGAACTACATCAGTGGCCGGTTGCATAAACTGCTTAGACTAGTCTTAAAAGTTAGACATCTATTTTTGTATTTTTTTATTTATTTTTTCAAGACTGTTCCTGACTTTTTAAGGTCAGTTACATAAAAAAGAGATTGCTCTAATTTTAAATGGGAAAAGTAAGCCTGATTGCTCCTTGGTTAACTGCTAGTTAGTCAAACTACTTCTTAAGATACAGTCTAAATATATTGGCTACATTTATGCAACTGACCCCAGTTTATGTTTTATTTGCAATATGCTTCACCTTAAATGTTTTGGGTCATGGGTAATGTACTGACAATCAAATAAATGTGTCTAACTTCCTGCTGCTAAGAGACCAACAACAACAAAGTTAAATTTAACCAGGAAATATTTTTGTAAAAAAAAATTCAGTGAGGCTGAAACAGTCAAATTCTAGATCCAACTTAAAGCAAAATTGCTTGTTGTATGGATTATTCTCATCGATTTAGGGCTCATTCTCTTTCAAATGTCCCAAATCAGTCTGAAGAATATTGTGCAACTTCTGTATAACATTTTTTTCCATCCCTGGAGCTGTGTATATAGTGGCAATAGATCTGTTGATATTTGATCTGTGTTTATGTCCTGTGGGAGTCGAGGAGGTGGCAGGGACTTACCCCGTCTATTCTGTACACCGCAGGGTCATCTCTCTCTCTTTCTCTCGCTATCGCTTTCCGTTTGCATTTCCCATTCTACAGGCATGTCACATAAACAAAAATTGGCTTGCAGCTACGAAACAACGGCCACACGTCAGACATCAACCATGCGTCTTTTCCTCCACGAGACAAAAAGAGGAGCTTGTCCAGTAACAGTATAAAGGAGTAAAATAAGAAATCAAGCAGAACGCTGAGGTTTGCGTGGCCTAAAGGGGTTTCTGTGTAGATGAGGACACACATGCCTGATTTATGACAGCATGCAGTCATCATATCAGCTCACGTCACCTTAACCTGTGTCTGCCTAGGTCTCTGGGTCCCGCAAGTCACAAAACAGTTTTACATTTAAATAAAATAATAATAATAATAATAATAATAAAATAATAATAAAAAGTATATATCTATTATTACTTATTTACTTTAATTAAAGAGGATAAGGTTAGTGTTGAATTAAGAGTAAGATTTTGCATTGCCCACATGAGCATTGAGCACCAAAGCTAATTGGACAAATAACAAGCCTACATGCTAATGTTCTTGCCCGTTTAGAATTGTTGAAGGTTTTTGACTTGTTTCTTAAATTAAAACGAATGAGCAGGTCCACAAAGAATGTGCACTCGCAGAACTAAGCAGAATCTATCTATCTATCTATCTATCTATCTATCTATCTATCTATCTATCTATCTATCTATCTATCTATCTATCTATCTATCTATCTATCTATCTATCTATCTATCTATCTATCTATCTATCTATCTATCTATCTATCTATCTATCTATCTATCTATCTATCTATCTATCTATCTATCTATCTATCTATCTATCTATCTATCTATCTAAATAAATAAATAAATAAATAATAGAGTGCAGTAGTGACGTCCACTTTTTGAGGTACTTAATTCCCATTTATTTTCTCATTTTTTTTGTTTTTTTTTGTTCTAGGCCTTGAATCAAACCATCAAGTTCTAAACATTACAATTTTTACTTTAAAAAAAAAAGAAGAAAGAAGAAAAATAGATATGAAAATCGTAGTAGAATGTCTAAAGTGGACCATCGAAATAAAGTGTAACCTAAACTATTTCTCTTTGGAAAAAAAATGGATTTGCACTCTAAAGGGTTAGTTCACCCAAAAATGAAATTTCTAAGTAATTAATTACATAATTTTCATTTTTGGGCGAACTAACCCTTTAATTATCCATACATCCAGTGAGATTTAGAATATAATCATTCAGAATATCAAATAACCAACAGAAGCAGGAAGAAGCCAATCAGAGTTCAAAGGTCAGGTAAAGTCTTTCTGGATTAGTTTCATGTCAGGCCTCTACCTGTAGATAGATAGTATCCCATCATTCTGTCCCATCATACACGTTACTGCGTGCCTGTGATGGACTTGTCGCATTCCATGGAAATCAAGGAGCGGGAATTGCTTCTGCACCATTTTCAAATCATCTCACACGCTTCTCCTGTGCCCCGCTTAGCACAGAACACCCACAATCCTGTGCTTTACGGTGAGGGTGGTGGGGTGGGTGTTCTCTAAAGAACATTATACCTCCTTACAGCCACATCATCGGGTTACAATGCTCACATGTTTCTCTAATAATTTGAGCACGCTTTCCAATGTATTCAGAGGGCTTAGGTGTGTGCAACGAAGCGATTGGGGACTTGTATTCAGGTCTCTACATTAATCTAAATTGATTAACGTAAGTTTTTTTCTCTTTTTTTTTTTGTCGTTTTGTTTTGTTTGTTTTTTGGGGCATGGCAATTCTGCCCGAGATTTGCCACCATAAAGGGGCTTGAGCTTAGGCCCATGCTCCTTTCCAAACCTTCCAAGAACGTTGATAAGCAGATCCCCGAATGAAATCTCCTCGTCCCCGGCTGCGTCTGCCTCTAATCGTTTTATTTACAGTTACAATAAAAGACGAGTCTGTAATGGCTGGGTGACATAATAAGCGGTGCAGGAACAATCGGAAAACAGTCCTAAGCGCATTCCAATTTTCGCATTAGGCTAATCGTGGAGAGGAAGGAAATAAAGACATCAGTTGGATGAAACGAGCGTAATTGGAGAATAATGTAGTTAGTTTGCTCTAATCTTCTGCATAATATTAAAATGTTCTCAGTGCTCCCCAGCTGCAAGCAATCAGTCGCTCTGGAGGGGGAAGACAAGAAAAGAGAGACAGAGAGAGAGAGAGAGAGAGAGAGAGAGAGAGAGAGAGAGAGAGAGAGAGAGAGAGAGAGAGAGAGAGAGAGAGAGAGAGAGAGAGAGAGAGAGAGAGAGAGAGAGAAGCTGCATGTAGGTGTCTGTTAGCAAAATTTCTTTAGCATTTTGAGAGATCGAAACACTTGTCTGTATGTACAGTAGTTGACAGAATAGCTAACTAAAAGAAGAAGCAGCATTACTAACTTCTCTACATTTTTCTCTAGCGTGACAGTAGCTCAGCTGTGTTCATAATAGTGTATTTCTTTCAACAAGTAGCAGTGTGATGTGACAGAACACTATATCATTGTTGTTGTTTTTAATGTCACATAATACTGTGCACAGCTTTCAACTGAATGAGCTGAGGCAATAATCAAACGATCTAAAATATAGTTGGGGAGATTCACTTAGTAAGTCCGTTTGTTTGGAGGATTCACTGAACTGGTTCCAAGAAATGATTCACTCATTTAATTTGAATTAATTCTCAGTTGTGCTCCTGGAACTGAGATTTTATATGGGATTTACATTCTTAGTTAAATACTCATTATTACTATATTTATAGCTCATCTATTAACATTTAAATGTTTTAACGGTTGTAATTAATGTACATTAATATATTAGGTATTTTGTGCCAGGGGTATTTTACCCCTTTATAATCCTGAATTTCTTGTAGTAAAAGGCTAGTTTCACTGTAGTTAAACTAATCTGTGAGAACCTTGTAGTTCTGCAAGCCACCGTTTCAAAGAGCCTTCTACAAGCAGTTGATCATTATTAAATCAATAAAGGCAAATTAATGGTTTCATGATTGGAGATACAACAAAAATTAAATTGTGTTAGCATTAGCTTACACACTTACATTCAAGCAGGTCTCTTGCATTCCTGTTTGCAGTTCATGTTTCTTGGATAAGGCCTTATTTGATCAACTGACATTACTAGACATAAACTAGCGAACACTTCCTTTTTTGACCATAAACTTGTGAACACTTCCTTTTTTTGACATGTTGACTTTATCATCACCTGCTGTACTTTTGACAAGCATCTAGCACAAAGAATGAAAGAAAACTGAGTGAATGTTGTACTTTTCCCTCTTTTCCTTTCATATTATTTTTCAAAGTTATGGCAAACTGTTCCATGCGTCGGCCAGTAGCAGAATTAAAGGCAGGTTATTTGTTCTCCCTGTGGCTTCTCTCATCTGTGATTTCAAGCCTTCCTTCGCTCTGAGGGTGTTTTTTACTCCCGTTATTGTGCAGGAAATTGTCATTAGTCAGTGGAACAAATAACGTGAAAACCGCCATGGTTGCCTTTGCTCCGCATCAAAACACAACAATGAATTAATCAAATTAAAATTCCTTGTTATGCGATTTTGCTTTAATTTCCAAAACCAAGCCCCTATTTAGTATTTGACAAAAACCAAAATGGGGAAGTCACAGTTAAAGGCCTCAGTAACAGTGTTATATTAGGAAAGAATTATCAATCCTTTAAGCTAATTTGGATAACTTGGAAACCATAAAAGTAAGCTTGTGAAATGCAGTATTTGCTAAGCTTCTGCTGTCTTCACACGTCTTTAACTGCAGCAGCTACTTAATGGACTTTGTTTTTGCTTATTGATTGACTGCCATTGCGACATTAAATCCAATTCAAGTTATTATGACTCTACAAAAGCTATTACAAATGGCTAAAGAGCTGTAAAAGTGTTGTACAGATGCATGGCAGTGTCTCATAAAGGAAATATTTTACTTTGAAATTGTGAGAGACTGTTTCAATTATCGAGAGCCTGTAGGAATTATATATCCACAGGGATATGCTAACCAAATGTTCATAATGATAAGTATTACTGAAGACTGTGTAAAGGTGCATCCACACTTAAAGCGATTTCATCATTGGAGGTGACTTAACTGAAGCTTGCTAGTAGGTGTTTCTATGCAGTATCCAAATGAAAATGAGTGAGCTCCACTGTCTTTGATTGGTAGCTGCCGAATGATGTCGGTGCTCGTTTGCATACAGGTCTCTGTCACTTACGTTGCCTCAAATCCTCAACACTCATTGAGCATAAATACATTCTGGTTGGGAGACATCTTGGGAGACATCTAAACTGTGTAGTGCTGGGAGTGCTCCAGGACCATGGTTGGGAACCATTGATATAGAGTACTGTTATGATGTTTTATGATTTTTTTTGTCTTGCTATTTTGGATCTTGACAGCCCCTGGTCCCCAACCACTTTTGTTATATGGAAGCAATTCATACATACTATTAAACTTCTCCTTTGTGTTCCATAAGGGGTTACAATCTTCATTTTTGAGTGAATTATTTCTGTAGTTGTTTTCTAAACCCTGCCCTACAGGCCAAAGTCAAAAGTTTCCATGTTCTCGTCTAGTCCCACTCTCTGTTTTTAGCGTTCCACTCTCCTCTCTGTACGTAGTCTAGCGACGGAGGCGGCTGCCATATGCCCTCCCAAAGCCAAGCGCGGGCCCGAAGCACTGGAGTATTGCAGTCATTAGCCCCTCACGCCGTCAAGCTCCAAACTCATTTAGCCTCATGCTGGACCTTCATTATGATAGACTTGTATCAGATGGCATCTCTAGCTGGGCACAGGCTCAGGGCGAGAGGGGGAGAGTAGGGCCGCAGCCATGGCCCGCTCCTGCCTCAGCGGGTGGGTGGAGGGGGTGGTGAGAGAGAAGCAGATGTAGTGGTGGGGGTTTATACTAGACCACCACAGAGGAAGAAAACATTGGAGAACTCAGAGACTCTGTGCACTTGCTTTGTTGCTTTTGTTTTCTTTTTGGCTTTAATAAAAAAAATCCAAAAAAAAAAATTTCTTCATAAAAAAATCTGCCACTGACACTTTGCAACATGCCACACACAGTGATGGGCCAGGACAACCCTGCACATCTCAACAGAAAACTCAATGTACGCATTCATGTTTGCAGATGTTTCAGTCTAACCTGGTGGTTCTCAACTTTGCTCGCAGACAGCTGAAAAAAAACAACAAAAAAAACAATGGTAAAATAGCTAATACTAATACTGCCTTCACATGCTATTCAGATTTTTCCTACACTTCATATTTAGGAGCTGCCTTGCCTATTTCTTTGGGAAATCGTATTAAAGCCAAAATGTATTGAAGATATTTAATCAATATCCAATGGATTCTGAATAAAATGTAGCATCCCATTCGTAGACAACAATATAAATATTGCCCGCACTAATGTATTCTAGATAAGGAGTGACCAATCCTGTTCCTGGAGATCTACCTACCTGTGGAGTTCAGATCCAACCCTGATCCAAGTGCTTCTTAAGATCTTAATTATCTAGTTCAGTTGTGTTTGATCAGGGTTGGAGCTGAACTTTGCAGGAAGGAATCTCCAGGAACAGGATTTGGCTCCCCTGTTCTAGATTGAGTCTACAATGCTGCCAATTCTGAATACTCTGTCAAATAAATGTTGTTTCAACTGTGTAAAATACATGCACTCAAATAGGTATTTTTATTAGTGGTGGGCTAATATAAATTAATCAAGAAAATAAATTCCAAAATTAATCTAGATTAATCTAGATTAAAATGGCTCATTTGAATTCTGACGAAGGCATTCAGAGTATGTGTGCTCGTAAGTGATCGTTTGTCTTTTTGTTGTTTGAATAATAAATAACTTCTGTCCCTTTAAGACCTGACGCACACATATCCAAACACTGTTCCTGTGAGCTGGTTACAACTGTGTTTACGTTAAAACTCACCAAGATGGGCATTGAGACATTTTTGAGTGTATTTGACCATTAATAAGATGGAAAAAGGAGCTCATTTTTGCACTTTTATGTCAGAGGCGGCTTTATTACGGTATGTGTGTGTGCGCTTCAGATGCGAGCGCGAAATCTGCAGGAATTAGTAGAATTAACGTTATGTGCAACCCCGCGCGAAATTCAGACCGGTCACACCAATACTAACAAAAGTCCAACAGAACACCCGTTCGCAATGTTCAGAGGATTAAACGGACTGAATGAGAGGAGGCGGGTGCGTGTCACTCGCTGTCGGTCGGAGAGGAGAGCGCAGCTGATATCGATACTGTAGAAAATGAGTATTGTATCGTTTCAGATATTTCAGTATCGATACATAGCGAAATATGGATATTTTTGACAACACTAGTAGGCATACACACAGGTTGCAATTCGGCTAGGTATAAATCCGCGCTAAAATATCAAGGTGAAAGTCATCATAGCTTGCGTAGTATAGACCAGCTCCCAACCCAACTTTGAGAATAGATTAACAGCAATATTTTTTTTATCGCCCGATAAGAGTCTCGCATTAACGCAGCACGTTAACGCCGATAACGGCCCACCACTAATTTATATACAGAAATATACCATAACGGAAATATAGTGTAAGAAATGTAAATTTTATGGGAACAACTAATACCACGTCACTACAGCAATAGTTCTCTCCTTTGCCATGTTTAATGTTTATGGCATACACAATTTGGAAACTTAGGTATCAAAATTATCTCTGAGATTTGTAGGCCATTGAGAGGCCATTCATGTCCATTTTCTCAATGGGAAACTCATATCTACGATAATTGCAATAACACATAAATGCACCATAATATAACATTTGGCTCTGTGTTTGTTCCTGTGTTAGGCTGGCAAATCTGCTGGTCAGGCTAGTCAGCCCATTTCCTATTTTAATTATTTGAAATACATTTCAGTGTTCAATTTGAAGCACATTTTTGTACAAATCTGATACCGTGCTGGGTCCCTCTTGATCAAAATCTGCATCTTGAAGCAAAACCAGTTGAGAGGCACTGCTCTAAACAGTCCTCCATTTATCTCTCAATACTAGCACATAAATACATAGGAAATACAAACGATTCAAACATTACAAAACAAATGGCTGCAACAAATTTGCCCCTGTTTGCTAACAGTCGTTTTACTCCGTCTGTAATAAAAAGTCAATGAACCAGGGGGAGTCCATATATTCCCATAACAAAGGCAGGGGGAGCTGTCATTTCCCCGTTCTCTGTCTTTTATGAAAACATCCTCTCTCGCTCAAGACGGCGGGGGGCGGAAGGCCTCGCTCAACAGATCGAGCCGATAAAATGCACACGCTCCCAAAGACAATGAGCGCTGAGCCACAGACTGTGACAAACGGCTGAACCTGCGCTCCGACGGTATATCCGATAAGGAAAAACAACACGGGGAAAAGGGAAGCCACATGTTAGAGCAAATGAAAAGTGCATCGCATTTTCCTTCCCCGCACGTCTGATCCTACATGCCGTTATCTCTTAGCACACTGATATATTGCAATGCTTTTAAGACACCCAGCAAATGAGAACGGGTCTCCGCAGCCCCGGGAGAGATGCCTCGCTCTCGCCGATCGGCTGTCGCTATTGGATTTCTGACTTTTAACTGGGTTAACCTACTTTACTGTGAATACAAATTCAATTGCCACCACAGCTGTTTTATTTGGCGTGCGTGTCTTTCTCTCTCTCGCTCTCTCTCTCGACAGGCTGTGTAACCACATAGAAAACAATTTCCCTCTGCGGAGCACTGGCAAACCATAAAATTAAAATGAAGTGCCATTACACGTTCACAAAGCAAAGGGGGTCCTTCCTTTTCTACTCTCCCGCTCCCTCTCAGTATTGACACAAAGCTTATCCCTTTCCCGTTGCCGTTTATATGCTGCTTGTTTGCCACTGGGGCTAGCATTCAATGTTAGCATGCTAGCCTCACCTTTAGCTCTCTCTCCCTGTGTGTGTGTGTGTGTTTAGTAACGGTTCTTCTCACTGAGACACTAAATAAAGCCATATGAGGCAGCCAGGAAACCTTTCAGGACTTCATTAGGGCAGTGGGAGAGAAGAAGTTAAGCGCTCCAGCAAGCTGGTACTGTTTAGCTGCATAACGTCAACAAGAGCACTCACGCAGCTGCCTGCTTGTACCCCAAACAACCCCCTCCACCCTCGCCAGCCCTCTATCCACCCTGCTACGCTCCGCTCGGGTGGTGCAGGCCACGCAGGAACCCCTTGTTCGCCTGAGCAATGCTACCAAGCCGGGGGGCGACCCAGACTGACATACCTAAAGAGCTCTTCTGTAGCTAACGGTGTTATAATTGCAGTTTGCACAAATTGCATGTACTCCACGAAGAGAATGACTGAGAGGACCAGTGCAACCAAGCACACTAACTTCCTGGAGAACGCTGATGTCGACTGTAGCACGGGCCACTTTGTTAAAGATATCTGACAGAGCCCGAACCCTGCGCACACTACAGCTAACACGTCACGATTGGTTTACATCTCGGTATCATTTGATTTTGGCTCTTTTGTCTCGTCTCAGTCTCTCTTGTCCTGAGGGCAGGTGAGGGTTTGTGTACAGGCTTTCTCTCGCACTCTCTTATAACGGCCTTCAGGTAAGTGTCATCTGTACAGAACTGATCCATTTATATCACATACTAGTGAAGCCGCACTGCTCATCATTGCATTGTGTTGCGTTGATGCATGCGTATACGTGGCTGGACCTTGCACTGAATAAAGATATATTATTTATTTTATTATAGATATATATTTTATTATACTGTTGTTTTCATGTATGTGAGCAATATTGACTGGTCTCTTTCATAAGCTGAACATCAGCAGTGGTTGTTTTTCTCAGTGTTGGCTGAATACCATGAGCATGTCCGTTGTCCGTAGCATGTAGGGACTGTGATGCTGAGGAACGTGTGTGTTTGTGGTATTGTTGAGTATTGCTCAGGCTTTGTCTGAGTGAGTGTCTGGTGTGCCGTGGGGTAGACGACTGTACTAAAGCGCCACCTAGTGACACACATCTTCCATACTAGAGTAAAACTACACAACGGAGCACTACCCAACCCCCCAAGCTCTCTCCAGCCATCTCTGGTTGTCTGTCTTTGCTTTCTCTTGCAGAGAGGGGCCACATTTAACCATTGCGGCAATATCAGTCCTTAACGCTAATGTCTCACGCAATATATCAGACAAGAGCAGATCCCAGGCAAACATGGTAACAACTCTGTCCTTTTGCAGTTTGCTATTTGTAAATAGTTTCACATGATGAAAGTTAGTGTGTTTAGTGCTGCGGTGATTACATTGAATTTAAAAGATTAAGAAGATTAACTTAAAAGAGACAAGGTTAATAAGCAATATTATAAAATTACTCTCATGCCTATATATAATGTTACATATATACAGTTTTTCAGATAATTAAAAATATGAAGAAAAAAAAAGATTGACATTGTTACAAATTATGTTTGAACCTGAAATTATTTAGGAGGATAAATAATAATAATAATAATAATAATAATAATAATAATAATAATAATAATAATAATAATAATAATAATAATAATAATAATAATGATAATGATAATGATGATAATAATAAAAGACTCAAATTAAGCAATTGTTGACATGTGGAGAGTAGCTCAGATCTTTTGATTATGAAATAATTTATTGAGAAATGCTTGAGATTATATGTTCTAATTTTTGGGTGCTGACTTTGGGATCTTGGCACCCAAAAATCTGAGCACACTTTAAGATATTGTTGAGATCTCGTCTGAAACGCTATAGGAGACATTAAAACAAATCCCATACTGCAGCATGTATGTATCTCTCTACCTACTGGGAAACAATTAAACTGGAGTAAAAGTTTCCCAATGAGCTTCAATGTGCCCTTGAATATGAGGCTTGTCAACATGGATCTATCGATGCGGTTCCCTCGCAGTTACAGTCAACCGCATCAAAGCTCAGCTCACAAACGGCCGACAGTGATGAGCGCCTGTCACTGCCCATAAAGGTGATGCACACACGCGCACACACACACACCCTACGGTCCTTGGCTAGTCTATTTATTTTTATCGCAACAATGAAAATTTGCATTTCACACACACACACACACACACACACACACACACACACACACACACACACACACACACACACACACACACACACACACACACACACACACACGCACACGCACACACGCGCACACACACACACACGTTCCTGCAAGGACAAGAAGATGGATTAGATTGACAGTGTCACCTTCCTAATCTAGATGAACTCTCATAGACAGACAGGCAGATGTGACACACGAGGGATTGGCAGGATAACGTGCCATCTTATTCACTGTGATTTTAGAAAGTCTCTCCTTACCTGATCTTAATAACATCATTTTAAAAAATCCTATATATATATCAGAAAACTTTAAAATGTTGCTATTCATTTAGCTTTTTTTTTTTTTTTTAATTCCATAATTTTTTATGCTTACTTTAAGATAGTGATTATGTGTACATTTCCCATTACATTTGCTTCCAGGCATATTTTGCCCAAAATGTAATTTACTCACCCTCATGTCATTCCAAACTCATATGACTTTCCTTCTCAAATTAATTCTTAAATTTCAGTCTGCTGCTTACACAAAGCTATCAGTGTGGTTGATTAGATTTGACTTAATTAATTTTCACAATTATGGACTACATATTTTGTTGCCTGAATTGTGATTTATGATCCTTTTTGGAGCTTGTCAATATGAATCACTAACCGATTTCATTGTAGGGAAAAGAGCAGCGTGAACTTTCTTCAAAATATATCCTTTTCTGTTCTATGGAAGAAAGAATGTCATACAGGTTTAGAATGGCATGAGTAAATTAAATCTCTTTAATATCTCAGTTGTTTCTAACAATGGGATTAAAGGTCTATTTCCCCTGTAATCTCAGTTTTCTCCTAGAATTTCTCAATCTTACTCTGTTTAGAAAAATCTGAAGCTCTCTATTGACCTTATTTTGAAATGTGGAAGTAAGCTATTTTCTGTGAATGTGTGTGAACTTTCGCTATGGGTAAAAAAAAACTGGAAGAATACACAATGCAGTAAATGGTAAAATCATTTGCGCTTTAGACCAGTGTTTATGATTATGATAATAAATTAAAATAGTATTGATAACAAATTGATAACAAACAGTTTGCAATATCAAGCAGTTTTTGTACAGTAATAAATATATAATAAATGAAAGAACTGGAACAGATGAGAGCAGAAGCCTAGACACATTCAAGTTACAAAAGGCCACACCCACTCTTACATTAAAAATAAGGTGAATATGAACTCAGACATTTCCGTTCATTCATGACCAAATGATCTGAGCATAGCTTTCCATGTTCATTTTTTTAGTCCTGTATACTAGGCCTGAGAATAGTGATCTCAGTGTCTCAGCATTTTATTTGTTACTCTTCTCTGATGCCATATGGAGGCTAGCATTAAAGCATGGGAAATGAGTATGAAACATTAACTATAGGCGACATTCATCTAAACACAAAGCCACATCACAGTGCGTCTGTGTCTTCCAGAAGAGCAGCTTTATGGAGCAGTATCTGATGATGCGTTCTTCATACATCCAGATCAGAGAAGAGACAGATGTTAATCACACACTATATGAGCACGCACACACACACGCACACACAGACGCACGCACATACACTTGCAGAGTACACGTCATTATTACTTTGACTGACAGACTGAAACATTGATGTTTTCTCGGAATATCAACCTTTCTGTACTTACAGCATGTGAGCTATTATTTTTATTATTATTATTTCTAGAATATTTATGGTCGATGAACTGATGCTGTAAAGTTGGCGTAAAACCATGTAATTTGAAAATGCTATTCATCAATATTCATGAAAGGTCTGACAATGAGCAACTTTTTTTTCAACTTTTTTGAATTAGTGATGATGAATAGAACATGCTTTTGTGTAAAGTGTTCATGAATTTATGTATTCCAGTCAAAATCTCTTTAATATATGTTACAGTCTAAAAAGATCCAGATTAAAATCAGAAGATCCAGATAAAAAAGAGTCGATTGAAATGGCTCAGAAAGAAGTTATGATATTATCATAAAGGCATAAACATCTCCAAATTGGTGACTAAAACAAAAAAAACTGAGGCCTGGATTCACAGACAAGGCTTAAACTAGTCTCAGACTAAAATGCACGTTTGAGCTGTTTTAACTGAAAGCAACTTACATTTACATTACATTTATGCATTTGGCAGACGCTTTTATCCAAAGCGACTTACAGTGCACTTATTACAGGGACAATCCCCCTGGAGCAACGTGGAGTAAAGTGCCTTGCCCAAGGACACACTGGTGGTGACCGCTGGGATCGAACCAGCAACCTTCTGCATATCAGTTCAGTGGTTTAACCCACTGGACCACCACCTCTCCGTCTTAAAATATGTCAGTGTATGTCTTAAATATGTCTTAATCTAAGCCCTGTCTTATTGCAAATGTGAAATGTGACTTTAATCATATTAAAGGGGTCCTATAATATGGATTCTAATTGACCTTGATCTTTTGAAATAAAATCATTTTCTGTCATGTAGCAGGGATAATTGTACAAAAAAAATCATTAATTCAGATCATGTTTAGCCTGAAACTTTGCCTCAAAGATTTATGTATTACCGTTATGTATACCGTGCCAATACAACTTATAGCATATAATGTAACTTACAATTGAACGGAAAGTACACAAAAGCCAGTGTTAAATTCAACCCCTCGTTGCTAAAATTATACATTTATATCACAATCCATGTAAACATTGCTGTTGATGCATCTGTGTCTTGGAATATTATTTTTGGAATATTTCCCCACAAATTTCCCCACAACTTGTCGTCTCTCTCTCTCTCTCTCTCTCTCTCTCTCTCTCTCTCTCTCTCTCTCTCTCTCTCTCTCTCTCTCTCTCTCTCTCTCTCTCTCTCTCTCTCTCTCTCTCTCTTTTCAGAAGACTCTTTTATTTGATTTGTGTAAAACACATCCTGCTGAAATTACATCCACATGCGACTGCAGGCTCTGACGCTCTGGCACAAAGCTCAACACCACCATCAACAACAACAACAAAACAAAATAAAAACCCACACTAACTACAACCTTTAGTTTAAATTTTTGATGTCCTTTACCTACAGATCTGCTTTATGTTTTATTCATGATTATTAGATTACTACAGCCTCTGAAAAAAATAGTTTTTAGCACTGTCAATGATCTGGCAACGAAGGTGTGTGTAATGATAGTAATGCTAGGTGAGGTAACATGCAGGATCATATGTTGAAAGCATTTTTCCTCCTTTACTTCCCTCTGATGGCATATTTAGCCTACGGTAACGAGTGGCTACGTTTTCACTTCTTCTGAAAAGCAGGGATTAACAAGTTAAAAGGTTATGGCGTTAGTCAACATTTGCCTTTCAGCTCACCTCAATCACTCAAGACTGTAATTATCTAACATTGTGTCTGACCTCTGGCACTGTGCTCATCTCCTTTCATCCAGCTTTGAGAAAATAAACCGGAATACCACCATTCCCCCATTCTTTCTATCTCCAATTCTGTGTGAAATATGCCTTAGTTAATTTCATTATATGGTAAATGTTGTCATAAAATATTTAACTGGTCACTATGTCCTGCACCCTGAGCAGTCTTTGTTTATTTGACTTGAATGATGAATCCTAACATTTTTAACTCAAAGAGACATCGAGAGTAGAGCTGGACTGTTAGCTCTTGATAAAAAAGTGTTTTTGAGGCAATGATTGATAAAAACACTCGATAAAAAAAAAAAAAGTTGGCCAGTTAAATTTCCAGTCAATTTTAGAATACTAGTAAAGTATGATACTAACGTACAAATGAGATTCCAGCCATGCATATTCTCAACATTCTCATGAGGACTGCATCCCAAAATTTTCGGAGGATGCAATCTGAGGTAGGAAGGCATCAAGGCATGTTCAAATCCATTGTTAGCTTCACTTGTCTCCAGATACATTCATCTGGTCGATTTTTGAAGGCAGCATAGATGTATCCTACGCTGCCTTTGATATCCCACTATGCATTCCATTCATTGACATTTAAACGGATAGTTCACCCAAAACTGAAAATTACCCCATGATTTTACTCACTCTCAAGTCAACCTCAAGGTGTATATGACATTCTTCTTTCTTTCAGACGAATACAATCGGAGTTATATTAAAATATGTACTGACTCTTTCAAGCATTATAATGGCAATGAATGGCAGCCCACAATTTGAAGTCCAAAAAAGTGTATCCATCCATTCTAAATGTAATCCACACGGCTCTGGGGGGTTAATAAAGGCCTTCTGAAGTGAATGGATGGGTTTTTGTAAGAAAAAATATCCATATTTAGCATGTTATAAAAGTAAAATATCTAGCTTCTGGCAGACCGCCTTTCATATTCAACTTACGGAAAAAGTGCAACTGACGAAGCGTAAACATTTTTAGATTAGATTAGATTAGATTCAACTTTATTGTCATTACACAAGTACAAGTACAAGGCAACAAAATGCAGTTTAGGTCTAACCAGAAGTGCAATAGCAGCAAGTGCAGGATATATACAATGGTTGCGTAAGTGCTGGGCATAAAAATGTACTGAATATATATAAATATGTATAAGTAGAGAGATGGTTATTACTATAAACAGAACTGAATTTACAGATGAATATATACAGTGAATAAATATAAATATACAGATGGCTATTACTATAAACAGAATGTAAACAGAATGTACAGGTGAATATGTACTATGAATATAATATACAGATGGCTATTACTTTGAACAGAATTTTACAGATAGAGGTATACAATAATATGTTAGGCTAATATGAGGAATATAGCAGTGGATTAAGGTAGTGCAATAAATTATGGACAGAGCTATCCAAAAGAAAGTGTAAAAGTGCAGTGGAAAGTGGTTGCATATTACAGTTAGAAGTACGGTGCAAAATGCAAATGTAAACATGGTTACTATAAATACAGTCGGCAGTGCAAATGAGCATATTCCAGTTAAGATATGGTGGTGCAAAATGCATAAGTAAACAGTTGTTACTGTAATAAACAGTCGGTAGTGCAAATAACAAAGTGAATGTAGGTGTGAGGTAGGAGAGTTTGCAGTTTATGAGGGAAGTGGATCAACGGGGGTTTGAGTTCAGTAAAGAGACAGCTCTGGGGAAAAAACTGTTCTTTAGTCTGCTGGTCCTGGTCCGGAGGATCCTGAAACGCCTGCCGGAGGGCAGGAGAGAAAACAGTCTGTGGGCTGGGTGAGAGGAGTCCTTGAGGATGCTGCGAGCTCGATGCAGACAGCGTTTCCTCTGGATGTGCTCGATGGCAGGTAGTGGAGTCCCTGTGATGCGCTGGGCAGTTTTCACCACCCGCTGCAGTGCCTTGCGCTCCGCAACAGAGCAGCTCCCATACCATACTGCCACACAGTTGGTCAGGATGCTTTCTATTGCGCAGCGGTAGAAGTTCACCAGGATAGCCGAGGAGAGCTGATTCTTCCTCAGTGTCCTCAGGAAGAAGAGGCGCTGGTGAGCCTTCTTGACCAGGCTGGAGGTGTTGGTCGTCCACGACATGTCCGCCGAGATGTGGATCCCCAGGAACTTGAAACTGGAGACACGCTCAACAGCCATTCCATTGATGTGGATGGTGTCGTGTGTGCCTCTTGACTCCTTCCTGAAGTCCACGATGAGCTCCTTCGTTTTGGTGGTGTTGAGGAGCAGGTTATTATCAGCGCACCATGTGGCCAGGTGCTGGATCTCCTCCCTGTAGGCAGTCTCATCGTTGTTGCTGATGAGACCAATCACCGTAGTGTCGTCCGCAAACTTGACGATGGAATTAGTTCCATACACAGGCTTGCAGTCGGAGGTGAAGAGGGAGTAGAGAAACGGACTTAGCACACAGCCCTGTGGTACACCAGTGTTGAGTGTGATGGACGTGGAGCAGGTGGATCCTGATCGAACATTCTGTGGTCTGTCAGTTAGGAAGTCCAAAATCCAGTTACACATTGAAGTGTTGATGCCCAGGTCTCCAAGTTTGGCAATTAACTTGGATGGGATGACAGTGTTGAATGCTGAGCTGAAGTCAACAAACAGCATGCGTGCATAGGTGTTTTTACTGTCCAGATGGGTGAGCACAGAGTGCAGTGCCATGGAAACTGCATCCTCTGTGCTCCTATTGCTGCGATAGGCAAACTGGTGTGAGTCCAATGTGGATGGTATAGAGTCTTTTAGGTGTTCCAGGACCAGCCGCTCAAAGCACTTCATAATGATGGGTGTGAGTGCTACAGGGCGGTAGTCATTAGGGCACCTCGGGCTGGAGTGTTTCGGCACTGGCACAATGGAAGTGCGTTTAAAGCATGATGGTACAGCTGCTTGGGCGAGAGACAGGTTGAAAATGTCTGTAAAAACCCCAGCGAGCTGCTCCGCACATGCCCTGAGAACACGACCAGGGATGTTGTCTGGTCCAGCAGCCTTGTGCGCGCTGATCCGGCTCAGTGCCTTGCAGACATCTGTGGAGGAGAGTGTGATTGGTGGGTGGTCAGCTGAGGGTTTGAGCTTGGTGGCAGTTTCTCTGTTGTCTCTTTCAAAACGAGCATAAAAGTAATTTAGCTCGTTCAGGAAGTTGACATCAGTGGCTGCGGGGGTGGAGTGGGTGGGTTTATAATCACTGATGGCCTGAATGCCATGCCACATGCGTCGAGGGTCAGAGTTGGAAAAGTGTCCCTCTATCTTTAGCTTGTAGCAGTGCTTGGCCTTTTTGATGCCCCTCTTCAGGTTTGCTCTGGATGCGCTGTAGGCTTGTGCATCTCCTGATCTGAAGGCAGTGTTGCGTGACTTCAGCAGGAGTCGCACTTCCCTGTTCATCCAAGGCTTCTGATTTGGGTATGTGGTGATCTGTTTCTGGGTTGTAACACTGTCAATGGTGGTATTGATATGATCCAATACTGAGGAGGTGTAGGAGTTAATGTCCGTGTGAGCGCCACTGGTGGCTTGAGAAGCAAACATACTCCAGTCTGTGTTTAGAAACCTTTCCTGGAGTGTGGAGTCTGCCCCCGCAGGCCACACCTTGATTGTCTTCACTGATGGCTTCACACGGTTGATGAGGGGTGCATATTTGGGGCTGAGGAACAAAGAGATGTGGTCTGACTGTCCCAGGTGGGGGAGGGGTGTTGCAACGTAAGCTCCCGCCATGTTTGTGTAAACATGGTCTAAGGTTTTGTTTCCTCTGGTGTGGCAGGAAACATGCTGGTGAAACTTGGGTAGCACTGACTTTAAGTTTGAGTGATTAAAGTCACCTGCAACAATAAACGCAGCTTCAGGGTGATCAGTCTGTTGTTTACTGATGGCTGCGTGAAGTTCTTTCATAGCAAGCTTGGCATCAGCATCGGGTGGAATATAAGCAGCAGTTATAATGGTGGAAGTGAACTCCCGCGGTAGATAAAACGGTCTACATTTAACCATGAGAAACTCCAGGTTAGCTGAACAATGACTCCCAACAATAGCAGAGTTTGTGCACCAAGCTTTGTTAATATAAATGCACAATCCACCACCTCTTGTCTTCCCGGAGCCATTTAATGTTCTGTCTGCCCGGAGTGTGTGGCGTCCCGCTAGCTCGATAGCGGTGTCCGGTATTCCGCTGTTTAACCAGGTTTCAGTGAAGATTAGGACGTTACAGTTCAAAAGTCTCTTACTGTGTGTGATGCTGAGTCGAATCTCCTCCATTTTGTTCACTAGCGATCGTACATTAGCAAGGAAAATGCTGGGTAAAGAGAGCCGATGAGGAGAACGCGTTAGCTTAGCCCGCAATCCTCCACGCTTCCCCCGCCTTTGTTTACGATCTCGCCGCCGTCTGGGTGCACTTCCGCCCGGCCGGGATGAGCGCATCGCCTCGGGCGTCCTAGCGATCTCAGGAAGGAGTCGAAGATTGTCCATAAAACTGTCGGAAATTCGCAAACCAATATCCAAAAGCTCAGCGCGGGTGTACGATGTAAAGGCACAACTGTTCTGCACGAACAGACCCGAGATGAGCAAGAAAAATACCGCAAAATTGCAGAATCTGGAGAGACGCTGAGCCTCGCGATCTACTCGCGCCGCCATCTTGGTCAACCTTACTGCGAGAGTAAGTATTTTGAACTGCGAGAGGCACTACACTTTCTTTGTAAGTTGAATTCGGAAGGCGGTCCACCGGCTTTTACTTATAAAGTGTTAAATATGGATATGTTTCTTACAAAAACCCATCGATTCGCTTCCGAAGGCCTTTATTAACCCTCAGGAGCCGTGTGGATTACTTTTATAATGGAAGGATACACTTTTTTGGTCTTCAAATGTTGGGCTGCCATCCACTGCTATTATAATGCTTGAAAGTCCCAGGACATATTTGAATATAACTCTGATTGTATTCATCTGAATGAAGAATGCCATATACACCTAGGGTTAAGGGGAGTAAATCATGGGGTAATTTTCATGAACTATCCCTTTAAGCTGGAAAAAAAAAGGCATCTGAAAGTTGCAATTACTGGTCAGTTTGTGTATAAGTGTACCTGTATATGTTTGACTAACACGTTCCACTTCTGATGTCATTTCACGAGAAATAACTACTTTAGAAATTAAAAATATGTTTACTTTAGTTCCCTTTTGAAAGGGAACTCGCGCTGCGTCAGCTCGACGCTACGGGGAACGCCTCCAGCGTGACTGGTGCCTGAAATCACAATCAAAAAACGTCAATCCTATTGACCGGCGACAGTCTATGATGTAATCAAGGTGCGACCAGGAAGTATATAAGGGCGCCTTGCCAACATGACAGTATCTTTTCGTCTTCAGGGACTGTTTTGCCTGTCTTCACGTGAAACGTCTACAAGAAGGATAACAATGAAGTGTGCTGAGAAGTAACGCCACTTCTGCAGGTGTGTTTTGAACGTGTACCAGGTAGCTTGCGCTTTGGATACACACACACTTTGCGTTTACTGTCTGGGAGAAGAGCATTCCCAGATGGATCTGGCTCGTCGCTTGGAGACAGTTATGGTTCTCGAGGACGATCCAGATCGCGAGAGGCGGACCTCGGAGGAGGAGCTGGATTTATGTTCCTCCTCCTCGTCTGCTGCTCTTCCACTCGAGCAGAGGATGGGTGAGTCAGTTAAAGATGCTGAAGCTTCTCAAACCATCCAGTCCCATGTACGGGGAGTTGCTGGAGGTCATGGAATGCACTGCGGGTAGACTGCAGCTGCCTTGGTGGCACGAAGGAGAAAGGCTGAGCGTCCAAACAGTTCGGACGATCGGTTTCTCTCCACCCATGACCCCGACCCCCCCCCCCCCCCCCCCCAACTCCTGGGAGTCTTCCATTCCTTCCAGATCTCCATCAGCAGATCTTGAGGGGATGGAAGAAACCATACTCAGCCCCGCATCTGTCGACATCGGCGAGCTAAATTTCGCTGATGTTGAGGGACTGCCTGGCTGGGTGTGTGTTGGTGCCGCCCGTGGACGAGATGTATGTTTATCTCGCCTCTGGGCGGCCGGCACACTGTGGGCTCCCACCCTGCCGGTCTAACGCCTGAATGGCAGGGCGTACATGTCAGTGGGTCACGCTGCGGCGGCTTTGCACACCACAGCACTGTTGCAGGCTTACCAGGCGGACCTGTTGAGGGACCTCGATCAGGGGGAGGGACCCCCTGAGGCGGTAGTCGAGTCGCACCGGACCGCGGTTTTCGCTCTCTGGGCCACCGAACAAATAGCGCCGATGGCGGCGACGGTGGCCATGGAGAGACATCTGTGGTTAAACCGTTTGGACATCGGGGAGAAAGAGAAGTCCTTTCTCCTGGATGCTCCGGTTTCGCCATCTGAACTTTTCGGCACCTCCGTAGAGGCGGTGGTGGGAAAGTTCGGAGAGGCGAAGGCGCGCTCGGCAGCATTTAGAACATGCATCCCGCTGAGGTCCGGGACTGCGGCCAGGCAGTCGGGTGTCCCCGGGTGTCCCAGTCTGAGGGCTGGAGACGGGAACAGCGAGCCAGCGTCGCCTCTCGAGCGCCCCCCGCAGCGGAGGACTGGAGCGCAGGGGAGGCGGGACACCCGCAACAGGAAGAGGAAGGAAACCGGGGATGGTAACCGGAACCAGTGCAGGCAGCGGACTCCACCCCCGAGGACGCGGAGATGAACTGAAGGCGGGGTTCTTACCCTAGCATGACGAGACGTCACTGCGGCTATGCGGTCCCTACAGAACGGAACCTTCATAGTTTGCCTACGGCATGGTTACCTACCGGGCAGGCTTATGAGCTCCTCTCAAGTGAGGGTCTGTTATGAGCTTATGGCTGCCTAGCGCTGATTTATGGTTGTAGGCCCCTCGGGGCCTCCCTGGTACGATTAGCCTGTAAGGCCTTTGGCCTCCTAAGCACGTTTTAAAGTAAGTGCTTGGTAGATCCGAGGATCGAGCGGCTAGACTCCCCTCGCTAGCAAGGGTCTGAAAGCACTTCGCTGAGCGCTGCTCTCCGGGATAACCCGTCTCTGAGGTCCGGCTAGTGGATGACATTGCCTTTCTTGCAGCACCCTAGCGGGATGTCTTTTCGGAGGCGAGTACCAGAGGCTCTGTACTGTACAGACAGGGTTGACCGTATTACGTGTCCCATAGCAGACTGGATCACCTAGTCAGGTTTCCCTGGTGGCATTCGGTGAGAACCTCCCGAATAGTGACTGGCATAGGGTTCCCTCGTAGTTCCCTTGCCACGTTCCCTTAAAGGAACCCCTTCTAAGTCGAATGGGTTGGTTCCAGGCCTTCGAGCAAGGCCTGGGAAGGACCTCATGTGTGTGAAGGTTTCCTTCTCAGGTTATAGCTTGGGTTATGACCGTAGGGAGCGCTGTCACTGACAGCCTAATGTGACCAGAAGGGGAGTGGTTCAGGCATTTCAGTAGAATTTGCTTGTCTTGACAGTTGTCACTGCAAGTGGGCATGCACTCCCGTCGGCATGGCGGCGTGGGTATATCGTTCCCCGTAGCGTCGAGCTGACGCAGCGCGAGTTCCCTTTCGAAAGGTAACGTCTCAGGTTACAAATGTAACCATTGTTCCCTGAGAACAGGGAACGAGACGCTGCGTCACTTTGCCATGCCGCAGGGCCTGCCTGCCGAAACAGTCCCTTCAGACGAGTAGATACTGTCATGTTGGCAAGGCACCCTTATATACTTCCTGGTCGCACCTTGATGACATCATAGGCTGTCGCCGGTCAATAGGATTGACGTTTTTTGATTGTGATTTCAGGCACCAGTCACGCTGGAGGCGTTCCCCGTAGCGTTGAACTGACGCAGCGTCTCGTTCCCTGTTCTCAGGGAAAAATGGTTATGTCTATGTTTTTGGATGAAGCCGAGGTGTATTGTGGCATGCTTTCTAAACAATACTTAGGGTTCCCATGTATGCTTGTTGATTGTTTTTCCTTATTCTACTCAAACTCACAAATTTTAAATAAATATGAAAAAACACTTTAGTTGTGTCACTCTCTCTCTCTCTCTCTCTCTCTCTCTCTCTCTCTCTCTCTCTCTCATAACTGCATTAGTCTGCTATCAGTGGCTGAAGCCTCCGTTACTAGCTCTAAAATTATGTTTTGGAATTAGCAACGGAGGCTTGGGTTTAGATGCGCAAGAAATTAGTCCTGCACAAAAGTGCGTTTTAAGGACAAAACCTGACAAATGTCTTGAAATACATCATCTAAACAATGTTTTGAGGTGAGGTAGCTGTAGTATAAGCGGGATAATTGACTCCGGGCTGTTGAATTATTGAAAAATAATGCTCACAAATAATGCAAATAATGCGTTCTTTTTTCTAATAATTCAACGGCCCGGAGTCAATTATTCCTTACATATCTGCATGACATTAATACTGACTTATATTGTTAACTCATTAAAAAATAACATATGGAAAATGTAGAGATGATGTGACAATTCAGAGTAACAATAGTTTTACAAACAGCATACACAAAGTTGTCCTGCTCTTGTTTATTGAGTAAGGGCTGTTACTTTTGAACAGATGATCAGTTTGGCGATTACCAGAAAATAGCAGATGGGACGTGGTAAAACATTGCAAGTGGACGTGCTAAACATGTCGTCATTTTTTGTTCTGACACAATGAAAATATGTTATGCTGTAAATAACATGACATATGTTGTGCCATGCATGTTGGATTAAAATGTTAACACAATCTTTTCAGTGTTTTTGTTTTTTTTGCAACATAGTTGCGCTAGCTAGCCAGTGGCCTGAGGAATTCGCAACAGCAAAAACTTCAGACATGGAACACTGGATGTATGCCTGCCTGTGGTTAGCCGTGGAAGTGGCCGCAGTGTCCGTCTCACAGCCCCTGACCAGCTGTCCTCGTTCCTTTGCTGGGTCGAGGGAAATGCTCCTTCAGACCAGCAGGTACAAGGAATGTTTCCTGCAGGATTGCAGGGCAGCTGCTATTGCTCCGGTCTGGAGCTCTTGACCCACTTACACTCATCTTTTCTTTCATTTTAAACACAGAGGAACACCGCTCTATACCCTCGCCTTCTCTGGCTGCCCAAATACGCCTCTTGCCCGCTGAAGATTAATGTTCCAGGCCTGACCCTGCTGGGCAGCTGACTACAGGAGAATAGATGGGTCAGAGAAGCTAGGCTTGGTGACGGAGATGGTTTGCTTACCTCAGAGAGCCCCAGAGCTCGGCGGTATGGTTCTCCTGTCAGCTCCTAGTGAAGAGAGAACTCCCGTTCATAACTCAAGTTCTTTTAGCCCAGCTCCTGAACTCTCATGCCCACGGGGCCCTCAGCGGACTCCTCAGGTCCAGAACTGTGTGAGAGAGGGGTCAGAGAATGGTTCAGTGTGTCAGGTGAAACGGTTGTGTTTCAACATGAGTGAGTAGTTTGGGCTTATCAGCAAAGCTGTCATAGGCATTTGCTGCTGTTTGTGTCTTGGCCTCGGGCAAGTGTTTATAAAGTTTTGTATAGATTTAATGTACAACTACCTGTCTGTTATCACCCATTTAGCAGGCCAGTGTGTAGTTAACATTTAACACCATTTGAAATTTGAGATACTGCCAAAACAAGAAATGTAGCTTTTTCGTAAACCAAATATATTGAACACATGTGGAACAATAATGCCATCAAACACAGCAGCTTTAAAAGACACTGGAATCATATACAATGAAAAAAGTTTGGTGTATGATTTACATTTAAACAATTTTCACTCAGAAATTGCTTGCAAATTTCACAAATAATTACAAAGAAACAGTAAGTAACAGATTAAATTAAACATGAAATGTTGAAGTAAAATGACCGAAATTGTATTTTCTTGTAAAAGGTATATTTATTGTAATTACAATTTTCAGAATTTTTTTTAGCATAGTTCAATCTTTCTGTGCTACTTAAACTATCACAATCACTTTGCGAATGTAATAAAAAAAAAAAAAGTAAAAAAAAAAAAAAGCACAATTGCAAATTACGCATTGCACAAATATTTTCAAAAATTTACATTGCAGTTCTGATGCCTGTACCAAATTATGATGGGCAAAAGAGAATATGACGAGAATAAACAAATATGCTTGAGCATTCTGTCTTTTTTCTGTCTCAGTCCGCTTGTTTGGTGCGCACCATGGTTCGGATGGAAGTGTTCACACTTATTCAAATTAACCGTACTAACAGAGCAATTGCACTAGGGTTTATTTTAATCAAACCAAACTTGGTCTGTTTGGTTAGATTAAAACAAACCCAGGTGCCCTGTTAGTGCGGTTAGTGTGAACCCTGCCATCTGAACCCTGGTGCGCACCAAACAAGTGGACTGTCTGAGACCACTGAAAAGATGGGAGACTGCTGGGAAAAACAAGATGGGTCCACTTCCAAACGAACTACGGTGCGGTTGGACTGAAATATGAACACAACATGGACCAAAGACATGTAAACAAACCAAAAACAGGACATGATGTCAAAAGATGCGACCCTTAAAAGGACAGAATGCTCAAGAATACCTGTTTATTCTCGTCATAGTTGTCAGAACCTAGAACGTAACTTGAAGTAGGGGGTGTAATTTGAAGTACTGCAGGAGAAAGTCGGACACACGCAATCCATGTATTCACTGTTACACAGTAGGGGGCGCTATTATGCATCTTCTGAAAGAGTACAGTATCTCTGGATCAAAACACAGGCGAAAAAGAATCAGAAACAAGCGATAAAAGTGTAATGTAAAATAATATTATCATCAAACGTAAAACAGCATTTTAAAAAAAACGGTCTAATGTTAACAAATAAAATGTCGATCCAGGAAGACGTATTGGACTTTTGTTCAAATGTTGCTTTTTTAAAATTAAACTTACCCACATTCAAGTGTTAATAATGAAAGTGAAAGAAGCTAGAATAATTTTGTTGTTGTTTAAAAGCAGAGGTAGTACTGGTATTTATTTTTATATATTGCATGTTCAGATATTCATACATCAAAATATTCTTGGGGCCATGAAAGCTTTGTGAAAATTAGCAAAAATGCTATTTAAAAACGCTGGTGTGTTTGAGTGGTAGAGCAGAGAGAGCAGGAGAAAGAGAGTATGTGCCTGCTTTTCTTACATAATTAAACATAATTTTGTGGGGGAAAAAAACATGAACATAATTTGTTGTTTTTATCCTACTGTTTGCTATAATTATTTGCTTGGTGAGTGTTGTTGAAGGTTTTGGTTATTTTGCTGTTGTTGGCTGTAAAGACATTTTAAATAACTGAAATAATTTGGTGAAGTGATATGGAACTGAAATGCGGTCAAGACCTGCCTTGAACTACTTTTGCCATGCGTTTCTCTGAAAATAATTGCACACCTTAGAACGCCTTAGTTTGTCAGCCAATTAATAACTTGGGTGACTGAATTTTGTCAACAATAAAATGTTATAGTAATAAAAAAAGAGAAAATGGAACAAGATGATTGACTTGTCTTGCTATCATGCTGTAGAAATTATCCAAATGATGTTACTTCCTGGGAGTCTCAGGTAATGTTAATGGGGAGGGGCATTATGGTGTTACAGGGTTGCTTTTAAAATAAGTTGTATGTGTCTGCTAATGCACTTGGCTTTGTGTTTATATGTTTCGAAGCAGTTCTAAAGCCTGTTGCTATCATAACCTGTGCTTTACAGAAGTAATACGGAAAACCAACTGCAGTTGAAGGGAATGCTGGAGGTGTCAGTGCAGTGACAGGCAGGCCTGCAGGCACATGATAAAATGCTGCCGTTCTCCAACATGTTAAAACCCGACAAATCAAGCTCACACAAACAAACAGATTCATTACAGATGATTATTGTGTGTACAGGTTTGTGTGTTGAGGTGAGGTGAGGTAGACTGTAAGGTCAAAACCTGGAATGAGATAAACCAAAACTCTGCATATATGGATTAGATGTATTTGACACAATACCTGCATGACAGACAGAACTAAGCACACTCTGCAACAAGACTTTTTCCCCAAAGAGAAGCTGGGAATTGCACTGGTTTTGTCATTTGTGTACTGGAACGGGATCATTCACACACTCGTGAGGAGCACAGGAAGTCTTCTGCAGCGAGTCGGAGGGGCCGACCCAAGCTGGGTCGCAGCCAGCGCAGCCGTCAGGGGCTGGCGCGCTGGCCTAAAGCGCAGACCCACCCTCTCTCTGTCTATATTTCCTTCTCTAACTCTCTCCCTGTCTCCCAGCGGCAGCTGCGCTTTTTTGGCTACAGCTGCAAGGTGTGAGTGTGTGTGTTCATGGACAGGAATATCTGCGTGTGTTTGATTGCTGGAATCCTCCTCGCCTCAGTTTGTGTGTGCTCTGTAAGAGTGCCCAGCAATTACTAAGCTGGCACTACGCTGTCTGTTTACACACACACACATATTCCTACTGGACTTTATTAAAACACCATCTGCTGTCAGCTTACACACAGCGAAGAAGAGGGAGAAACAAGGCGAGCAACTATTTCTTAGCAATATCTGGTAAATCACTGAAGATTAGCTGCAGTGGCAGCATCACATGCGGTCAGCAGGTTTATGTGCTCTGCGGTCTCACGAGGCCTTGCGTTTGCCTTAGTGTGAGGGGCAAGAAGAGTCATGGAAGGAAAAGGGCAAGAATAGATATTTTGTCTGTCGCTCCAAATTATGTAAACATGCATCCCTGCATACATACACACACAGAGTGGGTGTAGAGTCCCGCAGTGCTGCACAGGTGCTGCATGAGCTTTGGCCGGGCCCTCTAATGACAGACTGATGGTTATTTCATTAGCTCTCATGTTCTCAGGGAGATGTCATTTAGGATGAGCAAGCATACTGATTGGACAGTGACTGTGGGCGAGTAGATGAGATTTGGACAGATGACATTTTATAGCTTTCTTTGTTCATTCGTTATACAGCACAATTCACCCTTCGATGGGAGTTTGATTGAGAGGCGATCATACCAATCATAACGCCCAATCTAATCTAGCGTGATTAGATAAAGCAAAAAGCTATAATTCTGAGTAAATTTGAGTTTTTGTCCTAACCAGCCACGACCACTTTGAGTGATAGGACTTTTTTTGTTGATCACTTTCTTCTTCTGCTGTGTCACACTTGGTAGCCCCGTCCACTGTGAAATCTAACTATTCCAAAATCCCACTCCTTAAAACTGCATATCAGACATCAAATATGTTCTTGTTGGCAATGAATACGTGGCCACGCATCAGTTTTGCACATGATGTGATGAAATACACCTGTTATTCTGCTAGGACACCTGTTGTAGACTTGAAGAGTACTATGGAAGTCAATTTCTGCCACATAAAATAAAACATACTTTGGTAAATTATAAATATGACATTTAAAATAATTTTCATAAAGTCAATATTATGACAAAATAATGACATAAAAAGTCTAAACTATGAGATAAAAAGTCATACACTGTAATTATGACAAAAGATTTGAACTGTTATAATTATTTTATAAATACGTTTTATGTCATAGTTGTGACTTTTTCTCATAATTTAAACTTTTTGTGGCAGAAATGAACTTCCACAGAGAACTGGCCTAGTACTTCCAATAAAAAACCTAGAATAATTTATTCAAGATTGAATGTTTTATACTGTGAAAAAAATCTATCAAAATATATCTCTCAATAATGATGCACTTTCAAAGTTTTTTATATATTTTCTTAAATAAATGTGTGTGAATTTCAAGCACATAATGAACATGTAAGTGTGCATTTGAATGTTTATTTTTATTTTTATGTGTATGTGTGAATGAGCATCTCCTTAATATTACCACAATAACACTGTGATTTGTGAAGATGACGTTCTCATGTTTTCTCAACAATGTTTGTGCGATGCTTTATCTGTTGGAGCAGAAGAGGCTGCTTTGATTTTGTTTGAATGCATTCACACCAATTACATTTAGACTCCTATGTGTCCGGCTCTAATTGGACTCATATGTTTTGGAAAGGGTCAGCGTGCTCTCTGAGATTGATGTGCCTGTTTTATACACCTGATTCAGCGATGACTGCTCAAGCTCAAACATTCAAAGGGGTTAAAGAACAACAGCTATGCCGTTTGAGTTAGCACACTCACTGATGCAAAAATTGTGGTCACTCCACAAGAACACATCACAAGCAGACAGAGAAATTATGAGTTCAGTGGAAAGGAAAGACAGATGTGTGATGGTCCACAGGGCAACTGAGGTGAGTGAGTACAACATAAGATCATTCTGACCAATGATACGAAGTCACAGTAGTGGAAACATGACCGTCAGTCAGTTCAGGGCTGCTCATGTCTCATTAGTACTCATATTATTTGAAAATTACAGCATTCAAACCAGAAGGAGATGTACATTTAGAGGTGGGATCAATTTAATCTTAAACTCATGCTTGTTTGGCTGGTTGGCCAATGTCCTGTAGAGTTTACATACAACCCTAACTAAACACATCTGAACAAGCTAAGCAATGTCTCCGGGACTATTAAGGTCTTTAGAAACATTTACATTTAGTAATTTAGCAGACGCTTTTATCCAAAGCGACTTACAAATGAGAGCAAAAGAAGCAGCTAGAACAGTCAAGGGAAACAGTATGTAACAGTATGTAAGTGCTGTAACAAGTCTCAGTTAATCTAGCACAGAACACACAGGACGGATTTTTTTAAATTTTTTTAATTTAAATTTTTTTAATAAATTAGACAGACAGAAAATTAATAGAATGTTAAGTGCTATTCTTGATTGGTCAGGTGCTGCTGGAAGAGATGTGTCTTTAGCTGTTTTTTGAAAATGGCTACAGACTCGGCTGGTCGAATTGAGAAAGGCAGGTCATTCCACTAGGTGGGGGCGGTCCAGGAAAAGGTCCGTGAGAGCCTCTTTGGGATGGCACCAGAAGGCGTTGTTCACTGGCTCCTGGAAGGTGTGTAAGTCTGAACAAGCGAGTTTAGGTATATTGGTGCAGAGCCAGTGGTTGCTTTGAAGGCGAGCACCAGTGTCTTGATTTTGATGCGAGCGGCTATTGGCAGCCAGTGGAGACTGATGAAGAGAGGCGTGACGTGCGCTCTCTTCGGCTCGTTTAAGACCACCCTCGCCGCTGCATTCTGGATCAGTTGCAAGGGTCTGCTAGAAGAGCATTACAGTAGTCCAGTCTGGAGAGAACAAGAGAAACAACCAGGTATGTGTATTGGGGCAAGTTGGAGGTAAACACTGCAAGACATTGGTCTTCCAGGAGCAGGATTGGATGCCCCTGCAGTACACTCATGGACCATTCACCAGAGTACAGACAAAACCACATCCTGTAAGATCCAGACTAATATCAGGACCTCTAAGACCAGGATGAATAATAGATCAGTACCATACCCTCTGAGGTCAATACCCAGACCAACACCAGACCCCTATTACCCAGGCCAATACCATACCCTCTAAGATCCATACCTAGACCAACACCTGACTCCCTAAGGTCCTGACAAAAATCAGACCCTCTTAGACCCACACTAATACCAGGTGCCCTAAGATCCAGACCAATACCACACTCTCTAAAACCCCCAAGAAATACCTGACTCCGAGTAGAACCCAGCCAATACAAGACCCCCTAAGACCCAGACCAAGTTTTACCCCTTTTCCACTAGAATGACTTGTATTCTGGAGTCAGAGCCTGTTCTCGGCCAGGCAAAACTGATGTCTGTCACAAACTGGCCATGTGTTTCCACAGACTTGAGGAATGAGCGGTAGTGCTACTATGTATTGTTTACCTGCCTATCACCACAAAAAACATTGTGCATCCCGGTGTTTGTGAAGACAGTGCGGCACTTCTGTTTTGCATAAATTATTGGTACTCTCATCTGTCCATTTCGGACTGAAACTCTAAAAATTGATTAACTCGCTCTCTTGCATGCTGGGTCTCCTTTGTGCACATAATTATATATTTAGATGTAAAGAGTAATGTAGTGCCGCATTATTACATTGCTCAATGAGACCATATTCCCTCCGCTCCCTGGCTCCGTTCAAGGCCAGCAGTTGAACCAATCTTTCGAAATCGCTCGAAGTCCCTTTAAGACAAGTCATTTCACTTGGCGGCCATCTTTGAAATACCTCTCGGGTATGCAAGTGGAGCTCCTATCTCATTGAATGGGGAAACACCAAATTCTCCAAAACTGTTCGACAAGCTTACAATTAAATTTCATATTTGAAATCACCAATGAAATCTGACAATAACAGTCTCATAAATGTTGTTTCTAAACGCTTGAATCATGACAAAAACTGTATTTTTCAGCCCGGATAAAGCTAATGCACATGCGCATCTCAAAACGCTGCCTGTTTCTATAGCAACCGGAGCTTCTAATGGCAGCTGCAGTGGTGACTTTATTAATCAACAATTGGCTCTTTTTTATTTAGAAGGTGGGGCTTATTCACCATATTGTGCATTGCATTTTATCCCATTCATAAGTAATCATGAGTGCATCGTCTTCCTATAAAGTCTTTGATATAGACCAAGACCTGTCATACAAAGAACCAGGCTATTACTTTTAATAAACTGAAATAGCATCACTTTCAAATATATTCAACATATCCAGTTTTACCAAACATGGCAGACATGTTCATGGACTTCTGAAGAATGGTGAAGATACCATACCAACTAATGGTTGAAATAGAATCCAGGACAAAGAGTGTGGTCCAAGACCGTACAGTCATGACCTAAAGCTAGACCAATTAATGAGACCCAGGCCAAGGCTATGATTATTTGGTCATCCAGAGGTCTCAAGACCATAAGATCAGGATTCCAACTGTGCCGCCCACAGTCTATTCACTGACTGTCTGATGCATATTGCACACAAAAATGCCAAGAGCTTTCTTGATCTGACTCTAATCTGATTGTTTGGCTTTATGTAACCTCTGGGAGTCAGAGTGCACAGGGTTTTTTTTCCCAGTTTGTCTGGAAACAAAACCCTTTTTTCAAATATAAGTTTAGTTTGAGACACTTTTAAGTGAGTAAACAATATATTCACAAGCAATATTGTTCATTCTGCTTTGAGTTATGTATGTGAAATTATCAGTACGGATTGCCTTTGAATGGACAGAAATTTTTCCACTAATTTCTTCAGTGTTTTCTGTACATACCAATATGGCTTTTTTCCACTATGGGTTACTTTTTGTGTAATGATCTTTTTTACCCACTCCTAAACACAACATAAAAGCAAAACAAACTTCAGCTGGCCACTTTACCAACCAGGGGTGCATTTCCTGTACAACAACGTTACTCACTGCTTAACTACCATAGTACGTTGCATCTTTGAAGAAATCAACTAGCTAGTTGTGACTGTTTCCGGAAACCATATTGTCCCAAATCTGACGTTCAACCACGTTGGTTAATGATGTCACGCAGGTAGTGGAGTAATAACTGATTTTAATTAATTTGTTTGAGATCGAATTCATGCTATATTTTTTACTATAAATTATGGACATGGCATCTGAGGACTAATTCTTATTTACATCAGTTATTTTGCTTTATTTCCAGAATCAATCATAGGCTCGTTCTTACGTATTAGAGCATGTATGCACATGCGCACTCTTCAAAAAAGGTGCTTTAAATCTCTTGACAAACTAAAAGACATAAATTACATTTGTACGTATTCGAAATAAAAGAGATATATTGTACTAAATGTCAGCTTGCTTATTTTGCTCAAGATAAGGATTTATTAAGTCCACATGTCCTGCAAACAAGAAACTATGCTTCTAACCACAGGTCGAGAGCTGTTTGCGAATGTTCGTTTGAAACTATGGTTTCGAGAAACACTGACTCATTGAACTATGTTGATAACGACGGAACTTGTGACCATAGTTGGCTAACGATGCTTTTGGGAAACACACCCCAGATTGGGTCTTCCTGTAAAAGTGTTGAATCTGGGCTAGAATTAGTTGTCTTGTCAGACAATCTGCAAACAGTCAAAGATCTGGTTACCCTAGACAAAGGTCAACCTACCCAGACAAAAAAAGAAAGAAAAAAGGAGGGATGCAGACGTATCTGAATTTTCTGTAACTTAAGTAGCTCCATCTTCAACCAATCATATTCATAGCTCTTATTGACATTATTGACTTCTGATTAGCATCTTTAAATGAACTAATACCCTAAAGCCATGTCATGGCGAGACAGAAAATCAAATCTTTGGACATTTGGCTCATCTATCCCAGCTGATGTGTTGTCAGTTTAATGAATCTCTATTAAGACGGACTTACACACAGTGTGAGTCCGTGTGTAAGGAAACTGTTATTTTAATGAGAGCTGATCTCCAGTCTTTAACTAACACACACTGTTTTATAAGTCTCACAGCAGCACGTTCAAAGCAAGCATCCATGCCAACAACAGGATGTGCACTTTGTTATTTCCTTTCTGGCTTAGCAAACTTCCTCTATTAATCTATTGCAAACCATTGCTAGGAAACCATAGCTACGACCCTTCACTTTGTCCTAATTGGCTGTGCCACTAACACATCCATTGTGCAATTTTTTTCTGCTTCATCAAGAGCAAGCAAATCAAATTCTAACTTGACTCGTCTAACCAGACAGGATGCACGTTAGGAAGAGAGAGACGGAAGCATCCTAAACATCCTTCGAGTCTTCCTTTTTCTTGTTCATGGGTGTTTTCCGCCCATCAGCATGTCTCTATCGCCTCTTTGACACGGTGGGCAGCTGAGGAAGTTTTATGGTGTGTGACGTGTTCCAGCGACCGCCCAGCCCCTCCCCGACACTCACCCCCTACAAGCAGCTTTTATCTGGGCTAAATGGGGTTGGATGCACCCCTTTAACTTTGATTTCCATTCCCTATTGTCCTGCATTGATGGGGAGGCTAACTCCATCTGGGCCTGCTTCACATGGTGCCATGCTTTCAAAAGGCATATGCTCCCTGAGTGGAGAGGCACTACACTCGCCGAAGAATGGACTCCCAAAATAATGAAGAGAAATATCACTCTATTCATGACCACATTATGCGGCTCTTACTTATAACTAAAGAGTTGTTTTATGTGTAGTCAAGGGTGCAGAAGTGGTTGGACAAAACCCTGCTGCAGTGATGGAGGTTTAAAGCATATTGGGTCTATTCGCTTCTTGAACTGCGTAAATGCATGCGTGTATTTTACATTTAAAACACAAAGCCCTCTCTCAGCGGATCACAGCGAGACATTATGAACGTTATCTCTAAGAGCTGGGTCAGAGGTTTGGACCTGCAAAGAAAAGTTAGTTTTATTGAAATTCTCCACAACATTCGTATACTTTATTGAGATTCTTCATATGACCATATGTCATACACTCAAGTGTAAGAGATTTCTGCACATTTTTTGGAAGTCATATATTAGAATTGTAGTGTAATATTTTGGATTTGCAAGCAATTGTCATTTTCATCCCTTTTGCTTCTAAAACTAGATGATTTCTGAACTATCCAGATTTGATTCACAGGTCCAGAACTTCATTAAGAATCATTATCTCTCTCTCACACTATCCATGCAGGGCAGCTCATTCTAATAAAGGGGTAGTTTTAACAGCCTCAGGCTTACGACACCCCCTGCGGGGTTCTTCCTTGTCCCCTCTTAGCCCTCCCCATCACTCTACCGAGGGCGCTTAGACGGGCAGCCGCGGCGGTGGCTGTGCGGGGCAGCCTATGTCGCGGGGGTATTTAAAGGCTCTGAAAGGAGGCGCGTCAGATCAAATGGGAGTGAGCAGAAGGGGGTCTCCCAGGAGGGGCAGAAGCCCTGCTCCATTTTATAGACTCCCCTGAAAGAAAGTGATTACAGATCATTATCCAATTGAATCTGATTGATGGGGAGAGGTCAAAGTAATATAGCTCATAGCAGAGCGGGGAGGATCCCGGTATGGAGGGGGTAAACGGGGGGCACAATGGCCGGATTGTCACCCCAGGAGGATGATGGGAGGGGCGGGCGGCTGTTGAACCTTCAACAGCAGCAGCTCTAGAGCTACAACAAGTGTTGAGTGAGGCAGCGCTGTTAGCATGGCTTGAAATTAGCCTTGAGAGATAAGAGACCTGTGTCTGTGAGAGGGGATTGTTAGAGGACTCTGTGCTCCGGAGGAATTTGTCAAGCAAAATTGAGCAGTTTTGGTTGAGTTTTAGAGATAACTATCACTATAGAATTGTGCCACACAGAAAGTCAACTGGAAGGCCTGTCATTCACAATGTTCTACACATCCTGCAGCATTAAATAGTTTGGCTAATTTGATTATGCATTCAGCTGCTGCTAAGAGTAAAGTACTTATTTTATCAATGTAATTTGTAAAATGTGAAAAATTTGTACAATTCCAGAGATTCCATTTAGCTACAGTGTTGCTACACAGTTTTAAAAATGATTTTAAACTTGAATTATTTCTGAAACCAAATAGTTCTGACTCTAATGTCTGCTATTTGACTAGAATTAATAATATTATGAAAACAAATATATTGTTGCTATTATAACTTGTATAACTTATGACTGTAAGACTGTAAATAACCAATCATTAGGTTAATATAAACTATATTACTTTGTGGAGAAGTTGTTAATTCTGACTTTAAAAAAAAAACATATTGCAATGAGCTTTTAAATGCCCTGTATTACAGTGAAGTTGTCGCATTTGAGGATTTAGCATTGTGTTGTGTCTGAAGAATAATTCACATTTCACTGACAAATGGCAACCATGCCAACCAATGCCAACAGGCACTTTTTAATTTTTTTATTAGTGTGTTGCTAATGTCTGTTGCCACTGGTCGCCGCATGTTTAAACCGAATGAACAGATCTCTTTGATATACCAGTAACAATCATTATTTTTTTTCTCTTATAGGAAGAACATTTAAGTCTTTAATGGCGTTAATGAAAAATTAACAGGCCCACAACTTAAACACACAAATCTATTTTATCCTCTCTCCAAACATACACATAATAACATTAAAGGTGCCACTGCGAATTAAAAACAAGATACCAACCTAAAATCTCTCTCATAATGACATTAGACACAATGGGTACTGTGTGGAGAAAAGCAGGATCATGTCAAAGTCTAAAGACACAACATTGTGAATTCTAAAGACACAGGGTGGGACTGTTGGTCCTCATCATGAGGAACTTCCACAAGCTGTGATTCCCCTCAGGAGAGGTTAAAAACACTCTCTCTCACCTCAACCATTCCAAGACACCATCTAATTAATCTGCCCTGGTAATTAACAGTGGATAATGCAACCAAACAAATCGAAGGTGCAACATAATGAGTAGACTGTGAAATAGATGATTACCAACATACTAAAGTATGTTGACTAATGTTTTCCCAGGAAATTTAGTAGAAATGTAGAAATTGAATCAGCTTCATCATTACAGCACTTGCAAGCATTATATTCCTAAACATTGTATTGTTTGTGTTGACTTGACAGAGTCAAGTTATTTTTATTGTACAAATTTGGTTTAGGGATTTTTTTTTTTTTTTTGAAATTCCAACCCATTCTCACTCCCAAGGCGTCAAAATCTGAAGCATGGTCAAGTGCCTTTCGCGTCACAATGAAGACGCTAAAGGGTAGTCCATAGATTTCAGTTGTTTGCCCAATGCGTCAGACGCGTTTAATTCTTTGCATTTGTAAAAGCAGACATGATTTTATGAATATTTATAGGCTGCTTTTATATTTTGGAGCAACTAACCCCATTCCTACCCTAAACCTACCCACTTCTAAACAATATAAAGCATGTAACAGGCAAAAAAAAAAGTATTTATTGCAAAAAAATTCCAAGTCTTCTTAAGTCATACGATATCTTCATGTAAAGAACAGAGTTGACCTTAATGTTTTAATCGCTGAAATGATGATCTCACCGCTTCATGAAAGCACGCACGTTCATATCTCATTCGAATGATACACACAACTCTTTAGCATGACGCAATTGGTTACGAGACATACGAGAGCCAATGCAATTTCACTATGAAATGTGACGTAACATTTCTTCGGGCGGCAATTTTTTTAATTTGAATGTGTGCATGATCTTCGGTGGATGGAGACGCTGATCAATTTTGGGGATTGTCTTCACACAAATCAATTGTTTGGCCTCGAAACACTTGGAATATTTGTACTTTTGAATAAATTGTGCATGCAATCGTATCGTTATATTGTTATATCCTGTATTTTATATTATGTAATACACAAATGGGTAGGTTTAGGGATGGGATGGGGTTGGGTTACATGTTCAAACATGTCTAAATAGTGTAAATAAAATTATACTGGCTGATTAAATTGAGAATCACACTCCAACATGTCATAATGGCAAAATTATAACCCAATATATAATTTCATCATGACATTAACATTCCCATGCCCAACGCGTCTGTGTATGATGCCAAAGCTTTCTCATTGAAATCAATAAAGCACCCTGCGCATCGAAAAATGACACCTAGGGTTACCTTTAGCGTCTTCATTGTGATGCGGAAGGCACTTGAACATGCTTCAAATTTTGACGCCTTGGCAACCCTAGAACGGGTTGAAAAATCTTGACCCTTTTCTGATTCATTTTTTTCCCTGTGAAAAGTAAAGGACAAGCACTTTTCGCATAATTTTATCACAGTTTCTGATCAAATCAAATATACCCCAAAATTGACATTTCTTCTCTGACATAGAATTTAGCAAAAAACATATCAACCAACTATCTGCCAGGCAGAATGCTCTAGCAACTGCCAGTATATGCAGTATTTAATTTCTATAGTACCAAAACCTACATTTATGTTTATGCATTTGGGATACACTTTTATCTAAAGAAACTTACTTTGCATTTAATCATATCAGTTCATGCATTCCATGAGAATCAAACCAATGACCATGCCGTTGCTAGCACAATGCTCTGCTGTTTGAGCTAAAGCTAAAACTTAAACCTAAACCTAAACCTAAACGTACCTAAATCTCTAAAATTGTTTATTTTTTAGTTACTTAAACACTGTTATTTTTTCTTCAGATAATGTTCTAGCATTTCAATCATACACATTACTGTACTAGATATCAATGACTAAGCAGTTAAATACATATGAACGATTTTGTGACTATAAAGTTTGCTAGTTTAAATGCTTAATTGGACATGCATAGCTGAATGATTTACTTTCACCCCCTAATGTGAAATTAAACACTCCCCTACTGAAAGTTTATTTTCAATCTTTTAACATTCATTTTTTAGGAGACTTGCCGCTCTGCATTGATAAAATAAAGTCAAGCTAAGTTGAAGCAGTTTAAAAAAGACGGTTTCTGAAAGCGCATATAACAGAAACTCTCAGAGAGAAGTTTAAAGCTCTCAGAGTATGTAAGGTCTTTTTTTGAGTTGCACAAATGCGTTTAACCACAGATGATTTGGCTCATATCGCTTTGTCATTCCTCAACCAAAATGCTTGACCTGGTTATTTCTTTAAGACAGAAACATGTAAGAAACTCTGGTCCACCTCAGACCCGGACTGTGCATTGTCCTGGCAGGAAATAGCAGGCTATGTGCCAAAACAAGAGCAGTCTAGACCCTCAAACTGACTAAACTCCCTGATCCGACATCCCCCATCGCGCCATGACTGTGTCATCTGAAAGGAATCTCTCTAATGAATGAGATGGCTATTAAAAACCCGACAGATCTCAGGACTAAACTACAGCTTTCGTCCACACTTCCTGTCTGCACGGGACTGATGCTGAGCAGACTAACCCAATGTCACAGCACTCAATCTAGGAGAGAAGACGCAGGGAACATTTTCTGGGAAAATCTCTCCACACCCACCAGGTGCTTTTTACAGATGAGCTTTAAAATATCCAGATAATAACCTTACGTGTGATTTCTTATGTCCTTGAAGAAATGTTTATTATATGTGAAGGTTACAAGACATTACAGACACAAATTGTCCATTGACTGCACACAGCTGACTAGCAACATCTAAACTCATAATAGTTATATGATTATAATATTTATAATTCATATAAATGATCCTGATAAACACCTTTACAAACAACCCAAATTCATCCAGAGTTAAACCGGACAGTGGGCGGTTCTTGGGTGTACTGTCTAAGTCTGAGGCTAAGGATGCCATAATTTAAGGATTATTAGCCTAAAGCAGAGGGTTAATGGTCATCAGTGGAGAAATAGATCCTGGATATCCTTGGATACAAAGAATGGACCACTACTAATGGCTAATCTGAAATAAATAGATAAAATAATAGCTGGAACAACAAAAGCAATAAATACTCCAGCATTCTTCTAACAAAATGAAGTCTGTGTGGTTACAAGCAGTTTGTGGCAAACGATTTCTTCCGTGTCACACTTACAGGATAATTGGAAATGGAGGGGCATTAACTCCGATGGGATTAGAGAGGGGAATTAAATATGTTAATCCCCAAAAAGGTAAATAGCCTTCACAATACAATAACCAATTTCCAGGATCTTCCCCAAGGACATGCTTGCCTTTGAAGCAACATGGTCTCGAGTGTTCCAGAAAGTTCCCAAGGTCATCCCTATGGTGCAGACAGCCCTCGAACCCCTCGGCTGACTTCTAACCTGTTCTTCAAATGCCTCTGTTTCTCACATCATTACTCGCTGCCTCTCCAGAGAGCGCTTACTGCCATGTGTTCATCTGCCTCCTAATTATATCACCCAGCAGAATGGCATGGGTTTGAGACTTTACAATGTGCTGCCACAGCAACATGAGAATGCGACAGGCGTAGCCAGTGTGCATCAATGTGCACGTCTGTGCTTTTTAGATTCCTGAAAGCAAAGTCCAACACAATAATTGAAATGATGTTGTAATGCTTGAAGCCACTCTGTAAGCAAATACGTTTTTCCAATGGAAATTGCATTAAACAATGTTTTGAACAGACTTAAAAGAATAGTGTCGAGCTCTGATGTAAATAAAACTGGCCAAAAGTGCTTGTGAATCAATTGAACTGAGAAGCAACTTCAATTGCATTACAGAGATCAAAGTGCATCTTGTGTACAATTAGTTTACTACAATTTTAACCATAACTAATCCATTATGAAAAAAAGCCATATGTCAATTATGTCAACTGTGACTCTAAGATCCTTCTCTCTTTTTTTATGTCGTGTGACTAAAGATGAATGTCTCTGCAAATAAAAATGGAGTAACATTGAAGAAAACACAGTTGCTCAAGAATACCGTCCATGAAGAATTCTAGTCAAATTCAGTAAAAACCTACAATTTGTAATGGATATTTTCTTGGATGTTCTGTGAGGCAGCACTACCAAAGGTGTGGGGGAAGACAAATAAATAAAAAACTCACTATACAATTCAACTAATTTAAAACATAATTTAACAGATGAAAAAATGGTCTCATGACACCAACACAACACAGCTCTGTTCCAAAACATATTAAGCTGCTTTGATGTTTACTGTCTACATATAGGCAGCATCCAGACTGAAATGGAAGCAAAGAAGCTGATTGGAAACGCTCTTCATAGGCAACTCTGTCTGCCACACAAAAAGTGCTCCACATATGAACATGCTTGACTGACAATAGGTTTTAACACAATTTGGAGAAACTGCTAACACCACGGTACTATAATAAGCATAGAAATACACAGCTCACACAAAAATTAAGCAAAATCGCCAGTTTTCAATTTAAATAGTTTTATAATTCTTTATTCAATGAATTATTAGTATTTAATCAACAATATTCTCACTATTTCAGATATTTTGTTTTTCACTGAAGTTACCACAGTGCATCACGGGATTGAAGGACACATGCAATACCACATACTCTACACATCTTAACAAGATGGGGAATTGTTTAATTCTATTAATATCAAAATAGTGGAAACACTTTACAATAAAGTCTCATTAGTTAAATGGTTAATTCACCCCAACATTTTAATTCTGCCATTAATTACTCACCCTCATGGCGTTACAAACCCGTAAGACTTTTGTTCATCTTCAGAACACAAATGAAGATATTTTTGATGAAATCTGAGAGTCTTTTGTCCCACTATTGACAGCCTATGCAACGATCACTTTCAAGGCCCAGGAAGGTAGCAAAGACATCATAAAAGTAATCCATGTGACTCCAGTGGTTTAACCTAATTTTTGGGAAGTGACGTGAGTGCTTTACACACACACACACACAAACCATAATTTGTCACTTTATTTACAAAATATTAATCTCCAACGTGCGTTCACTAGAGCACCCCGATGAATGCATGTTGTGTTGTCACAAGAGCTGACATTGTTCCGTGAACATGTGCGTCAACGATCAATACATTTATTACATTATATAAGTCTTTGTTGACGTTAGTTATTAGAAATACAACAATTCATGGTGACACAGTATTCTTGTTACATGTTACATGTACTTCCCATAGTAATAGCAGTACATTATGCATAATTACATGCAACTAACCCTCAACCAAACCCAAAACCTACCCTAACCCTATAGTAAGTGTAGTTAATTATTATTACTCAGCACATAAATATATAATTACACTGTAACAATGATGACAAAATGAAAGACAAAAATAAAATGTAACCGTAACCCTATTAGTTCATGTAACTCATGCAACTTTAATAACTTTAAACTAAATAACAAATAGACTACTACTTTTAATGTTGTCTAAATCTTGACATTAATATAAACTAAGATTAATAAATGCTTTAGAATTATTTTTATATTATTAGTTCATGTTAACTAATGTAGTTCACTAATGTTATCAAATGGAACCTTAATGTAAAGTGTTAGCTTGGATAAGAGCATTAATTATAAACCACACCACTGGAACAGGTCCATGTTTTCTGTAAATATACAGACAAATATATAACCATCTCTGAAAGAAGCATTTAAATGTAAACAGTTCAAATGATCAACGACAAATACGAGACAATGAAATGATTCTTTATCATTGCAAGTAAAAGAGTAGGACACAATTCTCTTATCAGGAACATTGCATTTACTAATAATCATCCTATCAGTAACAAGTCAGGACAGAAATGATCAGTGAAATAATGACAGAAACAGAGCCATTTCACTCTGAGTTCTCGCCAAACACTCCAGGCCACTTTTATCCAGTTCTGGCCCCCTTTCCTTTCCAAATTTGTGGCGCATTACCAAGTTTTATTAGTTTTGCTGAAACGCAGCTGAGATATATGTGGCAGAAGACAGTAATGACAGGAAATGAGGACGGGGTAAATAAAGCCCAGCAACACTGCTGGAGGTCCCAACAGGAAGTTAACTGGAGTTAACTGGTATGACAGAAGGAGGAAACCATTATGAGTTAGTTTAACTGTTTCTGACCGAGAGAACATCATTGCATTAAATCTGGCTAACATGAACCACATATCACCTACAACAAAAAGACAACGGCTTTAAACACTTCTTCTTCCAATTAGTATGTGTGTGTCAAGCAACACACACACACACACACATAACCTCTGCTCCCCTGTTAGCAGCTGACATCATCCGTTCATTACGTGGCCTGAGTTTGATGATACACTCACACCCTCATGATTAAAGCCAGTGATGGTTTTTGGTTTGAGCGTGTACAGCGTTAACGTCGTCGGGCTCTGATAAACGAGTGTCTGAGGATAGTGACATGCTAATCGCCATGGGCAGGGAAAGAGAGAGCGGCTCCAAGCGCTAATTTTATTCATTTGCCCGTGTAGCTGTATAATTGTTTCTGTCATCCACTGAGGGCAGCCTAACAGATTTCACACCCCCAAAACAGTTACCACGGTTTTCGCTCAGATTTCTCAGAAGGCGATCATGAAAGGTGATATTATTTATCACCTGGTGTAATATCCTCTAGTGTGCAAATTGATTCACACCCCCTGCTCTTCCTCCGCAGTGTCATTTCCATAACAGATTCCACTTCAGATGAACTGAATTTAAACATTTCTGATCCATCTTGATCCAAAAGCTTGGACACTTTGTATAACAAAAGGTTGCGTAAGGTCTCATCATCCTCTTTTGATGAGGCATTTATCTCTGTTTAATTCTGAATTCTACCTGGCCAATCTCTAGAGTTGACATCAAGGAAAAAATAACAATTGCTACTCAAGTACTACATTTGCTGTAGGTGATGCCAGAGTCATTTCTCTATCAGCAAATTCTGTTTTATTAGCAACACTAATGCAACAAGGTGAAATTGTTAAATTTATTTTTTGTAAAGCAATTTTGCATGGCATAATTTAAATATTTTGAGCCACCAACCATGTGTTGTTGCTTGTAACATTTTTCTACAACTGCAATAAATACATCAAGGTTAACAAGTAAATCATCTAAAAGTACCTTTTTTTCTGTGAGATGGACACTGAATTGACTATTTTCTATTTAGCAGTTGAATTTGTGGATTGTTTGTAAAAAAAAATTGGTCAGTTTGTGTGTGGTTCAGGTATAGGTCTACCCTACATTATGGGGACAAGATGTCCGAAATCCTTGTCCTTGTCCATTATGTGTATGGAATGTCCCCATAAAACATGCAAACCCAACATGTGTGTGTGTGTGTGTGTGTGTGTGTGTGTGTGTGTGTGTGTGTGTGTGTGTGTGTGTGTGTGTGTGTGTGTGTGTGTGTGTGTGTGTGTGTGTGTGTGTGTGTGTGTGTGTGTGTGTGTGTGTGTGTGTGTGTCTGTCTGTGCATGCGTGCGTGCATGTATGCGTGTGTGTGTGTGTGTGCGTGTGTGTGTGTGTGTTGAAAGTGGACTGTGGTTAGCTTGTTCTATTATTCCATATTGGAAAACAGTGCAGGCCTGACTGGACTAATGTCACTCAGTGCTACTGAGAGAGACTGTTTTGTTCTTTTATGGTAGGATGACAGAGCTCAGATCCTGAAATGAACCAGATCACGCTTGGTGAAAAGCAGGAATGCTTTATTTTAAATATAGCTATATTCAAGTTAATTTTGTACATTTCCCATGCCAGTTATGCACTGAATTTAGTTTAAATCAATAATGAGCCCAGTTTGACAGTGTTCCTGTATAAAATGCACATTAAAACATCTGTGTCCAGACATTCTGCATTCATGTGCACTCTATAGTAATAGCCTACAGTTAGACCTGAAACATACTCTATGGTAATCTAAATACTTTATGCATTGTTGAGTTTTGAGAATGCAGTTTCTCAGTGTTGCATTCTCAGTGTTGCCACCAGGGGTGCTAAAGCAGGAATTAGTGTAAACTGTCTTCCCCTATGGTCAGTCTTCAATTTCAGTCGACTAAACGTTCATGAAGGAGTAGAGGAGGAGAATATTGTGGTTATGGGCTGGTCTATTTTGCATCATGAATGAAACAGAACTCAGTAGGTCTTGAAATACTCAAACTGTTTTTTGCTTTAAACAGTCTCTTAAAAATGTAACACTCACAGTGCAATAGACTGAACACTTTGAGATGCTAAGCAACAGTCATGTTTACTTAGACCAACATTTGAAAACATTGCACAGTTAGAACACAAGTACACTTAGTACACATATGTGACACTATGTCTACATTGCAAGCACCAGATGAGCCAGGTGTGTGTGTGTGTGTGTGTGTGTGTGTGTGTGTGTGTGTGTGTGTGTGTGTGTGTGTGTGTGTGTGTGTGTGTGTGTGTGTGTGTGTGTGTGTGTGTGTGTGTGTGTGTGTGTGTGTGTGTGTGTGTGTGTGTGTGTGTGTGTGTGTGTGTGTGTGTGTGTGTGTGTGTGTGTGCGCGTGCTTGTGTGCGTGTGTGTAAAAAGAAGTGCTCATCTAGTTAGTATACTGTGCACAGTATGCAAATGCTCTGCATGAATGGAATACTTTTATACTTTACACAAAATGTGTAGTATTCATCGTAGTACACTGTGTCCCACAATGCAATGCACTTAGCTTAAACTTGAATGACCCGGAAGTATACTTCAGTCTAATATGTTTAATTTAGAGTGAACAGGGAGAGATTAATATATATATATATATATATATATATATATATATATATATATATATATATATATATATATATATATATATATATATATATATATATATATATATATATATATATATATCTCCCTGTTCACTTAAGAATTTAAATACTTCACAGTATACTAAATTCTGCAATAATTTTATTATGTTATGTTATGTTATATAATGACACTAATGCTTTGGTAAGCTTTTTATAAAGCTTTTTTGATGCTACTTGAGTCTGAATCGAGAGATAGCTGGAATGGAGGGGCAGTGTGGAATGAATGGAATGGGGCAGTGAGCAGTCATGCATGCAGCTGTCTCTCTCTCCGTCTCTCTCTCTGGTTCTCTTGTGAGCGGGCCGAGGACACTTACCCGGGCCGGCAGAGCTCAGAGGCAGCGCAGCGTGAAATCAGAGAGAAGAGCCGCTGAAGCAGAAAGAGCTCGAGCGGAGCATTACAGAGCACACTGCTGACTTATCCCCTTAAACACACACACACACACACACACGCTCGGTTAGTACTAGACAGGATATGGTGTGCAGTGGGCCACTCTCATCCAGTTCAAGGGGAACCTTCACTAAACTGCACACCAGGAAGTAGATTTCTGCATTTTAAACTTATAAAGACAATTATGTGCTTTATAGCCTATAGCTGCTGCGTCCTCTCATTTCCTGTCATTTCAACATAGACAAAACAAATGTTTAAAGACAACAGTCCTGTATAAGCCAAGACATGACAGGTTCTGTCTGTGCCGCTTACTAACACAAATTAAATGAAAACAAACCATTTCAGGCAGCATTTGAAGTTCCTGTCACACTAATGCCTCATACACTATCACACGTTGTAGCTCAAATCAACTTTTAAAGTGCGAGTGATGTGTAAAAAAGGACGTATAAGGAAAGATATATATGCTATATCAAATTAAATATTTTTTACTATTTTTCTTGACAACAGAATAAAAAAAAAAAATTGAATCTCTAAATATATATATATGTATATTATAAAAGCAGTACAGCTTCATTTATTTTCAACTAGCCCTGTGCATGTTCTGGTATATTTCATATACATTCTGTATAGAACAAATGTCTAGAGAGCAGTCAGTCATATTGAAATCTGTGGCTCTTACAACCCGCCATCTGCCACGGAGTCAAACGCTGACCTCCCCCCCGTCGCCTCTATCTGCACATGATGACTTCACACTGTTCAAAACTCATAACAAATACACACACGTCTCAGCATCTGTCACACATATTTCATAAGATTTTACATATTTGTTTCGAAATCCTAAATACTCCTATTTTTACATATTCCTCTGCATATTCATTATTTGCTGTACACAATGTTCACTTTAATCTGTGCTTTGGTCAAAGTATGAAAAGATAGTATTGCACTATACCATACATCTGCATTATATAATAAAAAATAGCTTTTGCTACTGAAAAAAGTAAATACTCTAGATGATTTTTTAGAAAACTAATTTGTCAAAATCATACATGGCAAAAAGGATGTATGTACTCTGTCCTATGCAGTTAAGCAATTTATATTAAATTAATATAAAATAAATATGTTATGATTACATTTTTTTATTTATTTGGGTATGTTTTCCTTTTTTAAATAAAGACTTTCTGACAATTTGTGAATAAAGCTTTAAAAAAAGTGAAAAATTCCTCTAGGTTTCAAACATCAACAAAACACCTTCACATGAGACATATGAAACCTGCCATATTGACACTGTGAATACAGAGTATTTGTATCAGTGTTAATCACTCTTAATATGGCTGAATGGGCTGCGATCCCACTTTGATTAAAATAAACAGAGAGTTAAGCCTGTCTGAAAAATGCAAGAGTGTGTCTGACCCTCAGCTTCCTCTGACACTCATACACTGTGAAATACTGCCATCTATTGGGGCTTCATTAGGCCAACACACACACACACACACACACATACATGTACACACACAAACACACACAGCTGGACTCCAACAAGGGCCATGCATTCGTTTCCGTTTAAGAATGGCTAAAAACTTTAGACTTGAATAGATGAGTTTTATATGAAATGGCTCAGTCTTTCTCAAATGAAAATGCATTGCTTGTGAGATGTGTGTGTTGCTATTCTCATCATCCAATAGGCACGACTGAACGAAAAAACATTGGCAAGTGGGAAAAGAGTCAAAATCAGTGCCTCATCAAGACCATTTACATACATCACATTTATTTATTTTCATTATGTGTTATCGCTATATCAGCAGTGTGGTGTCTCTGCTCTGTCAAAACACCATATTCTGTGATTTGATGTCACTTGATTTCAGTAGGGACGTTGAAACCGAGTGCCGGACTACTGTTTGTATTTGAACATCCATTTGGCCGATCCCCAGTGGATTCATTTGTTTCACAGTGGGCCAATTACCTTACCCTTCAGAAAATGTGCTTTTTTTTTCTCTTGCAATTAAACAGATTTTTCCTGTTTATGCAATGTGTTCTTAGGAAGAGGGTTACTCGCAGAGGTCAGACTTTTAATTAGCCACTATTTAAGACCAATAACAAAGTGATTATTTGCTAAATGACTCTTGAAAGCTGAGAGGTTTCGTGAAAAAAATACAAGGCATATTAAAGATCCATTCCCCCCTTATCATGTAAATTGTGCCCAAACTGTGCTGAAACCACAGAATAAATTACGCAGGCCTGCTTTTGAAGTTACTGCTGAGACTAAAATTGTTCCCACTGACTTGGGAAATGAGATCTCCTCAACTTCTCAGTTGTTTCTCCTAGACAGCAATTGAATTTAAAGGGATAGTTCACCAAAAAAAATGAAAATGACCCCATGATTTACTCACCCTCAAGGCATCTTAGGTGTAAATAACATTCTTCTTTCAGACAAATACAATCAGAGTTATATTAAAATATGTCCTGGCTCTTCCAAGCGTTATAATGGCAGTAAATGGCAGCCCAAAATTTGAGGCCCAACAAATAAGTATCCATCCCATTTGTAAGAAAAATGTCCATATTTAACATGCTATAAAGTAAAATACCTAGCTTTCGACGCACTGCCTTCCGTATTCAACTTACGGAAAAAGTAAAAATGGTGCGACACTGACGTCGGACGTAGCATAAGCAAGTCGATTTGCTTCAGAAGGCTTTCATATCCTTTTTCAACTGTAAAGAAATGAAAGCTCTAGCGTAAAGTTCTGCCAGGAAGATTCAATGTTACGTCACTTATCACATCCAGACCTAACCAATCATGTCATAATCATCAGATTATAAAAGATGGTCACTTACACACACATGTCTGAGTTCACAGATGCTGAAGTCAACATTTACCTCCATCCTCCCCTCCACCACCAGGATGGTCCCCACCTATACCTCCCAGGGGGTCGGCTGCGCCCCTGCCTTCATCTTCAGGCAGGAAATGCAGAGTCTGTTACCCTCAAGACGGGAGCTACGGACGGGGCCTACGCCAAAGAAACTCTAAATATAATACTTGCTGATCTGTTAATAAATGTGTTACTTCATTGTACTCATCTGGCTTCTCGAGTCTTTCTGGTAGAACTTGCAATGGAAAGGTTCAATGGATATCATAGAGCCATAGATGCCAATAAAGAACCTTAAAAGAGTCGTACTTTACATCACTAATTATTATTATACAGTAAACGACACATGTGAACTCCATTAAGTCTCATCTGAACAATAAGTGGGAGTAAATGTTCTGCTGGACACCTGCTGATTCTAGAAGAATTTCTAGAAGAACTGAATGGTTGAAAGACTATTGCTGAATGAAAAATTAATTATTCATATATTGAAAAACAGTTTGGGCCAATTGCAATTATATACGCTAATAAATACAATTTTAACAAGCTCTTTTTAAGGCACTCTTCTTTAGACAAACCACTAACATGAATTTGTTCTGCATGCATATATTCATTTATATTGTCCTTCATTTTATTTACTGTTAACTAAAATAAATAAATAGATGCAGTAAAACAGTGTCATAGAAACATACCTCCTGTAATTAGATCTCAGAGATCCAACAAGAGCTTTATCTAATTGAGGAGGGTCACATCCTCTGTTTACATTGCTGCAAGAGTCTTTTTTATGCAATGTGTTTCTTATTGCACCTGCGTGACCCGCCGTGTCGATTGACAGCCCTTCAGTGTCTAGAGTGGGAGAGGACCTGATAGAACACAGACCCTCGGCATTATACGGCCTGTGTCTTCTTGAATGTCTCTTTTCAGGAAGCAGGGGTTAAGGGAACTGAAGCGTCTTCCTGTCTTGACTGTTCTCTTTCCATTGGACACAGCTCATGCCATCTGAGGTCAGCTCAATGGCTCGACCAACCATGACCAATCCAAGCCAGCTGTCCGAAAACATGCCACAAATTCCAATTAAGCCACTGAAGTTCTTCTTTACATTTTAAAGATACAATTCAACATTTAATACATTGCTTTCAGGTTTATAAAATATTTGATATTTAATCTCTAATGCAATCTGTTAGTTGTATAATACATTATTAAAAGTGTTAGGCATTGCTATTACTGTTGATCACACATAAACTATCAACAGTATTTTCACCTAAGACAATAAAGAAGAGAGATTGGAATATCTAGACATTTGGGGCAGTTATCATATTTTATATAATAATCTTTGCAACTAATGTTTACATGCTATTTATAAGTATTAAAAAAAATTCCTACCTCAGTCATGATTTGTTTTTGTACATTTCAGTTGGGTGACACATTGCTGACACTTTGAAGGCCTCTCAGAGGAAACAGCCTATTAGAGTGATTGCCACAGAGCTACTTTGGCCTTTGATTGGGTTTTGTTGGGACAAGTTTTCTAATAAACACCCAGTTGGCTGAGTCCATTCAGAATCCATATCTCTCTATCAGTTGGTCCCTGAAGAACTTACCCAAACATGGACCCTGCAAAAACAAATCTCTCTGTCAGGAAAAGGTTACACTTCTAATTAAGGGTCCTACACTGTGTCCTTAATTCCAAGTCAAGCGTCAGCTTCTCCTGATTGGTATAAATCTTTTTTCCTTTAGAGGTTATGTTAGTGGGTCAGGGGTTCAGCGCCGTGGTGATTTTCTTACACGTTTAAAAGGCCATTGATCACAGAATTAAGGAAAGCCTGTGTGTTTGGACTAGACCAGAGAGCTCTGTGGGAGAATACAAGGCATTGAGGTTATGGTAAACTACATCAGCATCAGGTTTATTACTGTAGAGTGGAGAAGAAAGAAATCATTGAAAATGAACATTCTGTCATTATTTACTCACCCTCATGCCATTCCAAACCTGTATCTGTTTTTCAATGCAATGAAAAGGAAATTTCAATTACAAAAAAAAAAAAAGCGTTTTCTAAGGTGTAGTTAGTTACTGTATGAAATTTCTTCATCTTAAAGGGATAATTCACCCAAAAACGATATACCTCATGATTTATTTACCCTCAAACCATCTTAGGTGTATATGACATTCTTCTTTCAGACGAATACAATCAGAGTTATATCAAGGAAAATGATCATATAAATGTCCTGACTAGTAAATGGCAGCCCAAAATTTGAAGCTCAAAAAAGTGCATCCATAATCCACACGGCTTTGAGGGGTTAATAAAGGCCTTCTGAAGTGAATTGATGGGTTTGTGTAAGACAAATACCCATATTTAACAGATTATAAAGTAAAATATCTAGCTTCCGCCAGACCGCCTTAGGTATTCAAATTATGAAAAAGCATAACTGGCGCGACTTATGACTTCAGACGTAGTGTATCCGTTTTGAACAGCGTGAGGTGTTACACTTTTTTCGTAAGTTGAATATGGAAGGCGGTCTGGCGGAAGCTAGATATTTTACTTTATAGGCTAAAATAGCTAACTTCCCGCGGTCAGCAGTGCGCAAGTTGATTTACGCTAAAAGAGTAACCCCTGACGCTATGTTTTGTTTTGCTCTATCCTCTGAGCTTCTGCATTTGTCAATACGCATGCGTCAAGGGTTCAAGGGTTAAGGGTTACTCTTTTGCCGTAAATCGATGGGTACGGCAATCCGCCGGAAGTTAGCTATTTCAGTCTATAAAGTTTTATATATGGATATTTTTCTTACACAAACTGTTGATCAGATTATTTTAGGTCTACATCACCCCTTTCAATCTGTTCGAAATTTAATTTGTATCGATATCAGTTAGATCTAATGAGGTGTTTACATGAAGTCTTTTCGGTTTGTTTGAGCCATCAATTGGATTTTAAATACATTATTTGGGTGCCTGTAAACGTAGCTTGTGTCAATATTATTACAGCTGTAGTGTTGACTGGTGTGAACGATTATTAAAAATGTATTGTCTAGTTATTGTCCTTGGTGTAAACAGGTTTTATACAGTGCTATAGTCTTTATTTAATTACATTCCTGTCCGCTGCCCACAAATCTCTTTCCTATGGAAATTTGTTTCCGCCACAGAATTATATCTTGCAATTCTGAAAAAAAAAATCTGAATTACGATATATAAACTCGCAATTGCGAGAAATAAAGTCAAAATTGCGATATATATGCTATTTTAATATCTCTTTTGCAATTCTGACTTTTGTTTCTCAGAATTGCGAGATATCAATTCGATATTAACTAGATATTAAAGTCCAATTCTGAGGGGGGAAAAAGTCTGACTTTTTTCTCAGAATTGCAAGTTTATATCTCACAATTTTTACTTTATAACTCGCAAATGTTATACTTTTATACTTTCTCACAAAAAGCTTTCTTAAGACCAATGAGTATGAATTAATATATGACATATCAGATACACAGACTACTTGATAGTGGTTTTATCGTTTTGGAGCTTTACAAGTGTGTTGCTGAACTGTCATTATATGGAAAAGAGCAGCAAACAAATACTTAAAAAAATTCTTCCTTTTATGTCTCCCATAAAATAACATCAGATCATTAACATTGGGATGATTGGATTATCACATAATTTAAATGTTGGACAAATTATTCATTTCAGAAGCCTGTTTTAAGCCTAAAACATAAACCTACAGTAATTAAGTGCACCTCATTCACATGTATTTGAAATGTTATAAGATCAAATCTCTTGGCCTGAACCTGGCAGCTCAATCCGTCTGCCGGGCCATTATGGATCGTCTGACCAGTGAACGGTCAATGTGTGGAGGCCACAGTCACCAAAGCAAAATAAACTGCAGGCAGAGGAAGTGGTCAACATTAGCAGGGGCCCAATAAGAAGATGAAATGTAAAATGGTGCTGGGTAATTGATGTGTTCCTCCTTTCTGTTGTTAATGTGCAGAGGGGCCTAATTGTTCCCAGATATCCCACCTTTGCTCCATAGGAAAGGATCATTATTGTAAGTCTTTACAGTAAATAATTACAACTAATCACCTTAGCTAATGGATATTAGCATATGAGATAAACAAACAAGCTAAGGGGTGCTTATGACCTTGCAAAAGAGACATTCAAAGAGCCTTTAAAAGTTATTTATTCAAAACTTTGAACTTATTAACTTAAAAGTTTAAGTTTAAGAAACAAAGAGAAAAAATTAAAAGCCAAGGCATATATATTGTCATCTAGAGACAAGCACTCAAATCTAGAGCTTCAACTTTTTCACTTGTTCAGTGTAATTGTAGTCCATGTATAAAAGTTGCCTATGTATAACTTATGAATGCAAATTAAGTCAGACCAGCTTGGAATGGTTATAAAGCACTGGTTATTACTGCATTCTCCTGACCAGGAAACGTGAGACCAAAATGTGACCAATTTAGAACAATATCACCTTTACCCTTTATGCAATAAATGCGTGAGGGTGCACTAACTTTGCTTATCGAACAGATATGGGTTAGGTTATACAACTAATCCAAATACTATTTGTGTTCATGTTTATTATATTTATATTGTATATCATATGTATTGTAAGGGATACTATTCTAGGAATGTTTTTTCTCACTGTCACTAAATAAACACAATAAAGAATACTATTGTATTATTCTTGTTTACACTCACCTAAAGGATTATTAGGAACACCTGTTCAATTTCTCATTAATGCAATTATCTAATCAACCAATCACATGACAGTTGCTTCAATGCATTTAGGGGTGTGGTCCTGGTCAAGACAATCTCCTGAACTCCAAACTGAATGTCAGAATGGGAAAGAAAGGTGATTTAAACAATTTTGAGCGTGGCATGGTTGTTGGTGCCAGACGGGCCGGTCTGAGTATTTCACAATCTGCTCAGTTACTGGTATTTTCACGCACAACCATTTCTAGGGTTTACAAAGAATGGTGTGAAAAGGGAAAAACATCCAGTATGCGGCAGTCCTGTGGGCGAAAATGCCTTGTTGATGCTAGAGGTCAGAGGAGAATGGGCCGACTGATTCAAGCTGATAGAAGAGCAACTTTGACTGAAATAACCTCTCGTTACAACCGAGGTATGCAGCAAAGCATTTGTGAAGCCACAACACGCACAACCTTGAGGCGGATGGGCTACAACAGCAGAAGACCCCACCGGGTACCACTCATCTCCACTACAAATAGGAAAAAGAGGCTACAATTTGCACAAGTTCACCAAAATTGGACAGTTGAAGACTGGAAAAATGTTGCCTGGTCTGATGAGTCTCGATTTCTGTTGAGGCATTCAGATGGTACAGTCAGAATTTGGGGTAAACAGAATGAGAACATGGATCCATCATGCCTTGTTACCACTGTGCAGGCTGGTGGTGGTGGTGTAATGGTGTGGGGGATGTTTTCTTGGCACACTTTAGGCCCCTTAGTGCCAATTGGGCATCGTTTAAATGCCACGGCCTACCTGAGCATTGTTTCTGACCATGTCCATCCCTTTATGACCACCATGTACCCATCCTCTGATGGCTACTTCCAACAGGATAATGCACCATGTCACAAAGCTTGAATCATTTCAAATTGGTTTCTTGAACATGACAATGAGTTCACTGTACTAAAATGGCCCCCACAGTCACCAGATCTCAACCCAATAGAGCATCTTGGGATGTGGTGGAACGGGAGCTTTGTGCCCTGGATCTGCATCCCACAAATCTCCATCAACTGCAAGATGCTATCGTATTAATATGGGCCAATATTTCTAAAGAATGCTTTCAGCACCTTGTTGAATCAATGCCACGTAGAATTAAGGCAGTTCTGACGGCGAAAGGGGGTCAAACACAGTATTAGTATGGTGTTCCTAATAATCCTTTAGGTGAGTGTATTTTATATCAATATAATATTATATATAGTTATACAGATAGCATAGTAAAAACAGATACATAGTAGGCTATTTTGTACCTTTTTTGCTGAAATTTTATATTAAAAATAACAAACAAACTGTTGAATCAGAGTTTTCAATTTATTCAATCAAATGGACAGTTTAAACTAATTTAAGTCAAGTCAAGTCAATTTTATTTATATAGCGCTTTTTACAATGCAGATTGTTTCAAAGCAGCTTCACAGTGTTAAACACTGTTCAGCCGCTCTGGAGAAAACGGTGATGTTATCTAGCTCATTTCAATTATCATACAGTTAAAATGTGGGCAGATCAGTAATTTAGTTGATGTATTTAATTTAGTAATTAAATTTATTTGGATATTTAGTTGAAAATGTTGTGTCCCAACTGAGCAAGGCAAGCCAAAGGTGAAAGTGGCAAGGAACCAAAACTCCATCAGGTGGCATAATGGAGAAAAATAAACCTTGGGAGAAACCAGGCTCAGTCGGGGTGCCAGTTCTCCTCTGGCCAATTAACAAACAGTGTATGATTATTATTCAGGCAACTTTACAAGTCAGAGGTCATATTAGATCGAAATATTAGAAAGATCGGCGTCATCACGCCGGAGACAGGTTTATTGAGGATGACATGTCGATCAAACAATTATAAAATAGGAATATTCAAAAGATCGGAGTCATCACGCCGGAGACAGGTTTATTGAGGATAAAGTGTCGATTAAACAATTATTAAATATGAATATTCGAAAGATCGTAGTCATCACACCAGAGACGGGTTTATTGAGGATGCCGTGTCGATGAGGCAATTTCAGGAGGAGTCTAATTGACACAGTCTCTGCCGATACTTCAGGGATGTGTTGGTCATGTCTGGGTGCAGGTCCACCATCTGATCTGGATACGGCCGGGATCCGGCTGACTGCAGTAAACCTTGGGATAAACAGAGAGACTAACATTAGCGTAGATGCCATTCTTTTTATGATGGTATGTACATCAGGTGTTACGGGAAGTGTTCCCGGTTCCGGCTGACCTAGTTAATGCAGCCTAACAATCATTTAATTGAAAAAAAAAAAAAAAAAAAAAATGTATATATATATATATATATATATGTGTATGCCATATTAAAGAGATGTGTTTTTAGTCTAGATTTAAACTGACAGAGTGTGTCTGCTTTCCGAACAATGCTAGGAAGACTGTTCCAGAGTTTAGGTGCTAAATAGGAAAAGCATAGACCGCCTTCAGTTGATTTTGATATTCAAGATATTCATTATCAACTGGCCAGAATTTATTGTTAATTTAAAACGAATCAACCGTACCAACTCTCCATTTAAAAAATAGACATAATTTAAACATTGACATCTGTCTTCTCTCATACTTGCAAATCTTGAGAGGAGAAAGTATTGTGAAACTAGTCTAATGACACACTCTTTAGGAAACTTAATGCCCACATAAAAATAACATAATCAATATGACAAAATATTGTTTAATTTTATACTGCTAGATAAAAGTGCAATCTACTGTATGGTCCAGTCTTACGACAGCTACACATTTATTGAAACTTTTCTTAACCCATATAACAATACACTTTAAGCATATGACACGGTTCACGGATCTGCAGCTGAACTATTTGGGCACTATTTGAGGGGACAGCCATTTGTAGTGGTGTCTGAAACCCTAGTGGACATTATTGATTGCACTCATTCAATCCCACATTGCACCACAATAACTAGTGTACAGCCGACACAGCAGCTGTCCGAATTTGCTCACTTGTTTTCATTCACTCCTTCAAGTGGACTGTATTAGTGGACTAAAGTTGGTAATAGTGATTGAGGGTTTAGGGGGTGATTTCGGATTCGGCCTGCGTGTTCATTCCTGCTTTTTGTGTTGTGTTCTGCAGCTGGTCTGATTTGATCGTCAGTGTTGCCCTAGAAACTAATTTGCTGACGAGCTGATCATATCAGGAGCACCTATCACTCATTCCTGGCACCTATGTTTGCTGTGTTCAGTGTCAGATCGTTCTGGTATTCATGTCTCGTTGTTTCACCAGTTTACCAGCTCTCTGTTCATGTGTTTGCTTCCTGCTGTGTTTGGATTGCCACCTGGTTGTGTTTGGACTATTACTGCGCTGGTGGACTTGCAAGTTTGGAGTCTTCATTTCTCTGTTCTCCAGTTCATTGCAGTTCCCTCGCTACCAAAGCCTGCCAAGGACTTATCCTGTGTCATTAACATCGGAATGCTCTGCTTGCTATATATTTCTGTTAAAAAAATTTCACTTGCATTTGGATCCTCGCCTCATTTTGTTCTTGATAATATACTTGTTAAGTGTGCTTGAAAAAAAAAAAAAAAAAAAATTGGGATTTATCAAGCCGTTTGACTTACAGGGATAAATTGTGTTGCTGTTTTCAGACATACTATATTTTATTACTGAGATATTTTTGAAGATTCATATATTATTTTAGCTAGGCCTACTTTCCTCTTTCAAGGACGGGCTTGAGTTCATGTAAATGTCTTTTTTTGTTTTTGTTGCTTTTGCTCAAAAACATCACAACCATGTTCAAATAGCACTAAATGACCAAATTATTTTCAATGACAATATTGACTCTTTAAAGGTAGGATAGACTTTTTTTTTCTTTCTTTCAAAAAACACTTTTTTTTATTGTGGTGGAAACTCTATTCACATACGGATGGCTATCAACAATAGAAGTGGCCTAAATATAAGAAAATTACAAATATCTTCTGTGGAAGTCGATCCAAATGTAATGATAGGATGTCCAACCAGTCTGTCAACATATGTATTTCCATACCTCTGCTCACCCTGTTTGTACAGACATCACACGTCATCAGTGCATTCTCTAAGGTCATGTGCAGTTGTAGACAGACAGTTACCAAGTGCCACAAACAAAAGGCAGCCACACTTTGCAGATCCTCCTGAACCAAAACAACGAGCTTATGCTGCGTTCACAATATGTCATAACCGTCATTACAAGATGGAAACCTGTGACATTCTCAGATTTGGATTTAAGCGTTTCTCTGGAAACACTATCAACGGCAAAAATTAATCTGCAGCAGTCAGTGTGTGGTGATGTGATCAGCTATTATATGCATTAGGGCTAAATATGGTCTGTTCTGCGGATATAAAAGGAGACGAGACTGACGTCTAACAGAGCGGGCCCTTCAGGGGTCTTGGAAGGGATGTCACTTCCGGTGCACCATGGCTATGTCCTGGGAGTGTGGCCGAGGAGAGAGGCAGACACGTTGGATAAATGTTTACGTGTGTGAGTCTTTAACTCGCACGCCATCGCGTGTGCTGTGTGGTATGAATTATCATCCGCAGTGACACGTGGGCCAGGATGTGTTGCAGCAGTCTTTGTGGATGCTGTAAGACTTTATGCAATCTTCTCAAACATTCTCTGTGTGGTACTGCTTGGGGAATTGGAACATTTATGGATGGATTGGATTTTGTTTTCATCAACAAGTAGCTGTCTTCGACCACTTTTCTGCCCGAACTGAACATTCTGCTTCAGATCTGTAAAGATGGGCAGACCGAGGCTTCGTGAAGCCCTGAAACAGTTGAAGCAAATGTGCCATATTGTTTCGAAGCTTCAAATCAATTTGACACCCATCTCTACAGCGACACCTAGTGGTCACTTGCATGTGTTGATCTGAAATAACGGCTCGGGTTATGTCTATAACCCTTGTTCCCTGAGAAGGGAACGAGCACTGCATCGGAACGACAATTTGGGGATGCTCCCTAAGCATCAGCGAATCTGAAGTCTGAATAGAAACTAAACCAATCTGATTGGCGTGCGTGATGACGTCACTGTGACGGCATACCCGGAAGTATAAAAGGGAAGCCGGCGCATTGAAACGGCAGCTATTGCTCTGAAGCATGCTCTCCAGGCGTGCCGAGGTGTGGTGACACGCCGCAGTGCTCTTTCCCTTCTCAGGGAACAAGGGTTATAGACATAACCCGAGCCGTTCCCTTTCGAGGGAACTCTCACTGCGTCGGAACGACAATTTGGGGAACGAGTACCCACTAGCCCACACCGAGGGTAGCGCCTGCCCTAGTGTGAAGCCGGAGACCGGGCACAACTAGGACTGGAGTACCCTAGCGCCAGGCGCCGTAGGGAGATACTTCTCCAGATACACTCTGAGAGCCCAACTGGGCAGAGCAGGTGACGTCTCCCTTCTTCCGCCGTCACGTGAGGCGGAGGATGAAATGCCTGAAGAACCAAAGACCTGGCCACCTATGATGGAACTTTGGGCACGTAGCCCGGCCTAGGGTGTAAGATGGCTTTTACTCCCCCAGGGGCGAACTCCAGGCAAGTCGGCGTTATTGCCAAGGCCCCCACTCTTTTAGCGATGTAATCGCCAGGAGAAAAGCCACCTTCCGGGTCAGGTTCTTTGGTTCCGCCGACTCCAATGGCTCAAAGGGGGCCTCAGCCAACCCTTCGAGAACCACCGCCAGATCCCAGGTCGGAACTCTGGAACGAGCCGCAGGCCTCATCCTCCGAGCCCCACGGAGGAACTGTACAACCAACTGGTGCCTACCCAAAGGCCCATCACCCATAGGAGTGTGGAAAGCCGTAATGGCAGCCACGTACACCTTGAGTGTGGATGGGGTTAGACCCGCAGAGAAGCGATCTTGGAGGAACTCCAGCACTGAAGCCACCGGGCAGTTAACTGGGTCCACCTCACGATCCCTGCACCAAGTGGCAACACATTCCACTTGAGGCTGTACAGTCTCCTCGTAGACGGAGCCCTGGAACTGAGTAAGGTCTCTACCACCTCTGCCGACAGGCCAGCCTCTAGGTACCTGACCCCCTCAGGGGCCAGATCCAAAGGTTCCAAACCTCTGGCCGGGGGAGGAATATTGTGCCCCCCGCCTGAGATAGGAGATCCCTCCTCAGAGGAATCTGCCACGGATGACCTGCCAGCAGAGCTATGATATCCGAGAACCAAACTCGCGTCGGCCAACGGGGTGCTACCAAAAGTAGGCTGACCCCCTGTTGACGGACCCTCCAGGACTCCCGGGAGCAGAGCAATCGGGGGAAATGCGTACAGACGCAGCCTCGGCCACGTCTGAACCATGGCATCCAACCCCAGCGGGGCTGGATGCGTGAGGGAACACCACAGTGGACAGTGGGACGTCTCTCGAGACGCAAACAGGTTCACTTCCACTGGGCCGAACCTCTCGCACATGGCCTCCACCACCTCTGGGTGGAGTCGCCACTCCCCGGGCCCCGGGCCTCGACAGGATGTCTGCTCCCTGATTTTGGACCCCCGGGACATACATTGCCCTGATGGACAACAGTTTCCCTTGGGACCACAGGAGAATTTGATGCGCCAGTCTGCATAGAGGGCGCGACCTCAAACCCCCCTGACGATTGAGGTACGCAACAACAGCTGTATTGTCTGTTCGTACCAGGACATGTTGGCCGCGGAGGTCCTGGAAAAAGCTCCTGAGAGCTTTGTAGACCGCCATCATCTCCAGGCAATTTATGTGCCAGGAGGAATGACGGCCCTCCCACGGGCCCCTCGCAAAGCGGCCGTCCATGACCGTGCCCCAACCAGTGAGGGAGGCGTCTGTTGAAACGGATTTCCGGCAACAGGACGCTCCCAACACTGGCCCCTGGGACAGAAACCAAGGTTTCTTCCATATGACTAGGGAACGAAGGCATCTGCGCGTTACCCTGATCATACGGAAAGGATTCCCTCTGGGGGAAAACCCCTTGGTTTTCAGCCACCACTGTAGGGGTCTCATGTGCAGCAGGCCAAAAGGTATGTGTATCTGCTGCCATGTGCCCCAGCACTCCATTCTCTACAGTACGCAGGACCCATGTAGAAATATTCGGAAGGCATTTCCATGCGCCGAGATAATCTACTAAGGGAACCAGCCTCTTGAAGCGGATGACCGGCAGGAAGTGGTTGGGAACGATTCTCTGTGTGTGGACGCGCGAGCTGCCCAGCCGCAGGTCTTTCCAGAGCTTTCCATGCTTTCCAGCATGTTCTTGGCTCGTAATCATAGGGGAACCTTTTTAAGTGCTATATAGCACCAATTTTGGTGCTTCAGTGGTTCTTCAGCGGTTCTTCACCAGTTCTTTGACTAAGATGCTATATAGCACCGCTAACTATGGTGCTATATAGCACCAAAAGTGGTTCCTCTTTGATTACGACGAAGAACCATTTTTGGTGCCATATAGAACCTTTTATTTTTTAGAGTGTTGGCATGCGGTTCACGCATTCCACGCACCGCCCTGCTGTGCGGGTATAAATACGGAAGTGGAATACCGCATCATTGCTTTTCAACTGAGGAGCCGAGATAAGTGGCCTTCAGCTGAAGCACAGCACCTGGCGACGAGATGTACGTCTCCGTTTTCTCCTTCAGGGAACGAGGGTTACATACAGGGCCTGAAATTAACACCCGACCACATGCCAAATGCGGGTGAATTTTGCAATTGGCGGGTAACACTGCCAGTCTACCTGCCACATTGGCAGGTAGCCAATGAGAATTGAGTGATTCATTGGGCAGTTTGAGAGGATGCGACTACGTTCATGCGATCGGAAAGAAGACGTGGCCCATCTCCGACTACGTTTGGATGTGCGAGTATTAAACAGTTGGTGAGATGGGATGAGATAATAATGCAATGCTGACATAGGCTACAGTATAATGACAGTTGCACAGATGTGTGTGCTTCGAGTGCGTGTGCATGTGATTTGGGAATCGATGTGAAAATATCCGGTACGCGGTAACTTTACCAGTAATAATCATATTAATTTAGTTCTGTTTAACCGTTCCTGAACGTGACTAAATCAGCCATCAACACAACCACGTGTGATGTGTTCACATACAAGCTGCGGTAGGTCTATATCTGGATTAGCAGCAGTCAGTATGACTGTCTGTGACACATGGGACATCAATGAATAAAAAGTTTTTAAAAATGTATATTGTAGGAGTTATTATTACTTATATTGATTTCGTTAATAACTTGACAGCACTTAAATGTGTATTCTTAAAGTTAAAGAACAATGTTTGTGGGACAAGTGGATTTTTGAAGGGGCAAGTGAAAGATAATTTTACTAGACAGATTAAAACGTCAATAACAAAAAAACGAGGGAATCAACAAAATGCAAGAATGATTCTGCATTAATTTAGTGTAAGTGGCGATCGATAGTGGATAATAATATATAGCCTAATGTATAATAAACTGACGGTAACAATGTTGCGCTGTTGACGCTCGCACAGCTTCTCGAGGAGAAATCAATGCTACTGAATGATTCAGCGCTTTTAAAGAGTCGTTTGTATCAAATATTCAATGACCTATTCATAAACGACTGCCTCATTCTTGAACGAATCAGCCGTTTGCCACCTACTGGCGGTTTTCTTTCTCATAACATTTTTTAATCCAGTGTAAATATTTAAATTTGATTGGTAACAGCCCTACAGTGTCTTATTATATTTATAGATCAAATTTAAGAATATAAACTGAAAGCTGAAGCATAGCCTATATTTGATAACATTATGGGAAAAAAATGCCCTTTATAAAAGGTAAAAATATCAAAGATATGCAGATTTAAATATGTCAAAGCTGATTGAGCATTGTTGAGAATATTTCTTCAGAATAAATTATATGTACAACACACAAAAATCCAGAAAAGCACGTGAACAGGCTTAATGTCAAGGAGAAAAAAAAGTGGCTGGTAAAAAGTCACTGTGGCAGGTGGTCAAAAAAGTTAATTTCAGGCCCTGGTTACATATGTAACCGAGACGTTCCCTTTCAGTCGGTCACATTCAACGTACGTCGGAACTGACTGACGAATTGGGATCCCTACCAACACGCCAGGGATGCTGGCCCTCCCAGCGCCCTGCCTGATCTCACTGGACCACTCCTATGTTGGAGTGGGAGTCAGGGCTCCCAGCAGGGAAGGACAGTCACTGCTGTTCCTGCAAGACCCACTCAGCGTGACTATTGGATAACGCTGGGAAAGCATGCCCGTCTCGAGGAGATGGCACGCTGCGGAGCCACGTCCTTCAATGGAAGGAGAGGTGGCGAAATACACATAAGGACTAACCTATCAGGGTAGTGCTACCTATGGCAGTCTCTGGGGTGGGATCCAACCTGGTCCCAGGGGGGAAGAACATGCTCAGAGACAACAAGGGAAAGACACGGGGCTAGCCAAGTAGGGTAGCTGGTACCGTGGAGAATACACATATGTGGTAGCCATTAGGGGTCCGCTACATATGGAACCCAGCCTACACACACACTCCACAAGCATACGGGTGCAGGCCTGGTGTCAGACGGCCACAACGTCTGACACCGAAGGGGTGTCGGAGGAACTCACAGGGTTAGCCGTTTCCGGGGAACTCAACTGGAGCAAAATAGACGCATGTATCCGGCCCAGAGGGCGGGAGTGGCGTTGCAAGCCGACAATAGAACGGGTACTTAGCGCTACTGGCCACTGGGGGCAAGGATGTGGGAAGATACCGGCTCTACACGGAGGCTATAAAATCTAGTGAATGTGTTAGGTGTCGCCCAGCCTGCAGCTCTACATATATCTGTCAGCAAGGCGCCTCGAGCCAGCGCCCAGGAGGGAGCTACACTCCTTGTGGAGTGCGTTCGGGTTGCGAGCAGGCTTAATGCAAGGCACGTCTTGGGACTGGTAAGCCAAGACGATAGCCTCCACTATCCAGTGGGCTAACCTCTGCTTGGAGACAGCCTTTCCCTTCTGCTGGTCTCCGTAACAGACGAAGAGCTGCTGTGAGGTTCTAAAGCTTTCAGTCCGGTCAACGTAAGTGTGAAGAGCGCGGACGGGACATAAAGCTAGGGCTGGGTCTGCCTCCTCTGAAGGCAGCGCTTGCAGGTTCGCCACCTGGTCCTGGAAGGGAGTGGTGGGAACCTTGTGCACGTATCCAGGCCGGGGTCTCAGGACAACGTGAGAGTTGGTCGGCCCAAATTCTAGGCACGATTCGTCGACCGAAAGTGCATGCAGGTCCCCTACCCTCTTGATTGAGGCCAATGACGTCAGGAGTACTGTCTTCATGGACAGAATTTTTAGCTCAACAGACTGCAAAGGCTCAAATGGAGGACCCTGCAGTGCTCTGAGCACCAGGACTAAGACCCAAGAGGGTAACAAGGTTGAACGAGGAGGACTCCGTTTCCTCGCACCTCCAAGGAACCTGACGATTAAGTCGTGCTTACCTATTTTTTCTTTTTTTAGGATTTTTGGTATATTTAAGGCTATTGCTGTGATGTACACTTTGAGGGTGGAGGGAGACAGCCTTCGCTCCAACCCATCCTGCAGAAAGGAAAGCACAACATTAATCGAACACCTTCGAGGGTATTCCCGGAGGAAAGAACACCACTCGCCGAACAGGTTCCACTTCAGCGCGTAGAGGCACCTCGTAGAGGGGGCTCTAGCCGAAGTGATGGTGTTTACCACTGCTTGTGGCAGGCCACCTAGAACCTCCGTGTCCCATCCAGGGACCAGACATGGAGATTACAGAGGTCTGGATGTGGGTGCTATAGAGTGCCCTGCCCCTGAGAAAGCAGGTCCTTCCTTAGGGGGATCGGCCAGGGAGGGGCTGTCGCGAGGAGTGTGAGTTCGGGGAACCAGGTCCGGCTGGGCCAGTAGGGCGCAACTAACAAGACCTGCTCCTCGTCCTCCTTGAGAAGGCTCACTGGGGGAAACGCATACTTGCATAGGTCCCGGGGCCAGCTGTGCGCCAGTGCATCTGTGCCTAAGGTACCCCCGGTCAGGGAATAGTACCACTGGCAATGGGTTGATTCCGTAGAGGCGAACCGGTCTACCTGCGCGGCTCCGAAGTGGTCCCATATCAGCTGGACGCTCCGGGGGTGGAGTCGCCACTCGCCCAGAGGTGTCGGCTGAGGAGAGAGCTCGTTGGCTGTCTGGTTCAGCGCACCTGGGATGTGAATGGCACGAAGTGACCTCACAAACTCCACAGGAGGAGATGCAATGGAAGCGTAGACTTCCTGCTTCGCTACTGTTCGGACGCTCTTGCTTACTGCTCCGCGCTTTGCTCTATCGCTTCTATATTTTATCTCATAATTTCAACTTCAGCAAATCAGCACAGTGCTCAAACTACAAAGTTTGACTCCAATGATAAAATTAGAAACTCTGGTGACTGGATTACTAAACAAAAAGCGGAATATTTCAACCGACCAGCCTCCCACTGCCTTCAGCTTACATTCTGGAGAAGGGAAAACACTGCTTCCCACATTCAAAAGGATAAGAAAATGCCTCTTCTAGAATCTACTTGCTGCACAAACTGCCACAGACTTTTACAAAGGATTGCAGTTCTTGAAACAAAGTTATTTGCGGAACCATCCAACCAGACGAATCACACAGCAGAGCTTCATCATGAACGCCGTCTGCACACTGCCGGTGAGTTCCATAAATGTAGTGCTACTCAACAGGTAGAGAAACAAGTAACTGATCAACACACTAATCGATGGCACAAACAGGGAGCGAGACCCAAAGGCACTCGAGACATCAGATTGTCATGAGTATCACATATTGCCGCAGTAGCATGCTCTACCCCAGACACAAGGATTGCAAAAACTTGTCTCCTACCACCAAATATACATCTTGAAAACAGATTGGAAGTGTTAATGAATGTGGGTGAGGAATCCCCAAACGTGATGAATGTGACTGAACACAGATCGAATCAGCCCGTAGCTAACACTGATGCTAACAGGCGCTCAAGGTCGAGCAGACAGCGCCCCTCAGCTCAGAGTGCAGCCGAGCCCAGGACTCTGATAGTGGGGGACTCCACAGTCAGAAACATTAGCAGCAGGGATACATTGACATGCTGCTTTCCACAAGCAACTGTTTCTGATGTCAACAGGGAAATTAAGAACATTCTGATGAAACATAAGACTGCAAATCGACTTATCATTCATGTGGGGAAGAACGATATTCAGAGAGAGCAGTCAGAACTCCATAAGAGGGATTTCAATGAACTTTTTGAAACACTTAGAAAACTGAAAGTTCAGCCGTTCATCAGTGGACCACTTCCAGCAAGAGGAACAAATAGGTTCTCACGGCTACTTGGGCTTAATACATGGCTGCAAAAAACCTGCAACATGAAGGGAGTGAACTTTATCGACAACTTTAATCTCTTCTGGAGTCAGAGACAACTGTTTACATCAAATGGCCTCCACCCAAACAAACTCGGTGCAAGAGTGCTAAAGGACAATATTTATTTTTCCATTCATCATCCTTCAGCTGTGTGTGCTAACCCACTCAACCTGGATGGCACACACACACACCAGTCCAGAGTATGGACGATCACAGGACTTCATTTCAGCATTTGAATGGACATGCGGTTGATACACCCCACAAGGACAATGATAACACCATGCAGCCACAACAACCACTTCTCATGGACACACTCCCAGCTGAGCCCCGCCCTCAGAGCTCACCACAGACACACTGTGACGGATTAGAACTGCTCCAAGTGACACAGATCGAGGCACTAAGTAGTAACATCTCAGCCCAGACTGTGGAGACTGTGGAGGCACTGGTAAAAATGGGGACCATCGGGGGTGAGACTGGTGAACTTTTACACCTTATGTGTGGTCTGAGCAATAAGCTGGAAGAAATGTCTAAGTCACTCCATGAACTGGACGATAACATATTGCAGGTTCCGGTAACACCAGACCAACAGCCCCCCTCACCAGACATGTTATTCCTCTCTACCGCATCCCCGCTTCTGAGCTTCACAGAGAAAATGGATTTTGTTTATACTGGAACTAGACAATCACACTCGATCGCTGTGAGCCCCCAGATATCAACCAAAGAGCGTCGAGCCCCACAACCACTAAAGACTGTGGGCCCAGCTCGCTCTGCCCCTCCTCCTGTGAGATTTCTTCGGTCACAACGCCAGGGCACACACCCTCCTCCATCTGCAACAAAAACAACTGATACCAGCTCTCAGTGATATGCTCTGGGTCCTCGCAACGTCAACAGCAACCTTATCAAATGTTTACAAAACAAGCGGGAACCCATTGTGCTTGTCTCTTTCTCTATTTCTGTTCTGTCACGTGATAGAAAGTCTAAGGCCTTCTCAGGCCGTATGGCAAACCCATCTAATCTGCGGCCTGTTACTTGCCAAACTAAGATTAGTGTGGGGGAAGAAATTAAAATGAATACTGTTAAATTAGCACTTTTAAATATCCGTTCACTTAAAAACAAATCATTTCTAGTCAACAACTTAATAACCACAAACAACCTAGATTTTTTGCTTCTCAATGAAACGTGGCTAGAGGACAGCTGCAGTGCAACAGTCCTCAATGAAACAGCCCAGGGTGGAGGTTTAGCTGCTCTTTTTAAAGATGTCTTTCAATGTAAGAAAGTATCATTTGGTGACTATTTGTCTCTAGAATAGCTGGGCATTGTGCTAAAAGGTGCTCCACGCATCCTGCTTATCATTATTTACAGGCCTCCAAAATATTGTCCAGCATTTATTGATGACTTTACAGAGCTATTATCAGCAATCTCATCTGAGTATGACTGTTTTGCTATTGCTGGGGATTTTAACATTCACATTGACAATCCCGAATCCAGTACAACAAAAGATCTCATGACTGTTCTTAACACTTTTGATTTGACACAACATGTACACGGACCCACACATGATCGTGGACACACTCTAGATTTACTTATCAGTAAGGGTCTAAACATTTCATCGATAGTTATTAAGGATGTGGCACTGTCTGATCATTTCTGTATTTTCTTTAATATATAAATCTCTCCTGCCATTGAAACTAGATCTGTCTCTGTCAAAAAGAGATGCTTAAATGAGAACACTAGTGTGCTGTTTATGAAGGCTATATCTTTAACACTAAGCATATCTGCAGAATCTGTAGATTTTCTCCTTGACTCTTTTAACTCAAAAGTTAAGAGTGTAATTGATGATATTGCTCCTGTGAAAGTCAGAAAAAAGAGTGGCAAACAAAAAGCACCTTGGAGAAACTCAACAGCAGTGCAATTAATGAAAAGACAATGCAGGAAAGATGAGCGCATGTGGCGAAAGACTAAACTTGTAGTCCATTACAACATCTATAAAGACAGTCTTCGTGCTTTCAATGTGGAACTAGGCAAAGCTAGACAGACCTTCTTTTCAAATATTATAAACAGAAACATAAACAACACGCACACTCTTTTTGCTACTGTAGAGAGACTAACAAACCCTCCGAGTCACATTCCCAATTAAATGCTCTCAGACAGCAAATGTAGTGAGTTTGCCTTCTTCTTCTCCGAGAAAATCAATAATAGCAGAAATGCGATCAGCACATCCTTGAGTTGTTCTGGGGTGAGTCAGATCAGACCACAACCTCAGAAAGTTACTATGACTGATTTCGAAGCAATTGATGGTAACATTTTAGAAGAAACGGTAAAGCACCTAAAAACATCAACCTGCGCCCTTGACACTCTCCTCACTTCTTTTTTCAAAAGTGTGTTTAACTGTTTAGAAGCAGATCTCCTAGAAGTGGTAAACACTTCTTTCTGGGACTTTTCCAAACTCCCTTAAAACCGCAGTAGTTAAGCCTCTCCTGAAAAAGAGAAATCTGGATAACTCCATACTTCAGACTACAGACCAATCTCAAATCTCCCCTTCATAGACAAGATCATTGAAAAAGTTGTTTTCAGTCAGCTGAACAAATTCTTGAATTCAAACGTATACTTTGACAATTTTCAATCTGGTTTCCGACCGCATCACAGCACAGAGACAGCGCTCATAAAGATAATAAATGATATTCGCCTCAATACAGATACAGGCAAAACATCAATTCTGGTGCTGAAACCTCAGTGCTGCAATCGACACTGTTGACCACAACATACTTCTTGACAGGCTAGAAAATTGGGTTGGGCTTTCCGGAATGGTCCTCAAATGGTTCAGGTCATACTTAGAAGGGAGAGGTTATTATGTGAGTATAGGTGACCATAAGTCTGAGCGGACATCCATGACATGCAGAGTCCCACAAGGGTCAATTCTTGCACCACTCCTATTCAACCTGTACATGCTCCCACTGAGCCAAATAATGAAAAATAACAAAATGGCTTACCACAGCTATGCTGACGACACCCAGATCTACTTAGCCCTATCACCTAATGACTACAGCCCCATTGACTCTCTGTGCAAATGCATTGATGAAGTTAACAGTTGGATGTGCCAAAACTTTCTTCAGTTAATGTCAGGGTCCTGCCCTGTCAGTCTTGTCTGTCTTGTGTCTGTTCAATGTTTCTTTGTTTGTCTTGTGTCTGACCACATGGTTCTGTCTTTGTTTGTGTTGGCCATGTGCTCCTCTCGTCCCACCTCCTTGTTTCCCTTTACCACGCCCCCTTGTTTAGTCCTCGTCTAGTCCTTGTTTGACTAATTGTGTTCACCTGATCCTCATGTGCTCTTCCCTTTTATATTGAGCTCATTTCCCTCTTGTCCTTGCTGGTTCGTTGTGTGCTTTTGTTGTATGCCTCGTGTCTAGCTAACCTTGTCCTGGTGATAGTAGTTCATCTAGTCTAGTATAGTTTTTGGTTACTTTTTCCCTATCCTTATTTTCTCTCTCTAGTTTCCTGCAACGTTACAGATTTAGTTTCTAGTTCCAGTTATTTATTTTTATTTTTTTTATTTTGCCTTTTCTCTCTTTTGAGAAGTCTTTCTTCTGTTTTCTTTTTTGGATTCTAGTTACTTTGTTGGCATTTATCCCTATTCTTAGTTTTTGCTTTTTGCTCATGTTTGTTTCTCTTGTTGTCTCGTCTTGAGTCTTGTGTGTTGTCTTGTGGTGTTTCCCGTCCTGCATCCTGTTCCACCCTGGTCACCCTGGACTCTCCTGGCCTGGCAACCAGTCTGGTTTCACAGCAAGTCACATCACCTACTGTCAAGCCTGGTTCCTAGAGCTGCCGCCTCGTCTCCATCATTGGCCATCCCATCCCTGCTGTCTCTACCCTGACCAGCCACTTCTCCCATTGTGTCCTGCCCCTATTGTTTGGACTTTGTTCCTGTCTCACCAGTCTTGTCCTGTGTCAAATATTGTTAATAAATTTCACCCCCTGCTCATTCTGCATCTGGGTCCTCACTCTCAGTATCCTGACAGAACGAACCAGCCAAGACAGGACCCAGCAATGAGCATCCGTGTTGTTCCCCCTGCAACTGCCCAAGAGAGACTGGCACTCCAGAAGGGATTGTTATCGCTTCGCCAGGAGGACCGGGAGGTACGGTCCTTTGCCCAGTTTTTCTGGACCATGGCAAGGGGTCTGGAGTACCCTGACTCAACCCTTAAAGCTGCATTCAATCTCTGCTTGAGTGATCCCCTACCACAATGGGAGATGGATCAGCTAGCGGTCCTGGACTATTGGAATTTTGCTAATTACCTGCACCACCGCAAAGACTGGCAGATCCTTACGCCCCCAGAGTCTGATCACTGTGGCCAACCCGCTCTCCCACCCTCGTCGAGTCAAGTCCCAGATCATCTTCTGAGTCCTACTGAGCAGCGACGGTTGAGAAGGAAGAGGGCGGCTCGGACTGCTGTATCTGTCTCTTGTTCCACCAAGTCAGTTCCTGCCAGTCCAGAGCCAGTCGAGTCCGACCCTCCTGCCAGTCCAGAGTCCCCTCCTGCCAGTCCAGAGTCCGCTCCTGCCAGTCCAGAGTCCGCTCCGTATGAATTGTCATGCCCTCAGAAGCGGAGGAGAAGGAAGGCCAATGTTGGCAAGTCAGATGCCCTTCTAGAGGCCCCTAACCTGTTGGTCCAGGAGGGCCTGAATCAAGAGGCTCCAGCCCCAGAGACCAGTCCAGTGTCGGCTCCAGCCCCAGAGACCAGTCCAGTGTCGGCTCCAGCCCCAGAGACCAGTCCAGTGTCGGCTCCAGCCCCAGAGACCAGTCCAGTGTCGGCTCCAGCCCCAGAGACCAGTCCAGTGTCGGCTCCAGCCCCAGAGACCAGTCCAGTGTCGGCTCCAGCCCCAGAGACCAGTCCAGTGTCGGCTCCAGCCCCAGAGACCAGTCCAGTGTCGGCTCCAGCCCCAGAGACCAGTCCAGTGTCGGCTCCAGCCCCAGAGACCAGTCCAGTGTCGGCTCCAGCCCCAGAGACCAGTCCAGTGTCGGCTCCAGCCCCAGAGACCAGTCCAGTGTCGGCTCCAGCCCCAGAGACCAGTCCAGTGTCGGCTCCAGCCCCAGAGCCCAGTCCAGTGTCGGCTCCAGCCCCAGAGCCCAGTCCAGTGTCGGCTCCAGCCCCAGAGCCCAGTCCAGTGTCGGCTCCAGCCCCAGAGCCCAGTCCAGTGTCGGCTCCAGCCCCAGAGCCCAGTCCAGTGTCGGCTCCAGCCCCAGAGCCCAGTCCAGTGTCGGCTCCAGCCCCAGAGCCCAGTCCAGTGTCGGCTCCAGCCCCAGAGCCCAGTCCAGTGTCGGCTCCAGCCCCAGAGCCCAGTCCAGTGTCGGCTCCAGCCCCAGAGCCCAGTCCAGTGTCGGCTCCAGCCCCAGAGCCCAGTCCAGTGTCGGCTCCAGCCCCAGAGCCCAGTCCAGTGTCGGCTCCAGCCCCAGAGCCCAGTCCAGTGTCGGCTCCAGCCCCAGAGCCCAGTCCAGTGTCGGCTCCAGCCCCAGAGCCCAGTCCAGTGTCGGCCCCAGCCCCTGTGCCAAGTCCAGTGTCGGCCCCAGCCCCTGTGCCAAGTCCAGTGTCGGCCCCAGCCCCTGTGCCAAGTCCAGTGTCGGCCCCAGCCCCTGTGCCAAGTCCAGTGTCGGCCCCAGCCCCTGTGCCAAGTCCAGTGTCGGCCCCAGCCCCTGTGCCAAGTCCAGTGTCGGCCCCAGCCCCTGTGCCAAGTCCAGTGTCGGCCCCAGCCCCTGTGCCAAGTCCAGTGTCGGCCCCAGCCCCTGTGCCAAGTCCAGTGTCGGCCCCAGCCCCTGTGCCAAGTCCAGTGTCGGCCCCAGCCCCTGTGCCAAGTCCAGTGTCGGCCCCAGCCCCTGTGCCAAGTCCAGTGTCGGCTCCAGCCCCTGTGCCAGCTCCAGAATCTGTCAAGTCAGCTCCTGCCCAGGAGTTCACTCAAGTCCTCCCACAGTCGATTGAGACGGTTGCAGTCACACTAGAAGCGGCCAGTCATGCGCGGTTCTGCCCCCAGAGGAGAGGGCATGTTGTGCAGTCAAATGCCCTTTCGGAGATCCTAAACCCACTGGTCCAGGAGGGTCCGGTTTCAGCGGTCTCTAATCAAATGGTCCAGGAAGACCCAACCCTGTTGGATCTGTATCCAGTGATTTCAGAGGCATTTAGTCTGGTTGAACCAAACCCTAAGCCACCTACTTCACCAGCTATTCCTGTGCTGAAGGAACCTGTGACTGCGCAGCCTGAATCACTTACCAGTCCTGTCATGGCCAAGCTGGGCATTCAAATCAACACCGCTACCTCAACGGAAACCGTTCCTGACCTGGCCATGGAGGCTACCTCAGAACAGCTAGCAAGCCCATTTGAGCCCTCAGAAACTGATGTCTGTCATGTTATGTTCTCAGAGACCATTCCTGTTTGTAATGTCATGTCCCTTGAAACCGTTCCTGTTCCAGCCACCGAGGCTTCTCCAGAGCATCCATGTCTTCCTGTTAAAGTCACGAGGACCTTCTCAGGAATATTATCCAGTGAAGTCATGCCCACAGAGACTGACCCTGTCAGTCCTGTTATTTCTCCTGAGTCTGCTTCTGACCTGGTCACGGAGGCCATTTCAGGGCATCTTTCTCTGCCCGTTATAGGCACGGAGGCCACCTCTGAGCTGCTCACCAGCAATGATTCGCCTAATGAAAGACTTCCTGCCAGTCTCGTCATGCCCACTGTGATTGTTTCTGCCACTCTCGACTCAGCCAAGAGGTCTGCTTCAGCCCTAAAGTCTTCAGCAGGGTGTATTTCTTCTAAATCTGATAAAGCCCTTGAAGCTGTTCCTGACATCACGTTTGTCCGGGAGGCGTCAAAACAGTTGTCATTACCAGCCAGTGCCGTTATGGCTCCTGAATTCATTCCCAAGCATTTCCCTAATCAAGAGACTTTCCCTGCATCTGTTCCTGACCCCAAACCCTGCTGGAGGTCCCCACCAGTGAAGTGGCCCTCGATCTCTAGAAGTGCCACTAATCCGTTTCCCGTCCCTCCCATCCCATCTTTGGTGTTGCCTGGCCGTCATGTTCCTTCAAAGCCAGCACCTCCATGGGCAGTTCCTAACCATACCGCTGGATTGACTCCTACCCTCCCTGCTCCACCCCCTCTGTTTCCTGGCTGTTATGGGACGCCGATGTTTACACCCCTCCTGCCCTCCCAGTTGCTACCCCCTTTGACTCCTTTGCCTCGTGTGGACGCCTGGAGGCGTCCATTGGGGGAGGGGTACTGTCAGGGTCCTGCCCTGTCAGTCTTGTCTGTCTTGTGTCTGTTCAATGTTTCTTTGTTTGTCTTGTGTCTGACCACATGGTTCTGTCTTTGTTTGTGTTGGCCATGTGCTCCTCTCGTCCCACCTCCTTGTTTCCCTTTACCACGCCCCCTTGTTTAGTCCTCGTCTAGTCCTTGTTTGACTAATTGTGTTCACCTGATCCTCATGTGCTCTTCCCTTTTATATTGAGCTCATTTCCCTCTTGTCCTTGCTGGTTCGTTGTGTGCTTTTGTTGTATGCCTCGTGTCTAGCTAACCTTGTCCTGGTGATAGTAGTTCATCTAGTCTAGTATAGTTTTTGGTTACTTTTTCCCTATCCTTATTTTCTCTCTCTAGTTTCCTGCAACGTTACAGATTTAGTTTCTAGTTCCAGTTATTTATTTTTATTTTTTTTATTTTGCCTTTTCTCTCTTTTGAGAAGTCTTTCTTCTGTTTTCTTTTTTGGATTCTAGTTACTTTGTTGGCATTTATCCCTATTCTTAGTTTTTGCTTTTTGCTCATGTTTGTTTCTCTTGTTGTCTCGTCTTGAGTCTTGTGTGTTGTCTTGTGGTGTTTCCCGTCCTGCATCCTGTTCCACCCTGGTCACCCTGGACTCTCCTGGCCTGGCAACCAGTCTGGTTTCACAGCAAGTCACATCACCTACTGTCAAGCCTGGTTCCTAGAGCTGCCGCCTCGTCTCCATCATTGGCCATCCCATCCCTGCTGTCTCTACCCTGACCAGCCACTTCTCCCATTGTGTCCTGCCCCTATTGTTTGGACTTTGTTCCTGTCTCACCAGTCTTGTCCTGTGTCAAATATTGTTAATAAATTTCACCCCCTGCTCATTCTGCATCTGGGTCCTCACTCTCAGTATCCTGACAGTTAAACCAAGACAAAACTGAAATCACTACATTTGGAAACAAAGATGAAATTCTCAAGGTGAACGCATATCTTGAGGCTAAAGGTCTAAAATCAAAAAATCAAGTCAGCAATCTGGGCGTGATTCTGGAGTCAGACCTGAGTTTCAGTTGTCATGTCAAAGCAATAACAAAATCAGCCTACTATCATCTCAAAAATATTGCAAGAATTAGATGCTTTGTTTCCAGACAAGACTTAGAGAAACTTGTTCATGCTTTCATCACCAGTAGGGTGGACTATTGTAATGGTCTTCTCACCGGCCTTCCCAAAGAGACCATTAGACAGCTGCAGCTCATACAGAACGCTGCTGCCAGTATCCTTAGCAGAACCAGAAAATATGACCATATCACACCAGTCCTCAGGTCTTTACACTGGCTTCCAGTTACATTTAGGGTCGATTTTAAAGTACTATTACTTGTATATAAGTCACTCAATGACCTAGGACCTCAATACATTGCAGATATGCTGATTAAATACAAACCCAACAGATCACTCAGATCATCAGGATCAAGTCAATTAGAAATACCAAGGGTTCACTCAAAGCAAGGAGAGTCTGCTTTTAGCTATTATGCCAGCTATTATGCTGGAACCAGCTTCCTGAACAGATCAGATATGCTCCAACAGTAGCCACTTTCAAATCCAGACTCAAAACACATCTGTTTAGCTGTGCATTTACTGAATAAGCACTGTGCTACTGCACGTCCGACTGATTGCACCTTATCTTATGCATTTACTGAATGAGCACTGTGCTACTGTACATCTGACTGATTGCACTTTATCTTATGCTTTTACTGAATGAGCTCTGTGCTCTGTCCGAACTGCTTGCACTTTAATTATGTTTCAATTTAACCTGGTTTTTATTTTTAGTGTTAATTATACTTTTTATATATATATATATATATATATATATATATATATATATATATATATATATATATATATATATTTTTTTTTTTTTTTTTTTTTTTTTTTTCTTCTTTTAATTCCTATTATAACTGTTACTCTATATATATTTGTATTTTTATTTTATTCACTTATGAATATTTCAACTTAATTTCTGTGTAAAGCACTTTGAATTGCCACTGTGTATGAAATGTGCTATACAAATAAACTTGCCTTGCCTTGCCTAGACCAGACTGTTGGTTGGTGTACACAATGTCCGCAGTGCTGTCCGAATGGACCAGTACGTGTTCGCCCCGAAACGGCTTCTTGAGCCGGGCCAGGGCAAGACGTACCGCCAGTAACTCTAGGCAATTGATATGCCAATGCAGTTGGGGCCCCATCCACAGACCCAAAACTGTGTGCCCGTTGTACGTGGCCCCCCAGCCCGTGGATGAGGCATCCATGAAGTCCACAGCATGCCTGGACACCTGTTCTAAGGACACTTTGGCCCGGGTTTGGCCACAGTAAGGAGTAACTGAGACTCGGTACTTGCCACTCTGCCACACCCATCTTGGGACTCGGTCATGTAACCAGCGTTGAAGCGGTCTCATATGAAGCAATCTGAGCGGCGTTACCACGGCTGCAGTTGCCATACGCCCCAGGAGCCTCTGAAATAATTTCAGTGGGACCGCTGTCCTGCCCCTGAACGAATTCAAGCAGTTCAACACTGACTGGACTCGCTCTGGTGTGAGGAGCGGAGTCCGGTTGACCGAATCCAGCTCCATACCGAGATAAGAGATCCTCTACGCGGGGCAGAGTTTGCTCTTCTCTCGTTGACCCGAAGGCCCAACCGGCTGAGGTGACGGAGCACTATGTCCCTGTGTTCACACAACTTCGTGAAGCCGTGAGGTGACAGGGACAGCCTGAAGGGCTTCAGGTCGATCGCTGCCAACCAATCTCGGGGACGGATGCATTCGAGAATGCGTTTCTGCTTTAACATTCTGAACGGGAGCTTGTGCAGGGCCTGATTCAGAATGCGCAGGTCCAAGATTGGCCTTAACCCACCACCTTTCTTGGGTACAATGAAGTAGGGCCTGTAGAACCCTGACTTCATATCGGCTGGAGGAACCGACTCGACCGCGTCCTTCACCAGCAGGACATCGATCTCTGACCGCAAGACATGGGCATCGCTGCTCCGCACGGTGGTGAAGAGGATGCCCCTGTACTTGGGAGGCTGGCGAGCGAACTGACTCGCGTAGCCGAGTCTGATGGTACGGATGAGCCAGCAAGACGGTCTGGGGAGACCTAGCCAGGTCCCCAGGGACCGAACAAGCGGGACCAACCCGACTCGGGAGACCCGGAGGCAGCCCGGAGTGTTGCCTGAGTACTCCAGGTGGGGCAGAGTATGGGTGAGAAAGCCCGGGGGCGTCCTCGGTGCCCACACTGCTGCCCCCTGGCGAGGGGGAGAGGGGAAGAAAGGAGTGGCAAGGCCCGGGGGCGTCGCACACTACCAACCTGACCCTCTCAGGGCCCAGGGAGGGAGGAAACTACTCTGAGAATGTGGGTACCGCTGGACTCCGGAGAGCCAGCGGCAGGACCGAAACCGAAAAATATTCTCCCCCCGGTCTGTGTTGCAGACACAGTCTCCCCGAGCAGTTCCGCATCTCGCTGGGCTGCCCGTTCCAGGGCCGCTTGCCCTTGTGCTTGCTAGCGGACTCGCGGGACCCTGGACGGGTTGGGCGCGTCCCCTGCGCCCGGCCACCTGCTGCCCGGGTGGAGGCTGCTGCTTGGCTTAGCAGGGGCAGATGCAGGGGGGCACCCTCAGCGACAAGCAGACGGAGGCGCTGCAGTCGACGACTGGGTGGAGGCAACAGCTAGTCGTCGGGGCAGGATGTTTTGTTTTTTGTTTGCTTTTTGTTTTGTTTTTGTTTTTTAAACTACCTCCATCCGCTTCTGGGCCACCGAGAACTGCTGGGCGAGTTCTCGACGGCGTCGCCGAAGAGACCAGCCTGACAGACAGGGGCGCTGAGGAACCGAACTTTGTCGGGCTCACGCATATCTGCCAAGTTTGCCCCAGGTTCCTGGACCACTAATGTGGACATCACCTGACCTAGGGAGCGTGCAGTGACTGCGGTCACCCGGAGAGCGAGGTCCATCACCGCACACAGTTCCTGCATAACCCCTGAGTCGGGACTACCCTCGTGCATGCAGGACAGAGGTTAGTGAGAGAGGGAAAAAACTTTTACAGATTATGGCCCTTTTGGTGTTCCATATTTTGACACCAAATAGTTCCACACTGCTAAATTTGTCCGATGCACATCCAGGTAGCCACCCAGGAAAGCGTCTCAGGTTACGAATGTAACCATTGTTCCCTGAGAACAGGGAACGAGACGCTGCGTCAGCTTGACGCTACGGGGAACGCCTCCAGCGTGACAGGTGCCTGAAATCACTATCAAAAAACATCAATCCTATTGACCGGCGACAGCCTATGATGTCATCAAGGTGCGACCAGGAAGTATATAAGGGCACCTTGCCAACATGACAGTATCTAACGTCTGAAGGGACTGTTCTTGGCAGGCAGGCCCTGCGGCATGGCACAGCGACGCAGCGTCTCGTTCCCTGTTCTCAGGGAACAATGGTTACATTCGTAACCTGAGACGTTCCCTTTCGAAAGGGAACTCACGCTGCGTCAGCTTGACGCTACGGGGAACGATATACCCACGCCGCCATGCCGACGGGAGTGCATGCCCACTGGCAGTGACTTCTGTCAAGACAAGCAAATTCTACTGAAATGCCTGAACTCCCCTTCTGGTCACATTAGGCTGTCAGTGACAGCGCTCCCTACGGTCATAGCCCAAGCTATCGCCCAAGAAGGAACCTTCACACACATGAGGTCCTTCCCAGGCCCTGCTCGAAGGCCTGGAACCACCCATTCGACTTAGAAGGGGTTCCTTTAAGGGAACGTGGCAAGGGAACTACGAGGGAACCCTATGCCAGTCACTATTCGGGAGGTTCTCACCGAATGCCACCAGGGAGACCTGACCAGGTGACCCAGTCTGTTATGGGACACGTAATACGGTCAACCCTGTCTGTACAGTACAGAGCCTCTGGTACTCGCCTCCGAAGAGGCATCCCGCTAGGGTGCTGCAAGAAAGGCAGTGACATCCACTAGCCGGATCTCAGAGACGGGTTATCCCGGAGAGCAGCTCTCAGCGAAGTGCTATATAACCCTTGCTAGCGAGGGGAATTTAGCCGCTCGATCCTCGGATCTACCAAGCACCTACTTTAAAACGTGCTTAGGAGGCCAGAGGCCTTACAGGCTGATTATGCCAGGGAGGCCCCGAGGGGCCTACAACCCTTAACCAGCACCAAGCAGCCGTAAGCTCATAGTAGACCCTCATTCGAGAGGAGCTCATAAGCCTGCCTGGTAGGTAGCCATGCAGTAGGCAAACTATGAAAGTCCCCTCCCGTGGGGACCGCATAGCAGCCGTAACGTCTCGTCGTGCTAGGGTAAGAACACTGCCTCCAGGTCTCGCGAACGGCCAGAGACCGGCGCCTGATAGCGGGTGACCACTAGCTGTCAGCGTAAAGCCAGTTGTGCGTTCCCGCCAGGGGAACTCGTTCCCCATGGAGGCTGAGAGGAGCTTCCACCTGGTAACCCTTGCCGACTGCTCGCGTGTCCAACAGCGGAGCTCGCCCTCAGGAAGGCCAAACGGGCCTCCTGATCGCAGTCGTGCTAGCCCTCGAGGTAGCTGGGAAGATAGGGACTTGCATCATCAGGGAGGCCTAGTGGGCCTACCACCTGCAAAAAATGCCGGGCATTTCTCCATCACAGCCCTCTGCTCAGTGACTGGACCTATCCAGAGACCACGAGACAGGAGCGTGCCCTCAGAGGAGGCCACGAGGGGCCTACAACTCCAAGCGAATCCCACAGGGAAGCCCCGTGCAGCTTGCCTGATAGCATCCCATGCTACGATCCGTTACCGAACCTGGGGACCGGGGAACGACTTCAGGGAGGCGCAATGCCTCCACCTGATAGCAGAGCGTGCCGCCCATAGCCAGAATGTGCTACTCATAGCACTTCATGGTCACCGCCTCAGCGGCTGCACTCAGGGAGGCCAGCACTCATGCTAGCCATCCAGTGCCTACTACCAGCCATCGAGGGACTTAATCGAGGGACCACAGCAGGCCCTCAGGGAGGCCACTCAGGTCTCCACCTGAGCGAAGGTAACCCAAACCGAGAGCCTACCCCTCAGGGCGGCCTCAACGAAGGCTGGCTGCTGCGCCTGGGCTGGCGGCAGCTGTCTGCTGCTGACGCCTGGAGATCCAGATCACACCTGGGAACTCATCCCCAGGGAGACTAGCTGACGAGGTTACTGCTGACGTCGACACCAGTGGAGACGATCCTCCAAGGCCCACTCGTGGGCCATGGCGTCGAGACTTCCTTGCAGGGAGGCCGGTTGACGCCTACTACCTGTCCTGAAGTCCAGCTGCCCAGACTGCCCAAGCTGGCCACTAACAACCAGCTGGCTCCTACGCCCACACCTGGGGCTGGCTCCATCCCAGAGGCAGCTAGGGACAACTGCTTTGCCGTGTCCTAGGGCCCCCCGGATGGCGCAGTCTCTCGGGCAGCGCCTACAAACATGGACCTAATCACATTGCCAACAGCAGTGTACTCAGCGAAAGTGCTTAAACAAAGACCCTCTAAGCGAGGGGAGTACAACTTACGTCACCTGCCTCGGGGCGGCTGTCTACTTTCCATGCAGCGGCCAACCATAAGGCGAGGGCGTCAGCCATTGGCAATGCTCGGGCTTCAGGGGAGTATCCGACCAGAACCTCCACAGTGGTTTATCCGATGTTCAGTTCAACCCGAGCCCTAAAGGAGGTGGAGCAGAGACATAGAGCAAGGGTGAAACAATACCTTTTCTTAGAAAATATAGAACCCACCGGCCGAACATCCTCCAGGAAGAGGCCGAGGGCCGCCAAAAGATGGCGGCCACCAAGCTCTGAAAGGCGGAAACGGCAGATAAAGTCTAATCGCAAACCAGCGAAAGACGCTTCACTCCGCCCCATGACCACTGGCAAAGTCGCTGTCTGCTGCAACACCCCGACTGCGTTACTCGTAACCCCAGAATGCAGAGAAGGGGGCGGGCCTTGGCCGGACGACTCTGTAACGAGAGGAGGCTGAAACAAGGATGCATAAACCACGCCATGTTCTTATATCAAAAGACAGGCCAGGGGCGAACAACCTTCATTAAAAGGGAACGCCCCCATCCTTGATAAAGCCTAGGCCAGGTAGTGCGACATAGAACGCACTAGATCTACTCAGGGCTCAGGAAAGAAATATTATCACCTCTAATATTACACATTGAGGCCCCGAACCCCTTATCCCAAAGCCCCGCAGATCTGGGCGCAGATCTTACTACAGCTTGCGCATTAGCGCGTACCCGGTCTTCAGCTACTTCCTACTTTTACGCTAGGAAAACACAGCTAGCCCTCTACACTACAAGCCCTCGGGCAAGAGCGCAAATTAATCACCCACATAGTGGGAAAAATAACACGGAGAGGCAGCAAGACTCTACTAGCAAAAGTGAGGCATACACACAACCACATAATGTTGCAAAGAAGATCGTTCTTAGCTTACTCACGGGGAGCTGCAGGCCCTGCGACATCCCGCGATGATCCAAACTCTCCCCCACACCCTCTCAGGGGAGCGACGGTCACAAAGTCCTGAAAAACATAGTTTTGAAATGTTTCGCCCTCATAGAGGGGGACTCACCAATCACTCCTCGCGGTGTGTCAACCAAGCCACGAGCTAGTATCCGCCCGCCGTCCTGAAGGGGGCGCTTCGACAACCAAGCCAGGCGGGCCGTCAGAATCTTACATTTCCTGCTCATCATAGGCCCACCGGCCTGATGTAAAGCGCCCGGGGAAAGCGTGAGAGGAAGGGAAAAGCAGCATTCATCTCCGCGCCCTCGGGGGCGGAGTCTGCTGCCTGTGTTGGTTCCGGTTGCCAGCACCGGCTTCCTTCCTCTTCCGGTTGCGGGTGTCCCGCCTCTTCTGCGTCCCGCTCCTCCGCGGCGGGGGCGCTCGAGAGGCAACGCTGGCTCGCTGCTCCTGTCTCCAGCCCTCAGACTGAGATGGGAGCGGGACACCCGACTGCCTGGGCGCTGTCCCGGACCTCCGCGGTATGCATGTCCTAAATGCCGCCGAGCGCGCCCTCGCCTCCCTGAACCTTCCCACCGCCGCCTCTACGGAGGCGCCAAAAAGTTCAGAGGGCGATACCGGGGCATCGAGGAGAAAGGTTCTCTCTTTCCCCCCGATGTCCGCCAGGTTGAGCCACAGATGTCTCTCCGTGGCCACCATCGCCGCCATCGAACGACCGATGGCGAAAGCGGTCTGCTTGGTGGCCCGGAGAGACAAATCTGTGGACCGGCGCAACTCGGCTACCGCCTCAGGGGTCAGACCCACCCCCTGATCGAGGTCCCCCAGCAGGTCTGCCTGGTAAGCCTGTAACAAACACCGCCATAGTGTGTAAGGCTGCCCCGGCATGACCCGCCGACATGTATGCCCTGCCGTTCAGGCGCGCAGTCGTCCTGAGAGGTTCAGACGGCAGGGTGGGAGCCCTTAATGTCGATAGCCGCCCGGAGGCGAGGTAGTTCGCAAACGCCTCGTCTACGGGCAGCAACGCCACGTATCCAGCCTCGGGCAATCCCTCGACATCACGAAATTAGCCCGCTGATGCCGATGGATCCGGGCTGAATAAGGTTTCTTCCATCCTCTCGCGATCTCTTGGTGGAGATCGGGAAAGAATGGAAGGCTCCCGGGAGCTGGTTGGTCATGGGCGGAGAGAAAACGGTCGTCCAGCCTACTCGGACGCACGTCCTCTCTCCTAGCGCGCTGCCAGGGCAGCTGCAGTCTACCTGCAGCACGCTCCATGACCTCCAACAGCTCCCCATACATGGGACAGGGTGGTTGAGAAGCCTCAGCCTCAGGCGCTTCATTCGCCTCCTCAACCATCCTCTGCTCAAATGGAAAAGCAGCGGACGAGGAGGAGGAGCCCAAATCCTGCTCTTCCTCCGAGGTCCGCCCCTCGCGATCTGGCTCGTTGTCTGCAAACACTACACCGGTCTCCAGACGACGAGCCAGATCCAGCTGGGAACCCCAAGTCTGTAGCCGCCGCTCAGCCTCAGCACGAGCGGGGCCGTTCCCAGCTACTGAGCTCTCTCCCCTCGAGAAGAGAGCCAGACGAGAGCGGAGCGTTTTCATGGGAAAACGCTCACAGTTCGCACAGGATGCTCCCTCGAGAACATCCCGTGCGTGCTCTTCCCCCAGGCAGTACACGCAGAGTGTGTGTGTGTCATCAGGTGTAAGATACCTGTTGCACGGGTCCACGCACCTGCGGAAGTGTCGCTGCTTCTTCGCACATTTCATACTTTCTCTGTTGATGCTTTCCAATAGCGAAACAGGCAAAACAGTCCCTGAAGACGAAAAGATACTGTCATGTTGGCAAGGTGCCCTTATATACTTCCTGGTCGCACCTTGATGACATCATAGGCTGTCGCCGGTCAATAGGATTGATGTTTTTTGATAGTGATTTCAGGCACCTGTCACGCTGGAGGCGTTCCCCGTAGCGTCAAGCTGACGCAGCGCGAGTTCCCTTTCGAAAGGGAACATGGCTGTCAACTCTGAATCTGATTCAGCATGAGCACACACTATTATAGTGGGAAACTCAGTTCATCCCAAAGGTGTTATATCAGGTTGAAGTCAGGACTCTGTGCAGGCCAGTCAAGTTCCTCCACACCAAACTCTCTCATCCATGTCTTTATGGGCCTTGCTTTGTGTGCTGGACCGGGACAGGATGGGAAATGTTGGAACAGGAAGGGGCCATCTCCAAACTGTTCCCACAATGTTGGGAGCATGAAATTGCCCAAAATGTATTGGTATGCTGAAGTATTAAGAGTTTATTTCACTAGAACTAAGGGGCCAAGCCCAACCCCTGAAAAACAACCTCACACCATAATCGCCCCTCCACCAAACTGTCACGGTTCATGAATTCACTGACTCTGATTCTCTCTCTGTGTATGTGTGTTGTGTGCGTGTTGGAGGCGTGGCCACTGATTGCCGTCTGATCAGATCATCAGCACCAGCTGCGGTTGATCAACCTGCCTATTTAAAGGGCACCTATTATGCCCCTTTTTACAAGATGTAATATAAGTATCTGGTGTCCCCTGAGTATGTCTGTGAAGTTTCAGATCAAAACTCCTGACAGATAATTTAATATACCATTTGGAGATTTCTTGTTCCTGTTGATTCCTGTCTGCTCCTGTGGATTCTCTGTGCATGTTCCTTACGGATTGGTTTCCCATTGCGTTCCTGTGCTACCTGGAGATTGTCCGCCTGCCATCGACTCTGACCACTATTGTTATCACTACTCTCTGAGTGTGGAATAAACTTTCCTTGATTTTCACTCGCATTTGAATCCGTCTTTGTTTACTGACACAAACTTTACACTTGGCACAATGCAGTCAGTCAAGTACCAATCTCCTGGAAACCACCAGGAGGTCTGTTGCTATTGACTCTGCAGAAAGTTGGAGACTTTTGCGCACTGTGCGCCTCAGCATGCACTGACACAGCTCTGTGATTTTATGAGGCCTACTACTTCAGGACTGAGCTGCTGTTTTCCCAATTGCTTCCACTTCATTATAACACCACTAATGCCGCCTTCACGTGCTCTCTGAAATTTGATAATTCACACTTCTGAAGTTGTGATTACGAGCTCATCAAATTTAAATTGTGAAATGCGAGGGCATTCATGTGCAATTTTTACCTAGGAAACTCGTATTTACGATAATTCAGAGAGCACGTGAATGCAGCATAACAGTTGACCATGGAATATGTATTAGTGAGGAAATTTCACGAATGGACTTATTGCACAGGTGGCAACCTATCATGATAACATGCTTGAATTCACTGAGTACCTGAGGGTGACCAATTCTTTCACAAATGTTTGAAGAAGCAGAAGGCAGAAGTGCGCATCAAGGGCGCATATCGACCTCAAAGGGGGCGCTCGCGAGTACCCTTCTGAGACCAAAAACAACAAAGGCCCTGTCCCAAATGGCATCCTAAACCCTCGCGGTCTTCCTCTGAGTCTGCACTTTCACGACATAATGTCGCTTTGACTGCCGGGAAGAAGTCCACTGTGTAACCCGCACCAGTGCGGACTCGGTAGAAGTGTGCATCAAGGGCGCAGATCGACCTCAAAGGGGGCACTCGCAAGCACCCTTCTGAGACCTAAAATGACAAATGGGACACCCTGCGGCCTCGTGGACTTAACGGACATGCGCACGCAGTTGTAAGTCCACAAGACCGAAAGTGCACATGAAATGTGCCATTTGGGACAGGGCCGTAGTGTATCTCCTTCATTGTGCACGTCAGTACTGCAACCACATTGTGACAGGAGTAGCATGACCCTGCAAAAATGGAGGCTGCATTTTCAGGGCTAGTTTTTTATGTATGCAATAGCAATTTATACTAGTTCATATTACTATTCAGTTCTGTATTAGTGCTGCCTGATCGATTGCTCCTGTCTCCTGTCTGCCTTCTGCCTTGTCTGTAGCTCTGTACAGCCTGCTTACGTTTGAATCTCTATTTGATATTTTCTCTTTGTCCTACTGCTAAATATAACTTACTCATCACCATACATTGTTTAAAAATTGCCTATCACGTTAAATTTGACATCGCTAGCTTTTAATCTAAATCACCATCACGCGTTAGCATTTCGCTAGCCTGTTAGCTTGTCATCTCTGCACCCAGGTCTCCCTTTTTCTGAGTTCATTAGTTGGATTAGTAAACAGTGTCCAGCAAACGATTGTGGTAAGTTGGAAAAATCAACAAACACGGTAAGTCATGTCTTCTCCTGTCATTGTCACTTGCACCGCTTGCTGCATGTTCAGTATAGGCTTCTCCGCTGGAGAACAGGGCTTCACATGTGATAAATGTAAGGAGATAGTTAGGCTGGCGGAGAAGATTTCAGAATTAGAAACACGCATCCAAACTTTATCTGAGAGTAGTGAGGATGTAACAGCTTTAGACACTGATTTGGATGCGAATAGCTTAGTGAACTCTGTACATTCTTCGGTTCCGGCTGCAGGGCCTGTTGAAAGTGCGATTACTATTACACGGAACGTGAAGATACCAGCCACCATAGTCACTTGTTTCAAAGCAAATTTAAAAGTGCTGGCTAAAGCTAATCCTAAATTCTCTAAGATTATTATTCACGTTGGCACTAATGATGTTCGACTTCGCCAGTCGGAGATCACCAAAATTAACATTAAAGAGGTGTGTGAACTCGCTAGTACGATGTCAGAGGCTGTGTAATGTTCAGATGTCAGAGGCTGTGTCCCCGTTAGAAGGAGTGATGAGATAGTTAGCAGACTATCATCACTCAATGGCTGGTTGTCTAAGTGGTGTCCGCAAAATAACATAGGGTTCATAGACAATTGGAAAAGTTTTTGGGGCAGACCTGACCTGTTGAAGAAGGATGGCATCCATCCCTCCTGGGGTGGTTCCGCTCTTCTCTCTAGTAATTTGGCACATAGTCTTAGAGCTAAACCTTTACTCACAAGGGCCCAGGTCAGGAAGCAGACAAACTGGCTAAACCGACCGTCTGCTAGCTGTCTCACGTCACCGGAGTCAGATAAATCCCAGCACATAGAGACTCTTTCACTTAGATATTATCATATAGAGACTGTGTCTGTTCCCCGAATTAGCAAATACAAAAAAAACATCAAAACCATTCAACAGTAAAAATGTAATTGATGTCCAACAAATAAACAAAAGATATAATACAGATGAACAATTGATAAAGCTTGGGTTGCTGAATATTAGATCCCTTTCCCCAAAAGCGCTTATTGTTAATGATATTATTACAGATAATAATCTAGATGTGCTCTGTTTGACAGAAACCTGGCTAAAACCTGACGACTACATTACTTTAAATGAGTCCACCCCCCAAGATTATTGTTATAAACATGAGCCGCGTCCGAAAGGTAAAGGGGGAGGGTTTGCTGTAATTTATAATAATATCTTCAGTACAACTCAGAAGTCTAGTTTCAAATATAATTCCTTCAAAGTTTTGGCGCTTTATGTAACGTTATGTAGTGTACATGATAAAACCCATTTAACATTTGTGTTAGCTACTGTATACAGGCCACCAGGGCATAATACAGACTTTATCAAAGAATTTGCTGATTTTCTATCAGAGTTAGTACTGGCCGTAGATAAAGTACTAATTGTTGGTGATTTTAATATCCATGTAGACAACGAAAAAGACGCATTGGGATTAGCATTTAAAGACATACTAAACTCTATTGGAGTTAGGCAACACGTGTCAGGACCCACTCATCGCCATAATCATACTTTATACCTAATATTGTCACATGGAATAAATGTTGATACCGTTGAAATTCAGCAGCAGAGCGATGACATCTCAGATCATTACCTAGTATCATGTATACTTAATTTAGCTAAGGTTGCAAAGCCGCCCCCCTCGCTTCAAAAATGGCAGGACAATCACTGCCGCTACTAAAGATTGCTTTTTAAATAATCTTCCTCATCAGTATAATCTCCTCAGTATCCCAGATAGCATAGAAGAACTCGATGTTGCAACAGAAACTATTGACTCTCTCTTTTCCAGTACTTTAGACACAGTTGCTCCTCTGTGCTTAAAGAAGATTAAAGAAAATAGTCTAACGTCGTGGTACAACGAGCACACCCGGGCCCTTAAAACAGCAGCCAGAAAAATGGAGAGCAGCTGGAAGAAAACAAAGCTAGAGGTCTTTCGTAATTCGTGGAAAGAGCACATGATCACATACAGAAAGGCCGTAAAAACTGCTAGATCTGCTTATTTCTCAACTCTCTTTGAAGAAAACAAACACAACCCAAGGTATTTATTCGATACAGTGGCTAAATTAACCAAAAATAAAGCTTCAACTGCTGATGATTGTAAACAGCACAGCTGTAATGACTTTATGAACTTCTTCACATGTAAGATTGATAATATTAGGATGAAAATTTTAACCATGCAGCCGTCTACTACAGTATCACATCAGACAGAGCATTGTAGTGTCACTGAGGAAAAATTACAAATCAGCAACATGTATGCTTGACCCTTTACCGATTAGGCTATTAAAAGAGATGCTACCAGAGGTCATAGATCCTCTTCTTAATATCATTAATTCATCTTTGTCATTAGGATATGTACCGAAAACTTTTAAGTTGGCTATTATTAAACCACTTATTAAAAAAACACAACTTGATCCTACAGAATTAGTCAATTATAGACCAATCTCAAATCTACCCTTTCTGTCAAAAATACTTGAAAAGGCAGTGTCTTCACAATTATGTTCCTTTTTAGAAAGAAATGGTATCTGTGAGGATTTCACGTCAGGATTTAGACCGTATCATAGCACTGAGACTGCTCTCATCAGAGTTACAAATGATTTACTCTTATCATCCGATCGTGGCTGTATCTCTCTATTAGTGTTACTGGATCTTAGTGCTGCATTTGATACAATCAACCACAACATTCTTTTGAATAGACTCGAAAATTAAATAGGTATTAGTGGAATTGCGTTGTCATGGTTTAAATCATACCTATGCGACCGTTATCAGTTTGTAGCAGTAAATGAAGAGATGTCACACGATCACATGTTCAGTATGGAGTACCGCAAGGCTCAGTGCTAGGACCGCTGCTCTTTACCCTGTACATGCTACCACTGGGAGATATCATTAGGAAGCATGGTGTTAGTTTTCATTGTTATGCTGACGATACTCAGCTCTATATTTCTTCATGCCCTGAAGAAACTTACCAATTCACAAGATTAACGGAATGCATAGCTGATTTAAAACACTGGATGACCGGTAATTTCCTGCAACTCAATTCAGAAAAAACTGAATTTTTTATTATTGGACAAAAAAGCTCCACAAGTAGTAACCTAGAATACTGTCTAACACTTGATGGCTGCTCTATCAAGTCCTCGTCGTCAGTGAGGAACCTGGGTGTGCTCTTTGATAGCAATCTTTCGTTTGAAAGCCACGTTTCTAGCATCTGTAAAACTGCATTCTACCATCTTAAAAATATATCTAAATTACGGCACATGCTCTCAATGCAAAATGCTGAACAGTTAGTTCATGCGTTCATGACCTCAAGGTTAGATTATTGTAATGCTCTACTGGGTGGTTGCCCTGCTCGCTTAATAAATAAACTCCAGCTGGTCCAAAACGCAGCAGCTCGAGTACTTACTAGAACCAGGAAGTATGACCATATTAGCCCAGTTCTGTCAACACTGCACTGGCTGCCTATTAAACATCGCATACATTTGAAAATTTTGCTTATTACTTACAAAGCACTAAATGGTTTAGCTCCCCAATACTTGAGCGAGCTCTTAACACATTATACTCCATCACGTCTACTGCGCTCTCTAAACTCTGGCCAGTTGATAATACAGAGATTATCCAAATCAACTGATCAACCTGATGTACTCGTTACATCATCAGAAGAATGGCATCTACGCTAATGATAGTCTCTCTGTTTTATCCCAAGGTTTACTGCAGTCAGCCGGATCTGGGCCGTATCCAGATCAGATGCTGGACCTGTGCCCAGAGAAGACCAACGCATGACCCTGAAGTGTCTGCAGAGACCGTGATTAGACTCCCCCTAAAACTGCCTCATCGACACAGCATCCTCAATAAACCCGTCTCCAGCGTGATGACTCCGATTCTTCGAATATTACAATTTAATAATACTTAAATCGATATGTCATCCGCAATATACCCGTCTCTAGCGTGTTGCCTCCGGTCCTTCGAATATTCCGATCTATTATGACCTCTGACCTGTAAAGTTGCTAGAATAATAATAATAATAATAATAATAATAATAATAATAATAATAATAATAATAATAATAATAATACGCTGTTTGTTAAATGGCCAGAGGAGAACTGGCACCCCAACTGAGCCTGGTTTCTCCCAAGGTTTATTTTTCTCCATTAGGTTACCGAATGGGGTTTTGGTTTCCTTGCCACTGTTGCCTCTGGCTTGGCTTGCTCAGTTGGGGACACTAAATTTTTCTAAATTTTTCACTTAAATATCAAAATAAATCTAATTATTAAACTAAATTATCCATATAAACTAAATTACTGATCTAATTACTGATCTAAAGCCCACACTGCCACTGTATGATAATTGAAATTAACTGATGACATCACCATTTTCTCCAGAATGGCTATACGGCTGAATAAAATTATGCTGCATTATTTTCCTGTTTAACACTGTAAAGCTGCTTTGAAACAATCTGCATTGTTAAAAGCGCTATATAAATAAAGTTGACTTGACTTGACTTGACTATTAGCATTATTCATTTTCAGGAATTACTGATATAAATTATTATTTTAATTGATTTTAGATATTTTCCAAACCAACCCCTAACCCTATAAACATAACCATTGGTAAATATCCCTTGCAATATTTAACCTAATTTGTTTCATTATATGAGTCTATATTCTGGTTTTAATTTCCATTTTCATTTAGATAAAGACCTTATTTTTCAATGCAGAAGAAAACCAGAAGTAAAGCGGCATGGTGCTTAAAAGTGCATGGCAAAACTAGTGCTATAAACTAGTGTTTATGATTATGTTAATAAATTAAAAGAATATATCAAATATTAGTTTGGAACATCCAGCAGCATAATTAACTGTGTTGCACAGCCTAAATGACTGAAGTGGCTGACACTGAAAGCCTTGCACATTCAAGTTTAAAACGGCTGTGCCCGCACTTACATTAAAAATAAGATGGGGAGATAATAAAAACTGAATCTTTTCCATTGCAACTGTTTGTTTTATGTTTCCTCAGAGAGAGTAGAATTTTCACATTAAAAAAAGGGTCCTAATAATATGGTCCTAAAGCTGCGGTCCTGAAACTGCAGCATCTGGTATTGCATGATTATGCTCCTGAAACCAGGGGGAAGAAGAGAAATTCCAAGAAAACCAAATGTCTGTGCTTTGTCTCTGTTGCATCCCTTTTCTGTACAGTAAATAATTAGTGTATGGATAATGTCGGAATGTTAATGGTTTTCCGATAATTACCGTTATCTGTCAGATTTAATCATTTTGTTTGGATGCTATAAACAAGAAATGTACATCTGTTTCTTCTCAACCTAAGTGGGCAGTCTCAGCAGTGGTATGGAGGTTTATTTTCATATTTCTAAATAAAGCTTAGGATATCTGTGGTCTGAATCGTGACTGGCGGTCTGGAACATTAGGTGTCCCTAATGTGAGATAGACAGAAAAAAAATCATTATTGGTATCTGCGGTAGAGTCAAAGTAAACAGAGTGACCGCCCAGCAATCCATCTGCATCTCAAGCGAAAATCTTTGATGTCCAAATGTTGAAGGACACTTTTTAAATGCTGATGCCTGACACATGTAACATTATATATATATTTAGATACAAAATAAGCATCTAATTATAATCTAATTTCATAGTTTACAATTATGCATTTAGCAGACATTTTTATCAGAATCAACTTACAATAGAGAACATGAGCATTTAAACTTCATGGTACTGTTTGTGTGTTGGTCAAAAATGACAGAAAAAAAAGTTTTTATTATTATTATTATTATTATTATTTCAATGAAATTATTGTCCTATATTTTAGTTTTTTTTTGTTAGGTTTTTATGTAATATTTTGTATTTTTAGGGGATTTTATGGTACTAAATTGTATTTATGCAGTAGTTATAATTCATTTATTCACTTTGAATAAATGTGTGTTGTTTGCGTGAAAATGTGTGTTGTGGCCTGAAAATGAAATTTCTAAATTTGGTCTCTTTTTAACCTCTGCGGAATGGCATCATCAAGTATATACTTTAAATTGTAAATGTCTGTGGAGGAGCTCTGACCTCATATGTGGTACCATTTGAAAACTTGGAATGTCTTCTTTCTGGAGACATGCATTAATTTGGCATTTGTTTTACACAAAGTAAATTATTTACACTAAATTTATCTGGTACTATTTCTGCCTGGATTTGGCCTAACCAAATTGAAAAGCTTCCCATACCAACACACAGTGGTCTAAGTACAAAATGCTGGTATAATTTTACAGGAAACACTTTGAAGTTACATAAAACACAATTACTGCTGAAAGTGATGAACATGCAAGTATATGTTGTCTGAGCTGTAATAACCCCCAAAAAAGAGGTGCATTTAGATTTTTTGGTTATAAATTCATTTTTGAAAGTGTATAACTCAGATCCTGTGTGCTCTAGCACCCTGCAAACAGTTTTGGCTGTTTCCACTAGATTCCAGAAAATACTAGAAAAAAGTTTTTTGTCTGTATCATGTATGCAAGATTTATTCAAATGGTTCTGAATGGAGGAATAATACATTTTTTATGTAATAAAAAAATAATCATAAAGCGCCTCTTTTTGGGGGGGTGGGGGGATTACAGCTCAGACAACATATACTTACATGTGTTTCACTTTTAGCAGTGGTTTATGTAACTTCAAAGGGTTTCCTGTAAAATGACACCAGCATTGTATATTTAGACCACTGTATGTAGGTATGGGAAGCTTTCAATTTGGGTAGGCCAAATCCAGGTGGAAATTCCCCAAAATGGTCCCAGAGCATAAGAAGTTAAAGAGGACACTTGACTGAGTATCGCTTTTTTTTAAGTGAACTTGAAAAAAGTTATAAAATGTTCCATTTATTGTTATGAACAATGCAAAATATACCATTATCAATTTTTATATGAATCATATATTTCCTAAAACAGTGGAAATTCGTCTCCCATTAATTTTCAATGTGGTCATTTTTGACCACAAACAATACACATCCATCCATACACCCACCCACCCATCCATCCATTTAAAAAAATGACCGAACAGCACCAGAGGGTTAAACCTTATTTTCAACAGAAATATGTTGAGGAAAAATATAGATTTTAAGCTAACGCCAGCACTGCAAGTTGCATTGCACTGCAGCTAATGCAACATAAATGCTAATAAGCTAAAGCAAAAGAGACTTAACCATATCAACTGTGAGCATGCTAATATCCGTGTCTCTTCTCAGCAATACCTTAACCCTAAACAGGCTTTGTCACCTCATCTAACATGCTTAACCTTTAGCTAGTTTTTGTCCTTTCTGTTAGCTCGTTCTCCATTGGAGTGTTCAGATGTCTGCATCACTTTCACAATAAAGAAGACAGCAAATCTATAGGCAGTGAAGCTGAGGGATTATGATATAGGCAGAGAGCTAATGAACACTGAGAGCAGATGTAACACCTCATGCTGAATAAAGACGCCCTGCTGAGGAAATCACAATATCACCCATCTGACATTTAGAAGATCATTATTGAAGTACTGATTTTATTGACCTTTGTTTGAGGCCAAATTTGTTTAACAGAGATAATCTATATAATACACTTATAGGGTTTAGTTATCAGTTGATACTCTCTATTGAGTTCAGTTTTTACAATGACACAATGATTTTTAGGCTCACTAGTCTTGTACACTTTATATTATAAATACAAGCCAAACTACTTTGCTACATTGCTTAGGAATTGATCATCTTTGCCCTTTTTTACCATTTTTATATGGTAAAATCACACATTTGATTAAAACAGAACATTAAGACGTCAACATGTGCATCTATTGGCAACATGCAAACTGAAATTCCACAGAATTTTCACAATAATATAGGAATGTTTTTTTGTTGTTGTTTTTTTTTGCTAAATTGGTTGTTTTGGGTCTTTTTAACATTAATGTTTCCACAACATCACAGCAGCTGAAACTGTGAAGCATTTCCCAGAGACCGCAAAAAAAAAAAAAAAAAAAAGATATATAATAATAATAATAATAATATATATATATATATATATATATATATATATATATATATATATATATATATATATATATATATATATATATATATATATATATATATATATAATTATTTTTTTCCCTCTCTCTCTCTCTCTCTCTCTCTCTCTCTCTCTCTCTTTGTTATATGTTTCAGGTCTTCATTTATCAGCTGTTTTGTCAGAGAGAATAATTGTGTAAATGATAACGCATTGTGTTTTGGTGTCTTGGGAAATGTATTGCTAATGGTTACAGATATCTCATAATGATGGACTTAAGTGATTAAACTAATCGTTGCTTGAACACTCTTAAAGTCTGTATTGTTTCAGTGCTGGTAGGCTGTTTATTTTAAAATCTAGGAGAGAACATATGTTTTTTTTTCCCATTGCCTCGGCTAATTTCCTTAAATCCGTTATGATAAGTCCCATGGTCACACCTATGTCACAGCAGGCAGTGCTGCACATTAGTCAATTAATAGTCTGGTAAATGACACAGTTCCAGTCAATTTATTTACTAAAGGGAATCTAGCCTGGTCCCCACATGATTCCACACACAGAGACTCAACAGAAGTCCTAAAGGAGGTCAATGCTGCTCATCATAGTTTTTATTATATTGCATGTTGGGAATGTATTCCGCGTTTCTGTTTGGATACTGGGTACCTACGTCAGTATGTAATATGAATTTTGTATGTCAGAAATGAACATTTCTTTCATTTTAAGATGAATTTTCCATAAGCATGGATAGTTGTGAATTTGAGTTGTTTATATAAAACATCAGCACATGCGTAGTGCATTTTCACTGGCCACAATTTTGACATTGTTACCATGGGGGAAAAACTGCCATACAGTTATTTTTTATATTTTCTCATAATTTGGCAGCAGGTATATTAGGCTGCTGTCACTTTAAGACCTGACACAAAGATCCAGTATACTGTTACACAAGTGTTTTCTTTCTCAACTGTTTACATTCACTTAAAACATAACTGACTGTGTTTACCTGAATACTCACCAAGAATTTGGCAATTTGGCTTTATTTTGTGTGTATTTGACTGTTTACGTGCAATAAGCAGCAAAAAAGAACTCAACTCAACTCTATTTTAATGATCTGAAAGCATGGTCTGAAGAGCATGACGCTGGTGCACTTAGGGCATGTCCGAATCTACTTTTGCTAGTTTAACGAAGGAAAAAACGGTCAGCGCCCCAGGCGCATGGTCCAAAAGGGTTGTACCAAGTCTCTAAATTAGTCATGGGTGTGTTTTGGGCGTAACATGCAATAAACCAATCAGAGTCTCATCTACTATTCCCTTTAAAAGCCAGTTGTGCTTGCACCATGGCGGATTCGCTTTTTACATGGCGGAATTTGTGACCGGAAAGACTAAAGGCTTCTCCAGAGAGGAATCCTTTTATTTGTAATATTTAATATTATTTAATAATATCTGTGCGTCCCTGTGTGTGAAATAAGCAGAGTGTACACGCATTGTGCACCCACCTATAGGCGCATATTACTAACGTGCCCTTTAAATAACACAAAAAATACTGTGCAGTGGTTTTCAGTTGCCTCAAAACGCGTCAACAATGTGTCTGAACCATAGACTAAAAAAATATATGGACGTAGTGTCCGTGACGTCACCCATAGGATTCTGATGAGCAGTTTTGAAGTGTAAATGTGGCGCGATGTGAGTGGAGCTAAGGTGACGCGATGACTAACAGACAGCAGATAAATGGCTATCCACCTTTCACTCAAGGTGGCCACGCCCTGGGGGGCAGGAGTGCATTTGCTATTTAAACAATGTGGCACTGAATGTGAAAATGATAACTGTGCTGGGCTGAAATTAGTAAAAAACACTTGCGTTGCGCCTGGCATCGCATTGCGCCGGGTGTATGATAGGGCCAGAAATGGTACTGAGAGGCAGATTTATGTGCGTGCACATAAACATCTGTGGGAATGACTCAAATTATGTGCAATACGTGCAATCCCATGCCGAAATTCAAGCCTTGCAATATTCAAATGAAAGGAGTGAGTGAGGGGAGGTGTGTTTGTGTATCAACTTGATACTGTTGGTATTGTGTTTCCTGCAGAAAATTTGTATTCGAAGCCAGATATACAGAAGTTTCAGATATTTCAGTATCAATATGTATCGAAAAATCAATATTTTTGACAATACTACATTGCACAGTTTATTATTTCAGATGCCTTTTTAACCTTTCCCACTGCAGTTGAAAAATGTATATATTATATATAAAATTCAACCCGCCAAATTGACTAGTAAAGACTGCATTAAACACCACTACTGAAATCCACCTGCATTTGACGGGTGTTAATGCCCTGATTACTGCTCATAAAACATACTTTTACTCCAACGTTGCACAGAGCTGCATGAGTTTGACCAGATATGAGATGGATGGGGTTTGTTTCAGTCCTGTACTGAATGAACGCTAGCTGACTAGCTGCTGGAGTCTGGGCCACATATCAAAAGGCTCCACTTTAGTGCAAAGCATTCCCAACGGACAGAGGCAAAATGTGCCACCATTATACAGGCCTCTCTCCTGGCTCTACCTCCTGACAGGGGTATTAAAATCAAATAAATCAGCCATTAAGAGCAGGCCACAGCAATTGAAATGCTATTAATACCTGAACCGTCAACCGAGGGAAGTCTTGTGATATTATAATCGAGCACCACAGCCTTCTAATTGTATGAGACACATTTTTATTTTTGTGGCTTTCTTGAGAAAGGTGAAAAGTGGCCGGCTCGATGCCACTTCCATGTCTGTTCATTAATTCAACATGGGGGACAGACTGAACAGCCATTTTAATTGAATCGCGGTGTCAGCGTGTGCACTTGATGTTACCGTTAGATCGCTTACCTTAGTCCTACCACACAGGCTATTAAATGTCCATTAGAGTGATATTTGTCAGTCTAACTCAGTACAATTTACTTGATGTATGACCATCATTTTTTCGAAGGTGAAGAGGTGTTATGCTATCACGTAACAAAGGCAACAGTACATTTCAAGGCAACGCACAGTTCAAGTCTTGGCTTCTCTGTCTTTATAAAGACCAAAATAAGAAACAAAAAGTTGTGTTAAATTCAAGGGTTGTTTGGCCAAAGATTATTCCTTTTCCGTTTGTGATTACTAAATAAGGATGTTTAAAAATCATTCAAATCCTAACAGATTTAATAATGAACGAAAATGGCTTTTGAGCAAATGTTACCTTACCCCAAAAAATATTTGACCTATAAATATTTTAGAACAAAGCCTAGGCTAAAAAAATATATATTTATAACAGCAATTGCATGCCTTTTACAATTCTGTATTATGTACATTTTATGGCACATAATAATCAAAAGATTTAGTTTTACACTAGGTCAAATACAATCCTAAACTTAAACGCAAGTCTGACATGTATTCTGAAAAGTAAAAGTAAAATGAAATTGCTCATGGCAGAGTAATTATTGCGAAGTAAAATTCAATGTGGCAGGTAGAGCTAAAACAAATGGAGCAACCTCAAGACGAGTTTGTGCTTATTTGAAATTTCACAGAGGTACTTTTTCAGCTGTCACAGGTTATTGATATATTCATTAAAGGAACCTGTTCTCTCTTATCAATTTCTTTTTGTCAGTAGCATGTTGTCACCCTCAGTTGACAATGAATCAATTTACAATTATGATTGTTGATGGCCCATGACACAAACAGTGAGGGAATGTCATTAGATGAACATTAAAATGATGCACAGTGCAGTGAGACCCTGACTGCTGCTGTTTACTCTATAGCCCACCCTTTACTATGGGTGCCGCTTCCCTGTAAGCTTTGGAAAAGGGACAAACAGCCTTAAATTGGACACAATTTATGTAACATATTTTTAAAACATACATGCAACGGATGGGGGCCCGGCTGACACATGCAAAGAACTAGAATATATTAACAAAAACTGTTCAAATGAAAGTTGAATTTACATGGCATAAAAATAGGCCAGCCAGAAATTAAACTTCTCTAATAATGTATATACTTGTCCTCATGTCGTTAAAATTAGTTTGACCCTCTTTCATTTTTGGTCCTAAAAGTGAGATATAATAATAAACATCTTAAAGATTTTTGTCAGAGGAACGGCTAAAGAGTGAAAGCTGTTTTTGTCTCCCATGACTGATAAAAGCCTTTGCCCGGCTCACTGACCTTGTTGCCATGGTAGACTAACGTGACACTGGTGGAGATTTGATTGCCTACCCCAGCTGAAGTGAAGGGAAGAGACAGAGTAAATGAAACTCCATTCATCTTAATGAAATACAATTATTTTCCACTTATTAATCATTGAGAAATCAATATGTCTCTTCTTGGGTGAGTCTCGGCTGGATTTGTCATCCAGAGCTGCCCATCGATGTATCATCCTCATACTAAGACATTCTCAGGTTCAGTCACCTGTGTCCTCTCACCGAGACAGAGACTTGTACGTCTAAGCAAGAGACAGACATTAAAAATGGTGCTGTGCTGCACAGAGATGGATTAACGCTCATTAAAGCAGACTCCTGATAATTGTGTGTTTCTCACCGATCAATTCTCTAAACATATTGCATAATGGGGCATTATTAAAGTCTAAGCGACACAACTGACTTTGAACGAGGGATGTGTCAGTGAAAATGGAGTATCCTCACCTTTTATTGCATCTCTGAAGATCAGTCTGATGTATTATCCCAGTTTAGAAGAGTTTCACATAATGAGATAACGGCATGCATTGGATACAGGCTAATGCATATTCAAGCTACAGCACAATCATGGCAAGACGTGTAAATAACTCACACCCTGTTAGTTAACAAAAATAAGGGACGTTACAGTTGGGGAGGTGTTGAGGGAACAGCAGTGCTTTGTTATCTTTACCTCTTTACCGCTCTGCGGACCCCAAAAGAAAAACTTGTGGAGGTTTTTGAAAAATCGTGGGAGAAAGTAATGATTTGGTAGGCTCAACCCTTTGTTTTCCCTCTCAATAAAGAGAACGATGTGAGGCCTGGTGTGATGTATGACTGTTTAGTGGCGCTTCCGCACAGCGCAGCGTATAAGCAAAGCCATGTTTCATTGCAAAGAGCTCATGCTTTACAGCACTTGGTGCCTCTGATGAGAATATAATGTTCTACTGCGTCTAAATGCTCCAGGTCAAGACTTGATTTGCTCCAATGTGTGGGCAGGGTGTGCTTGGGGACCGGAGCTGCATCAGGGGTCCAAGTTGAGGGCCTCCACTTGGTCCCTAGATTTTTTTAAACAACAGCAACCATGCATGACCAGGCACTGGGAAGCTCTGGGCTCAATGATGGAAGGCAGGTGGGACGTTTTTTTCTCCAACCTGGCGTAAGAAAGATGATTAGATCCTGCAAATGCAGCAGAGACCCACCATGCACCAAATGAGTTATCAGTGCGGGAGCTCTCAACAGGGAAAGCAGAAGTTTCACAGGCACAAATATTGGGGAAAATGGTCTTTGATAGAACGGCACACATATTTAGACGTGGCAGATATCCGATAAACCCAGAAATACCTAATACTGACGGACAAACAAGGACAGATTTCTAGTTTGTATGATCCTGGCCCAGCTCTTGTGTTCAGCTGTTAGTTTCCCAGTATAAACAATTCTTCACTTTAATGCTTCCCTTACATCCGATGGCACACACGTCACAGCACCATATCCATCATACATAGAATGAAAATGAAAAACAGTAAACAATCCTAAAATATAACACCTTTCTTGTAGTCTCTGCCAGCCAAAAATTTGACGTTGCTATGAGAATTATAAAGACCATAGTACATGGCCAAACTCATATAATGCATGTATGCTCAGGGAGTTAGTTTCTGCAGTAATGCTAAATTAATGGGGCTTTCCTCTGCAACTTTGCCTTGCACTGGAAACAATTAATTAGTGGCCAGGGCTATAACAACTTTAATGCTTGTTTCTGTGGCTAGAAGAGCTTCTTAAAAGCTCAGTGTGGGAGCAGTTTGATCAGGGTGATAATCCAGTAAGGGGCCGCGGACCCCAGGTACCGTGCCACAGTGACCAGATGAAAGACTTCCAGCTACATTTACGGCTTGTGAAAGTGGTAGGAAGCAAGCAGATTCCAGCCACAGACAGAAAATTAGGCTGTAAAGTCCCAAGAGGTTTACACTCTTAAAAGCTTTCGAGAGAGCTACAAGCAAGCGGATGGAAATCTCCAGGCCATAAATGGAGTGTGCGGTTGTTTCAAAAAAAGAGAAACAAGATGATGTAGGGCTTTTTTTTTCTTTCCGACAGACAGGACTACAACTGTTAATCGACAGGAGGCTAAACTATGTAGAGGCTTAGCATGGATCTAAACAATGCCAGTACATGAACGCCAGCAAAACTCACCATGGGGAGTTCACAGGAAAACAGCGAAGATAATACTGTTTCACGCAGTGCGTCAAATAAGTCTGGCTGCAACCTTGACCTTGCAGGCCAGATGGCAGGAGCTTGGCAGCCATGTCGGAGGTTTGAACCGTCCTGTGACCTGTGTGATCCTGAAGAGAGCGTCCGCTCGGCAGCGGCACACGAGATGAGGGCCATCTGCTGCCCTACTTGCATTCACACTCACAGAAAGACATTCACATAATGACTGCTAATGTGAGACATGTAGCAGGCTGCTGTCTTCAACCAGAGCCTTGTAAATGTGTTGCTAATCTGCCAGCTAATATATTTAATATTTGCATTGTGCTCTGGGGATTGAGGCAATTAGAATAAAGGTGCATTCTTGAGCCCCAATTCTCAAACAGTCCAATTAAAGTCCAGCACTAACTGAATGTGAGGAGAGAGGCTGGTCAGCGCTGATGACCCAATCTGCTCGAAACCAACATCCGTTTATTGGGTTAAGCACAAAGCAATGTGTCTTGTCACTTTGCAGAGACAAGGCCAATAGAATCCAGTGAATGGAATTAGATTGTCATTGATGTGTCAGGGAAAGAGAGAACAACAGATCGATGGCAAATTACCAAGCGTGTTGTGCGCATGGACATCATGAAAGAGGTGTAGACTCCATCCCGCTGTTGGGGGAGTGCGAACGTGGAAAGTTCTGCCCTTCTTGCTTGGAGCGATCACTACAGTGAGGAAAAGCGAAGGAGAGGAGAAAAAAAACAACAACCAATTCCAATAGAGCACTAATGGGCCACATCGTGCCAATACAATAAAAAATGGCTCTTTTCGTTCAGTCAATAGAGAGTAAATGAAAATTTAACCTTTCATTAAATGCGCTGCTATTATGTCTCTTCTACTTGTTTGCTGTTCTATTTCACTGTGCTACTTTTATTCTTTTTTTGTCAATTTAACGCTAAATGTGCATGCTAATGTTCCTGACGAGAGAAGCACTGTCAAGGATTCTTCCCTCTGTGACCCATCTCAAGCACCAGCACTAGAGATGGGAATCAAAAAGAATTGAACAATTCCGATTCCGATTATAGTTAACAGTTCCTTAATGGTTATTTTAGTACTTGAAGAATTGGTCTTAACTGCTTAACAAACAGCTATACTATGAACAACTATGCTAATTCTTCTTCTTTTTCAGTCCCAGTCTACAGTTTGGATCCAGCTTTTGCAAGGACTTCAGATGAAAGGCACATTTGGATTTGTAAGTATTATCCTTATATTGTAATCTTTATGATCACAAGCTGTAAACATTACCTAACATTATGTCTGCTTTATTAAATAACCGGATTTTACTAACTACATATCTTGCATTATCTTATAGCATATAATTTCCATATGGACATTACTTTGACACACTCATGACTGATACTTATTTGTAACATTGAAGCATGCATTTTCTGTGAAGATACTTTGAAGCATTATACAAATGAACTTGAATTGAATTGAATACTAGAATTTATCAACTCGGTTTTTTTTTTCTTTTTTTTTTTAACTGAGGTACTTTTATGAGAAAACAATTTTTTGTTCAAATCTTCTGTTCAAAATCATGCGTCATGTGCAATACTGACAGTTCTCAGTTCAAATTGATTCAATAAGTCAAAATAACTCAGAGTGATTTATGAGTCTCATTTTTGGTTGATTCATTAAAAGTAACTAGCTCAAAAGAGCAATTTGTTAGAGAATCACAATACTGTGTCCACATTGGTGAATGTAGACAAAAATTAATTTTCACTAAAAGCCATTCAAATTCAGTATCAATAGTTTCCTGATTCCTTTACATAATAGTACACAGAGACATGTGGAGAAAGATCACTATGAAAAAGAAGTAACATACTCTGATGTGTTGAAGAAGAGGAAGAAAAAGAGAAGTGATAAATCTGTAGGCATCCTGTGAGTGAGATGAAAAGGCTCAGGGCTCAGTTTCCACTGTGGCCTACCTGCCCTTTTAATTAATTAGCACTGGCAGAAGTGCCACCCATGGGGAAGGCGGTCCCTAAGTGTACTGCCAAGGTGATAATGTCCGAACATTGAAAGCAGAGAGGCAGGCCTCTGCAGATCTGGACGCAATATGCACACACTCTCACAGCGGCTACATGAGTCCATCCCTCCACAACCAAATGTGCAAATCGACATGCAGACTGCCCCGACCAGGCAGCCCATCTTGTGATTCATAAAAGAAGCATTCCTATGAAGAATGGGACAGGGGAGGCCACATTTAATATTAATAGAAAGGTCCAAATGCATGATGGGAAGAGTGGTATTGACCTTACCTGTACACTCACCCTTCACACAATCCTTCCATTGGTGGCTCTACCGCCATCCCATTTCCCTCAGGCTAAAAGATGTAGATAACCAAAGACTTCACAATATCTTATACATATATACATATATCTGCTCATACTCAAAGGCAAATCTGCGGTGTGCTAAAGCTATTGGCTGTTAAGATGACATGTGACCCTATCTTTGGGTAAGTGCATGCACGGGTGAAAATGGGGCCTTGTTGTGGTGGGAAAAAAAGAGAAAAAAATTGAGGCAGAGAGAAACTTTTTTTCTGTTTCAAGTAATGAGCGAGTGCACCTTTACTGCCCTAGGCCTTCATACACAATTTAGCCAGAAAGCCAGTGCTGATCATGATTTAGCTTTTGACACCGCCGGCCCTGAGGCGGCCGCAGACTAATACAGATATCTGACTCGCAGCCCACCGCGGAACGCGAGGAGAGACAGAGAGAGAGCCCTTTTATTGACTAAATGATAAAGGGCTTTGTAATGATAAATAACAGTCATTTTATTGTGGAATTCCCAGAAAAGACACATACTACACAATATATAAAGAAAAAATACTGGAGGGTTGCTGCCCTCTCTGTAGCTGAACAATAATAGCTGATGGCTTCAAATCTAATAGTAGTAGTTCTGCATCCAATTGTTCTTTGATTATGATGCTTCTCTGTCCTATTACGCCATACAATATGTTAAACTCTGTTCTATTTAAAGCATGGTGTTTACATGTATCGTTTACTGTCTAATATTTACAATTACAGATATATTACAGATTAATCACTATAATTATTGCATCACAAACTAAACTATTTGAATATGAATATTCTGTGACACTTTAGTATGGGGAACAAATACTCACTATTAACTATGACTTTTGCCTCAATAAACCCCGAATGTACTGCTTATAGTCAGTAAGGTAGTTGTTAAATTTAGATATTGGGTAGGATTAATAGATATAGAATAAGGTCATGCAGAATAAGACATTAATATGTGCTTTATAAGTAGCCTACTAACAAACAGCCAATATCTTAATAATATGCATGCTAATAAGCAACTAGTTATAGCGAGATGTGAACCCTAAAATAAAGTGTTACCGAATATTCCTATTAATATGCATACAATAATGACAGACAATAATACCATTAATTCTAATAATCAAGAAATTAAAGTGAAATAGTTTAAAGCAGTGAGGCTCAAATAACTGTGTGTTACAGTTTTGGACATTTCTAACTTTCTGACCACATTAAAATCGCATTAATGCACAGCCACTAGTGGCTAAATATGTTGATAAAAATATATATTGTGCAATATTATAATAAATGGCAGTGGTTGTCAAACAACAGCAATTTGAATATATTATTAATGCAGAACATTCACCTGTTGATGGCAAAACAACAATTTCATAACCAACTTTCATAAGTATTTAATGTTTAAAATGAATGTTTAATTCATTGTTTTAGTGACTATGTCATAATTTTTAAAATTCATATAAATTGATGCAATTTAATAACATTTTACTCAAAAATGATGAAATAAATGGTATTTTGTGAGTGCTATTCTTGCAGAAAGTAACAGATTCAACTGGACCGAAGGATGAGTTTGAAACTCTCACATTAATTATTTAGCGCTCTAATTAAGCAAAGATGGAAATGTCTGCACAAGCACTGCTAAATAAGCTTTTCAGCACGATTCTTAATGAGGGGGGATTTTAATGTCTTTATGCTGTCTGGAACAACTTTTGCCATAATTGTACTTGAGACCCTTTTTAACATATTAAATTCACTTTTCAAGGTGCCTTTCCAAGGTAGAACTAGTGAATAATGAGTTTCAAAATAAGCTCGTTAATTGACTCCCGGTAAATTTAGATTTTCTAGAGCGACATATACATTTCCCCCCTTTTAAAAGCCAACCATTCCAGATAATAAAGTTATTAATCTTGCCCATATAGTAATTATCTCTGTAATTATAGTATAATTGCACATACATCAAGGACACTCTCGTACCAAGAGCAGCCGCGCTCATCATGAAACCCTGAAGTCTGCTTCAGACGTTTATCCTCATGTTTTGTCTCGCTTGTGACGTGTGGCAGTATACTAACACAGAAAGCAGAACGCTTCATCAGGGCTGTAAATGCGCTAACATGATAATGCTGGTTTAATTACCCTTGGTCAGCCCACTTACAAACCCATCACTGCAGCAGTCAATATCCCACAGGATTCATTCAAGCTCGGTTTGATGGTTAACATGGGAGTCTTTGCTGCATGCTTTAGCCTAATTGATATCCTTATTTAGCAGAGGGCCACGGGGACTTGAAGAGAGTTAAATGGAGCAGTTTACGGTACTGTAACGCTGATCTCTGGACCACAGCTCATTGATACTCATCATAATTCATCCTCATTACGTGCTGTTTCCGAATATTGCTCAGTGCTTTCTGTTTAAGCGTGCATTAAAGCGGGTAACTCTGGGATCTGTGCAACTGGTTATTTTAATGTAGAAGTGATCTCGACGGTCTATTGGATATTTAAGCTGTGCTCACATCATCTCGAAATCACTACAATGACATGGTGGCAAATTCAAGATTCAACTCAGAAGTGTTCACAGCCTCAGACATTATTTGTTTTTATGACTAACACCAAAATGGCTGCACGTGGCTTTGTTGTTGATGGGAGTACAATACTGTGAACCGGAAGTAGCAAGTGAGTTTTTGTCAGTGCTGTGACGTATTTCCAAGTGAAACAGAATATTGAATAGAGGCAGGGTTTTACTTCAGCGCTCCTCCTCTCTATCTCTCGCTCATAGCAGATTACCAGTTGGAGGGGAGTGGTTAAGGATATATTCAAACCCAAGCCGTCAAACTGATGACATCAGAAAAGGAACGCGACAGGAAGTAACTTTTCAGATTTTTTTTCAGATTCCGCGACAAAAAATTTTTTGGTCTATTAAACACAGATGAATTGTTCACCCTAAGACCTGTAATGTGTGCTAACAAAGTAAATAGGGTCAATTTTGATTTCATGAGGACTTTAAGGTCCCTCATTGGTTGGACAAAAAAAAGTTATAGTCCCTATATATAGTCCCACCCCCAAACTCATGCCATTGAACCAATCTTAAGAAATGTAAAAGTGCCACAATGCTTGTACTTTTTTAACCCTCTGGGGGTCTTCGGTCATTTCTGACCCAAATTTATTTTTATTTTTTCATGTTAAAAATCGTAGCTTCATCGGAATGGGGGACAAAATTGGGGACAGGATTTGAAAAGTCTAAGTGGTCGTAAAAAAAAATAGTCACACTCAGGGTCTTCGGGTCAAAAATGACCCCCATAGGAAATGAATGGGAAATTGGCAAAAATATGCAAATACAGAGTTTTTTTGTGCGTATAATCTACAAATCAACCACAATGCAGAAAAAAACATACAACAGTGAATGGGTGATTCTCTAAAACATCAAAAGTGTGCAAAACAGACAAATACACTCACACACACACTTATACACACAAAAACATGCACACACAATGGAATGTGTGTCATTGTGAAAGTGTGAAATAAAAGCAATGATTCATCAATGTAAGAAAAAAAGTGCACAGCAATGAAAGCATGTGACTTTAAGCCATCAAGTTTACAAAATAGACACACTCTCACACACACACACAAACACACACATATAGGGGAAATATGAGACTGATGAAACTGTAAAAGAGAAATGTGAGAATATGTGAAATAAAATCAATGAATCAAATAAAGGGGAGACATTGGATCCAAAATGCAAAAGTCACATACCATGTCTCTCTCTTGAACACACACACACACACACACACACACACACACACACACACATGCCCACACATACAGACACATACACACACACACACACACACACACAGACAGACACACACACACACACACACACACACACACACACACACACACACACACACACACACACACACAGACACACACAGACAAAGTAAGATTTCCATTTACTGTTTGATAATTATTATTCTTTTGCTGTTATTTTAGTTTTTTTGTTCATAATTGCTGTTGCCAATTTTAAAAAAGAGTTACTGTTCATTGAATTGTACAATAAATGTTTATTATAAAAGGTTAATAAAAAAATTGTATGACTGAAAGAATTGCATTTTTATTAAGTTATAATTAAAACAATGGGTAACAAAATGCTTTCCATTTGTTCTCTTTCTAATTCAATGTTCAGGTTTGACTGTATTATAAAGTAAAACTGGCAATTCAAATTACCATTTAAACCAACCAAACAAACAACAAACTTGACAAAAGTAGTCTTTGAGAATCTCTTATTATTATATATTAAAATCCACAACCTGAAAAATAGGCAAATATGTGCAAAAACAACTAGAATTCACAAGCCTTTCTAGCCTGACGTTGTCATACTGAATTCTAGTCAGAATTTGAGTCTGATACTGCTCCGTTGGGCTGTGATTATGGGGCGTGTTTAAACCGAACCAGGAAAGACCTCAATTGGATAGACCTACAACCAATCAGAGCAACGGAGCGACGCATAACGTTAGTTGTCAAATGTCAACAGAACTCAACTGCACTGTGTTGCCAAGTCCGTGGGTTGAAGCGACCCCAATTATGTGATATACAGACCCAGGAATGCGAAAATTAGCAGGCAGTCCAGCCAAAATAACACATATTTTACCCCCAAATGCCATTTCCCCCCCCCCCCCCCCTGGAAAGCTATTGGGCTTGTTTTTAGCTAGTTTTGAGTAGCAACTGGACGAGTTTTGCTGTAAAAACTTGGCAACCCTGTCTGCACGCACGCTAGAATAAGTCACGTTAGAAGAAGAAGATGAGTGTAAACGATTTTTGCCGGTGTTGTAAAAAAAGAATTTAAGGATACACAGAGTACTTACCAACACGATCATCATTTCTGAGAGAAATAGTAAAGGTGAATGCATATACGAACAAGTTCTCCATTTAGGATTAGAACAAATTCAACCCAAGCGTCTTTGATGACGTGGATGATTACGTTACTGTTTATCATCTGTCCATCATCGTCTAAAGCCCGCCCTGACAATTTCATTGGTCCGAACAGTTTCTGTTTGGGCATAATTACTTCTCTATGGATCAAGTCCAGACCGAACTGCCCGTGCAAAAAATATTGTGGGCGGGGCTAAGTTCGTCTGGCATCCAGGCTAAAGCCTTTCTACAGAGAGCTGTAAATCCATCTAGTGGCTAAAATATGATATTGCATGATAATAATACTCACTGCTTCCACCAGATGGCACCAATCTGATTTCAAAAAAAAAATCTATAGGCCTAGTCTCTACTTTAAAAAAAATAAATAATTATATATATATATATATATATATATATATATATATATATACACTCTCACCTAAAGGATTATTAGGAACACCATACTAATACTGTGTTTGACCCCCTTTCGCCTTCAGAACTGCCTTAATTCTACGTGGCATTGATTCAACAAGGTGCTGAAAGCATTCTTTAGAAATGTTGGCCCATATTGATAGGATAGCATCTTGCAGTTGATGGAGATTTGTGGGATGCACATCCAGGGCACGAAGCTCCCGTTCCACCACATCCCAAAGATGCTCTATTGGGTTGAGATCTGGTGACTGTGGAGGCCATTTTAGTACAGTGAACTCATTGTCATGTTCAAGAAATCAATTTGAAATGATTCGAGCTTTGTGACATGGTGCATTATCCTGCTGGAAATAGCCATCAGAGGATGGGTACATGGTGGTCATAAAGGGATGACCATGGTCAGAAACAATGCTCAGGTAGGCCGTGGAATTTAAACAATGCCCAATTGGCACTAAGGGGCCTAAAGTGTGCCAAGAAAACATCCCCCACACCATTACACCACCACCACCAGCCTGCATAGTGGTAACAAGGCATGATGGATCCATGTTCTCATTCTGTTTACGCCAAATTCTGACTCTACCATCTGAATGTCTCAACAGAAATCGAGACTCATCAGACCAGGCAACATTTTTCCAGTCTTCAACTGTCCAATTTTGGTGAGCTCATGCAAATTGTAGCCTCTTTTTCCTATTTGTAGTGGAGATGAGTGGTACCCGGTGGGGTTTTCTGCTGTTGTAGCCCATCCGCCTCAAGGTTGTGCGTGTTGTGGCTTCACAAATGCTTTGCTGCATACCTCGGTTGTAACGAGAGGTTATTTCAGTCAAAGTTGCTCTTCTATCAGCTTGAATCAGTCGGCCCATTCTCCTCTGACCTCTAGCATCAACAAGGCATTTTCGCCCACAGGCCGCATACTGGATATTTTTCCCATTTTACACCCTTGTAAACCCTAGAAATGGTTGTGCGTGAAAATCCCAGTAACTGAGCAGATTGTGAAATACTCAGTATTTAATAAATAATGGTCTGGCACCAACAACCATGCCACGCTCAAAATTGCTTAAATCACCTTTCTTTCCCATTCTGACATTCAGTTTGGAGTTCAAGAGATTGTCTTGACCAGGACCACAAATGCATTGAAGCAACTGCCATGTGATTGGTTGATTAGATAATTGCATTAATGAGAAATTGAACAGGTGTTCCTAATAATCCTTTAGGTGAGTGTGTATATATATATATATATATATATATATATATACAATTTTCTATTATATTCAATGGGAAAAAATGGATCATAATTATTGCATAAATATTCATTATTATCATAAAATTATCTCAAAACACAAAAAATAGAAAGAAAGAAATGGTAACACTTTACAATAAGGTTCATTAGTTAACATTAGTTAATAACATTAGTTAATTACATTAGTTAACATGAACTAATAATGAACTGCACTTATAAAGCATTTATTTATCTTTGTTAATGTTAATTTCAACATTTACTAATGCATTATTAAAATCTTGCTAACATTAGTAAATGCACTGTGAACTAACATGAACAAACCATGAACAGCTGGATTTTTATTAACTAACGTTAACAAAGATTAACTAATGCTGAACTAGTTATTCAACCCGAACCTCTATTGCAAGGATGACTTGAGCAGGACGTTTCTCAGTGATATGCTACTCATTTTGAGGTACATTATGAGATGTTTCAACTGTAATTTGAAACATTAAAGTATGAAACATACTCCACCAGTATGGTGGAGATGGTGGTCCAGTGGGTTAAACCATGGAAGTGATACGCAGAAGGTTGCTGGTTTGATCCCAGCAGTCACCACCAGTGTGTCTTTGAGCAAGGCACTTTACTCCATGTTGCTCCATGGGGATTGTCCCTGTAATAAGGGCACTGTAAGTCGCTTTGGATAAAAGCATCTGCCAAATGCATAAATGTAAATGTAATTTTTCACCATCAGTGGTGCACACGCTGGAACTGGAACTGTATCAATAACGGTGCATACGTTAGCTGAGCACTAACATCAATAACTTATGTAACATTAAAGTTTGCACAAAATATTTTTTTTTTTTTACTTAAAATAGTAAGAACAAAAGGCAATCTGCATTTAATAGACAGTTTTAGGTAATAGTGGCTCACAGATTTGCCGAACAGTAAGACAGTAATAACGTGAGTTAGCCAGAGATCTACACAATATAAAACACATATACGTATATTTTAAACACCCGGTAAAAAATGTATACATCAATAATTATTCCTACTTACTGGTACTTCTCAGGAGCAATTCTCAGGAGCAAGCTGGTGCAAATAAACTTTCCAAAGCAAGCGCTTTTGCAAATCCCACTTGGAACTCCTGCGAGATTTGAGAAGTAGTCATCAGTAAAATGACGTGTTTGAAGGCCGATCAAATTGTTCACGGGCGGAAAATGTACAACACATGCAAATTTATTATCTAGTGACGTAGAACCGTACGCGTCGATATAGTGGCGCCTAGGGGTACCTTTAGCGTTACAACGAAGGTACCCCTAGGCGTCACTATATCGACACGCTGAGTGCTCCATTTATTTAAATGAGAAACCTTTGCCGTCATACACAGACGCGATGGGCATGGGAACGTTATCGTCATGATGATCATAGGTTATCGTCAGATGCTGGAGCAACACAAGTGTTTTTTGCTAGTTAATAGCGTTGCTATTTTGAGGCAACTGAAATCGACTGCGCCATTGACCAACAAAAACCTGGTCTAAAGTCAATAGTGCAATATTTTTGAGTTATTTAAAGAGCACGCTAGAAATGTGCGCCTATAGGCGGGGGCACAACACATGTACACTCTGCTTATTACACACACAGGGACGCGCAGCAGCACACACATTCAACTGGAGAAGCGTTCAGTCTTTTCACTTGCAAATTCCACGATGTAAATAGCGAATCCTCCATGGTGCAAGCACAACTTGCTTTTAAAGGGAATGGGAGATGAGATTTTAAATGCTAATTGCACATTACGCCAAAGCGCAATGTTGCACCTGGCATGCCAACCATTTTTTCCCCGTCATTAAACTAGCAAAAGTGGATTCGGACATGGCCTAAGTGCACCTGTGCCATGCGCTTCAGACCATGCGCTCAGACCTTAAAATAGGGCCCAATGTGTAGAGGATATTGACGTGTTTTAACTTGAAATCATGATGGTCAAGTGAAAGTATAAGATTTCATAAAATTCTGAGTTTCCAGCTTTTAATTGCACATTTGACAGACACATTTTAAAGTCATTATTTTATAGATTAAATGATGTAACGTGACAAATGCATGAAGCAACAATTATGTGTGAACCGTTTGACTCTAAAATAAGATTTTATAACACATTAACAATCATTTAAAGTATGCAGAAATGTAATATCATGAGCTCATGGGTTAACTGTTGTTGTGCTAGACTGATGCAAGCCCCAAGGGTTTAGCCGGATAGCCCTCTCCCATGCTTTAAATAATCAATTAAAGAATGAGGAGCAAAATAAATGAAGATTGTGATTGCTCTATTTAAGTAGGTTTTTAGGTCTGCTATGCTTTATCCAGATATATCTCATTTTCATTCCAAATTAATTAGCATGGACCACAGTGTGTGTGATAGCACTAGTGTTGTAGACTGGTTTCATCATTTCATTCTCAATACCAACTCATTTTTATAAATAGGTTGCTAAAAATAGTAGTTCACTCACACACGCACACACACTTTATCTATATATAAAAGAAAAAGGGGTAAAAAGTTTTGTACATTTATCCTATAGTTCATGTGAGTGATATGTCATTCTGATATTCCTTCAGGCCTGACGATTTTTCACAAACTTGCAGCTGGACAGCCATAAATGGCTCCCAATTTCCAGAGAGCAAAGGCAGCCCATTTCTTCATGTGACACTGAAGAAGAGCCCAGAGAAATGGATTAAATCACTTATAAAATGCTGGATATGAACATGAATGGCTGATTATGAACATGATCACCTGCATTCACTGATACAAGCCCACAAATGAGCAACTCTGTGCAACAAAAATATATTACATTTTTGTCTCACCATTTTTTTTGTTGAAAGTACAGTCAAAGCTGGAATTTTAACAATATTCACAGCTTCAAAATTCAATTTCTGCAAAAACCACATATACGGTACCACAAAAAAAAAATATCTAAATGATCTTGGTGTTTTGTATTTTTACCTATTTATTTTTTAAATATTGCCATAGATAAAGTGGTTTCACAACATAGAATATTTGACATTGCTGAACTGTGTGTAAACAAAGATTTTAGATATTAGATAATTGTTATATATTATTTATATTTCAGTTGTTATTTGTTATTTGTTTCCCAGAGTTAATTTATAGTTATTTGAGTTTATTTAGTTCATAGTTCATTCACAGTTTTTTTTGTATTCATTTAATGGTCCCACTTTATATTAGGTGGCCTTAACTACTATGTACTTACATCAATAAATGTACAATGTACTTATTGTGTTCATATTGTATTGTAAAACACTTTTGCTGATATTGAGGTGGGATACGGGTAAAGTAAGGGACAGGTGTGGTGGTATGGTAAGTTTAAGGGTAGGGATAGGTGTAAGGGAAGTGTCAACTGTGTAATTATAAATGTAACTACATAAATTAATTACAGCTGTAATTACATGTAGGTAATTGTTTTAATGTAAGTACAATGTAAAAACATGTATGTACACAATAAGTGCATTGCATCAAATTAATAATTTAAATGTTAGTTCATAGTAGTTAAGGCCACCTAATAAGTGCGTCCCATTTAATAATGAATTATGAATTAAATATGACTTTGTGATGACATGGCTGATTATGTAAAGTGTTGTCCCACCACCTTTAAGTCTATTCATCAATTCCTCTGCTAACCAATTATTAATTTGTTTACTTCTTTCTGAATCGCATAAACGCCTATGTCTTCTGACAGGGACTCTGTCAAAAACACGCAATATTTTGTAATTCATTCAAACAGTTCAACATATCTTAGTCTCAGCTGAAATAAAATATATGAAACCTTCAACACATCATGTCCATTTGACTAAATTATATCTTTGTGGCCTATATCAGACAACATGGAATGTAATCAGAAATGTTTCCAACACGTAATACATAGTGGAAGCCTAATGCATTTTTATTGCAGTCAGAAAGATTTATTTTGCAGCATTGGCTGGATGTTAGGACAGTCACCGGGGATCATTGCATCCAATTTCAGAATACATCAACAAACATCAGTCACTGCTTATGGAAAAAATCAACAAATTATTGTAAACACATGTTTGTTCTTTTTTTCCAAATATGAACTACTATGCATTTAGGAAGAAAAAAGAAAAACAACAGCTCAGTGTGTTATATAAACTTATATCATTGCTACAGACCAAGGTCATTGGTTTTGGTGAAATTTCTTATCTATTCTTTATACACCGATCAGGCATAACATTATGACCATTAAAGGTGAAGTGAATAACACTGATTATCTCTTCATCAGGGCACCTGTTAGTGGGTGGGATATATTAGGTAGCAAGTGAACATTTTGTCCTCAAAGTTGATTTGTTAGAAGCAGGAAAAATGGGCATGCATAAGGATTTGACCAAGTTTGACAAGAGCCAAATTGTGATGGCTAGACGACTGGGTCAGAGCATCTCCAAAACTGCAGCTCTTATGGGGTGTTCTGTGGTCAGTATCTATCAAAAGTGGTCCAAGGAAGGAACAGCGGTGAACCAGTGACAGGGTCATAGGCGGCCAAGGCTCATTGATGCATTTGGGGAGAGAAGCCTGGCCCGTGTGGCCCGATCAAACTGACGAGCTACTGTAGCTCATATTGCTCAAGAAGTTTATGCTGGTTGTGATAGAAAGGTGTCAGGGGTCTAGTAGAGTCCATGCCTCAACGGGTCAGGGATGTTTTGAATGCAAAAGGGGGACCAACACAATATTAGGTTATAATGTTATGCCTGATCGCTCAGTGTATATAAGAAATATATTTTATTAGTTTAGAGACAGTGATATGTGAAAGAAAAAATATATTAGCTATTGCAGAAGAAAAATAATAAAAGAAGAATGCATCAATGTCGAAGTTCATGTGCTTGTCTATGTAATCACTATATATATGTTTATCCAGTTTTCAACCAGTAAAGAGTTAGTGAATGGAAGCACCCCCAGGGCTAATTGGAAACAGTCAACAAGAGCTAAACAACAACAGGCCAGAGAAAAGGATTTTGGCTATGACGGTCCAATCCTGATAATGCTCTTCAGTAAATCAGCCAGACATCATGTTTTCTGCATTTAGTTGTTTGCTGTTGGTCAATTCTCTTAAATGGTATTTTGTTGGAATCAATTTGCATTTAACTCTGTACAAGACATGCCAAATTCATGTTGTCAGTCAAATTGAAATGATAACTAGGAAATACATCATTCGATTTGCACTATTTCTTACAGGCAAATTAAAAAATTTGGAAGAGTGCCGAAGAATTGAGCAGAGAGGTTATAAAGAACATAGCCTACTCTTCATAATAAACTGATTCAATCCTAATATAGCTACTTGAACTAACATAAACATAATAATAATGGTATAATAGAGGGACACATGTTCATGGTCCACTTTTTTTTTCATAGACACTGCAGTATTTCCATTATCCATTTCAACTCTAAAATTAAATAACAAGGAATGTAACAAAAATTAGGAGAAACAGTTTAAATGATATAAAATGTGATATTAATGTTTTGCTGAGATTTTTTTGTCTTGATAAATATGATGTAAATACATTGTTTCACTGCATACTATAAAACACAGTTTGTCAGGTAAGCAAAATATTTGTATTATTAATAGTTCATGCATTGAAGAAAGCATGGGCTGAAACGTCTGCTCTTTGGTCTGTTTTTAAGACACTTTAAGACACATTTTTGCACTTGGCAAATGTAACATTTGAGATATATGTTTGATAGACCATTGCTTTGGTTTTTCAGTGTGCAGACAATTTTGGATTTGTATTATCATTTTATGTTCATAAGTTAACTTATAAATTAACTGGTGGACCCACTTTATATTAGGTGGCCTTAACTACTATGTACTAACATTTTAATTAATCATTTGAGACAATGCACTTATTATGTACATACATGTTTTTACATTGTACTTCCATTTAAAAAAAAAATACCTGCATGTAATTACATCTGTAATTAATTTCTGTTGCATTTATAATTACACAGTTGACACTTCCCTTACACCTGACCCTACCCTTAAACTTACCATACCACCACACCTGTCCCTTACTTTACCGGTATCTCACCACAATATCAGCAAAAGTGTTTTGCAATACAATTTGAACACAGTAAGTACATTGTACTTATTTTTTGATGTAACTTACAACTGGGAAAACTAGGTTGCTGCTGGTAGAGGTGTTAGTGAGGCCAGCAGGGAGTGCTCACCCTGTGGTCTGTGTGGGTCCTAACACCCCAGTGTAGTGATGGGGACACTATACTGTAACAAGCACCGTCCTTTGGATGAGACGTTCAACCGAGGTCCTGACTCTCTGTGGTCATTAAAAATCCCAGAATGCCCATCGATAAAGAGTAGGGGTGTAACCCCGGCATGTCACGTGCCGCTGAAGGAAAATGAGGTGAGGACTCAATAGCAGGGAAAAAAGGTTTTAATGAACAAAATAAACAGAAACACAAAACAAAAACCCACAAGGGGGAAAACATAATATAATACAAAACATAACAAAATAGAAACAAACAACAAACCAAAAAGTCGGGGAGCGGATCACAGGGAAGGGAAGTCAGGGAGCGGATCACAGGGAAGGGGGGAAGGGACACGTACACAAGACAACGTAACCACAAAAGACTGAGAACACATGGGACCTATATAAAGGGGAAGAAATCAGGAGGGAACAGGTGGAGGAAATCAAACACTAATAAGATAACAAGGGGGAGGGATCAGACACAGACACGAGCACAGCCCAAACCAACAACACACCACATGTGCTCCACAAGACAGGACAGACAAGTGACATTACCCCCTTCTTAAGGAGCGGCTACCAGACGCTCCACAAGATCAGGGCGGGACCGGGAGGACAAACCAGGGCGGGGCGGGAGGAACAGACCAGGGCGGGGCCGGAGGGACAGACCAGGGCGGGGCGAGAGGGACAGACCAAGGCGAAACGGGAGGGACAGACCCGGGCTGGATGGGAGGAACAGACCAGGGCGGGACAGGAGGGACAGACCAGGGCGGGACCGGAGGGACAGACCCGGGCTGGACGGGAGGGACAGACCAGGGCGGGACAGGAGGGACAGACCAGGGCGGAACGGGAGGGACAGACCAGGAAGGGACGGGGGAAACAGACCAGAAAGGGAATGGGGAAACCAAAAGTTCATGCGGCCAGGGCAGCACGCGAAGTTCAGGCGGCCAGCGGAGTTCAGGCGGCCAGCAGAGTTCAGGCGGCCAGAGCGGCCCGCGGAGTTCAGGCGGCCAGGGCGGCCCGCGGAGTTCAGGCGGCCAGGGCGGCCCGCGGAGCTCAAGACGCCAGGGCGGCGCGGGAAGAGCAGGGCGCCAGGCCGGCGCGGGAAGAGCAGGGCGCCAGGCCTGGCGCAGTCAGAGCAGGGCGTCTGGGCGGCGCAGTCAGTGCAGGGCGTCTGGGCGGCGCAGTCAGCGCAGGGCGTCTGTGCGACTTGGACATAGCATAACGCCGGGTAGGCGCGGACAGGGCAGGGTCCACCGAAACCGAGTCCACCGGAACCGAGTCCACCGGAACAGGGACCACCGGAACAGGGACCACCGGAACACAATCCACCGGAACAGGGACCACCGGAACACGGACCACCGGAACACGGACCACCGGGACCACCGGAACCGGGTCCACCCGAACACGATCCACCGGAACACGGGCCATCGGAACACGGGCCACCGGAACACGGGCCACCGGAACACGGGCCGTGGTCCTAGGAGGACTGGAATCCAGCCGGTCCACAAGCTCCCAAAATGTAGGAGTTCCCATCTCCTCCGGGCTGAGAGGCATGTCCAGACAGAGGTTGAAAACCTCTGCCTTCTCCCTCTCGTTGAGGTACAGGTGATGCACCTCAATGAGGAATTGGCAGGCAAACTCTCTTACATCCGCCCCCTGCTGACGGATGTATTTCGAGTTTACCTGCTGCATCACCTGTACGTGTCTGTTAAGCTCCATGGTCCAAACAAAAATAAAACCCTCCTGCTGAGTCCTCTAATGGTGGTTACGTTCTGTCACGTGCCGCTGAGGGAAACTGAGGTGAGGACTCAATAGCAGGGAAAAAAGGTTTTAATGAACAAAATAAACAGAAACACAAAACAAAAACCCACAAGGGGGAAAACATAATATAATACAAAACATAACAAAATAGAAACAAACAACAAACCAAAAAGTCAGGGAGCGGATCACAGGGAAGGGACACGTACACAAGACAACGTAACCACAAAAGACTGAGAACACATGGGACTTATATAAAGAGGAAGAAATCAGGAGGGAACAGGTGGAGGAAATCAAACACTAATAAGATAACAAGGGGGAGGGATCAGACACAGACACGAGCACAGCCCAAACCAACAACACACCACATGTGCTCCACAAGACAGGACAGACATGTGACACGGCATTCTGGCCATTGGCCCCTGTCCATCATGGCATCCTAATCATCCCCATATATATATATATATATATATATATATATATATATATATATATATATATATATATATATACGATTGGTATCATCACTCTGTCTCCTCTCCACTAATCAGCTTGTGTGTGGTGGGCGTACTGGCACAATATGGCTGCCGTTGCATCATCCAGGTGGATGCTGCACATTGGTGGTGGTTGAGGAGATTCCCCCCTTCTATGTAAAGCACTTTGAGTGCCTAAAAAAGCGCTATATAAATGTAACAAATTATTATTATTTATTATTATTTAAGGCCACCTAATATAAAGTGGGCCCTAACTGGTTTATTAAAGTCCAAAATAGTAAGTCAACCTGGTTACTTTAAGTTATTCACCTTATGCTGGAACACTTTTTTCTGTGAATGTGTGGCCACTTCCGATTTATTAGCCGCTATAGTAAATAACTGGAAGAATAATAAAATGCAGTAAATGGTAAAATCATTTACGCTACAAACCAGTGTGCTTATGATTATTATAATACATTAAAATACTATTTATAACAAATAATAGTTTGAATTATCAAACAGCATAACAGACAGTTGTTGGTAACACTTTTCAACAGTGTCAGTTACATTTGTTACATGTAGTTACTATAGTAATAACTATAAATTATGCATAATTACATCCAACTAACCCTAAACAAAACCAAACCCTAATCCTAACTAGTATGTACATCTAGTTACTTAACCCATTATCGTTGTGGTCAATTTGACCTGGTAAATCTGACATTCAATGTTTAGCACCTTTAAAAAAACGAATGACATCATTTTTTCAACTCTGTAAACATAAAATTAACATAATGATATCTTCCCAATGTCCTGTACACGTTTTGTAGCGCCTGTGTTATTTTGGGTCAATTTGACCCTAAGCTGTATAAAACATAAGAAATATCAAAATGTTACACACATTTGTTTTTGTTGTTTTATTGAGGTCAATATAACATGCTATAACTTTATATATTCAATATAATATTCAAACAACTTCCCACTGTTTTATGGCTCTAACCTAACCGAACCATACCTGTAGTATTGCAAGAATCACTAGTAGTTCACGTTATTATGGTCCCGCTCCCCACTTGAACGACAAGGTAGACATAGTGCTGCTAATGTCATCAAAATGGTTCCAGGGCCCACCAGATATGCTATCAGCCATAAATGACCTAAGACATAAACCTTTGTAAAAAACAACAACAACAACAAAAAACAACAACATATTTTGGAGGTTTAAATTGCCCCAGTGGGTAAAAAAAATTACCAGATTTGAGGGTAACAGGAGAGTTAATATTACTCTGTACTTAAATGTATAATTACTGTGTAACAAAGACACCTTAAAATAAAGTGTAACCCAGATTTTGTACACAATCAAGTTACAATGGACGTTCCTGCTCTTACATTAAGAATACACATTCATTATCAAATGGAAATAGATCCTTGAAGCAACAACTGCATATTTCCACCGTTTTACTTCCAATTAATAGGCGAGTAATACTTTCTAAACTGAAATGTGTAGTTTGTATTCACTGTGACAAACATGTACAAGCTTTGTCTTGTTAAATACAATGTATATGTTCACCATAAATTATGTTGTTCATATTTATAAGGTTAGAGAGCATAAATACATAACTGCATAAAATTAAAATAAAATTAGTTAATATGATAACATACAGTTAACAGGTACCGTGATGTTTTTTCCGCTTTGATCTGTTCTGTTTTATTTTTACTAGTACTTTACTCAGATTCCATGTGCTCCAGTGTATCCGTGGTGGTACAGCTGTGTCGCTGAATGATACCCAGTGTCTCAGGGTCAAACTCTCAGTCTGATGCATTTATATTTATGAGGAATTGTTAGTGCTAAATGCTAAACACATGTGATGAGCTCTTTAGATGTGATTACTGTTGTTACCCTGCCATCTGCTGGTCCCTCGCCTCGCTATCTCTCTCTCAGTCTGTCTCTCTCAGTCACATCTCTCATGCTCTTTTGTGTCATCTCTGCAGAAAGCACAGGAAGAGAAAAGAGAGTGATTGTTATCGAAAAATAAGCATGGTGTTTGAAAGGGAATTTAATTGAGGCATTCGTTATATTTGAAAAGGTGAATTCCTCTGGGGCAACTGCAGGAAACTCGACCCATTTCATAGCCTCAGACATTAATAAAGAATGGCATCTTTTGACTTTAGCTTTCAGACCACAACCTCAAATGGGCTAAATATAGGGGGAGACACAGTAATTCCCTCCACCTTGGGGGATGAGACGCAGGACAGGAGTACAGAACAGCGGAGGCCTCCAATTAGCAAAGCGGGGAGACCCAGACACAGTCGCACAAACATGCAAACAAACACACAAACTTCAGTGTCCGTGCAGGCATACACTCTCTCATCCCTAAAGGGAACGTGTGGGTCTTTCTTCTTAATATTTGTGCCATTAATAATCCACAGAGCTCTGATGGTGCGTCTAATAGGAGGCATCCGGTCTGAGCTCTGGTAACTAATAAAAAATAGGAAGTGAACAATGTTTTCGTCTGGTCGCATGAGAACACCCACTGGGGCCAGTTGCAGGAAGGGTCGCATGCTCTTAAATATTTTTCCTTGTCTTCTTATTACAGGATTATGGGCTTATATTGAGTCATTTAGAGAAGAACGTGTGTGTTTTTTTACAATGTTGATGAGTGATCTGTGGTGTGTGAATGTTCCAAACGTAAGATTATGAATTTTGCTAAAGCTGCTGTATATTTTTTAATTCTTTGAAGTAAACTCCCACTTAATGTGACATGTTAATTCAGGAAAGGATGTCATTTATGACACATGCAGTTTAAATGTAGAAAAAAAGAGATTTAAAGAATCCCTGTGCCCTATAATACAATATATAGTTTATATAAATATATATATATATATATATATATATATATATAACTAATACATAACTTAAACTAAGCTACGTCAAATGCATGAAATAAATGCAGAAGTATTTATTAATGCAGAAGGTTAATTTTATTAAACATAATTCAATTCTTAGGGTGAAAGGTGAATGTTGGCTTATCCACCTTTTTTTGCAACGTGGAGATAAGCTATTTTTTGTGAATGTGTAGGACTTCTGATTCATTAGCCGCAATAAGAAAATAACTAGAAAAATAACAAAGTGCAGTGAATGGTAAAATTATTTGCACTACAAACCAGTATGCTTATAATTACAACAATGCATTAAAATAATATGGTAAGAAAATACCAGTAGGGATGCACGATATTGGGAGGAAAGAAAACGTCTCGGTTACGTATGTAACCCTTGTTCCCTGAAGAAGGTGTACGTCGGAATTGACCAACGAATTGGTTCAGTTCGGATGTACGTCAGACGTGACCGACTGAAAGGGAACTGACATTGCAAATTTTTTTTTTCTTCTATTGTGTCACCCCCCTAGAAAAGAGACTAGAGTCTTTAAGAATGAATTAGAACTCCACAATACATTCCAGTAGTCCAAGTGACGGTTCAATCCAGTCTTATCAATTCTCCAACTCCTTCTAGCAAACTTGGCACCTAGTAAGCAAGTTAAGAAAAGAACAGAGGCAAATGGGACAAGTCCTATAATACTTAGACTTTATGAATACGAGATAAGGCATCAGCAGTTATATTCTCTGAGCCTTTAATGTGGCAAATATCTAACAGGTATCCCTGTAAAAATAAACACCACCTCATTAACCTCTGGTTAGGGTTCTGTAACGAATGAAGAAAAACTAAAGGGTTGTGATCAGTAAAAACTACCAGAGGTCCCACAGACGAACCCACATACACATCACAGTGTTGCAAAGCTCAAATTAGAGCAAGCTCTTCCTTTTCGATCACAGAATAATTAAGTTGGTAAGAATTAAATTTTCTAGAAAAGAAACCAACTCAATGCCAATGGTCAATTGGTCAATGCCATCTTCAGAAGTCTGTAGCAGGATGGCACCAGCACCCACATTGCTTGCATCCACTTGCAACTGAAACGCCTGGTCAAATCTTGGTGCTTTCAAAACAGGACCCTCAGTAAGAAGCATTTTTGCCCTTTCAAATGCTTGCTGACAAGCCGGAGTCCAGCAAAAGTCTATTCCTCCCTTCAACAAATGTGTCAGGGGAGCCACCACTGTAGAAAAATTTCTACAAAAACAACGATAAAACCCCACCATTCCAAGAAATCGCATGAGTTCTTTTTTGGTGGAAGGCATAGGGTAACTATCGATCACTTCTACTTTCGCACGGACAGGGCGCACTTGACCTTGGCCAACCACTTTTCCTAGATAAACTATGGTAGCCTTGGCAAACTCACATTTTAACAAATTAACAATCAAATTTGCCTCCACAAATTGATCAAAGAGTGCTCTAATTTGAACTAAATGTTCAGAATACACAAGTTTGAAAATACACGATGACATCATCCAAATACACAGCGCATCCCTTCAAATCAGAAATTACTCGATTCATTAGACGCTGGAAAGTTGCGGGAGCGTTGCGCAATCCGAAACTCATGACTTTATACGAAAATAATCCTGACGGTACAACGAAAGAAGAAATTTCTCGAGCTCTTTCAGTTAAAGGCACTTGCCAATGACCTTTGAGTAGATCAAACTTGCTAACAAATTTAGTATTTCCCACCTGATCAATACAGTCCTCAATTCGAGGCAATGGAAACGAATCAGGTTTTGTTACAGCGTCTACCTTTCGGTAATAAGTACAAAATCTGAATGACCCGTCAGATTTATTCACCAATAATGATGCCCAACTAGAAAAGAAGGTTCAGCAATATCATTTCTCAACATGTAGTCCATTTCATCCTCCAGTTGTTTTTTCTTATTTGCAGATACTCTATAGAAACGTTGACAAATTGATAATGATATATCTCCTAGCCACACCCACTGGCCGCCTGTAGCAGGAAGAACCGGAGACTAGACACAATTGCGATATGAAAACATTTCACCAGATGGCTTGAATAGCAATATTTGGAAAGAACTAATTATTCTAATAATTCATCATTCATCCTGATTCTGGTGAATAAATAAACTAAATAAATAAACTACAACAAAATATATTTATTTTGTCCTGTTCCTTAGCTCCCTCTCACATGCCTGACTCAAAGGCTCTTTCATTATGCAGCTCATTATGCGTTTCTTTGTCTCCTCAGGTGTAAATCACAGCATTATTCATGATCATTCACACCCCTTCGCATACACACTTTGTAAAGAAAAAGTGTCTTACAAAATTTGTGTCAATATATTGGGCCCCAAAACTGTGCAGTCCTCTAGGGGTTAATGACTCAGACAGCAGCGGATATCTCTGTATATTAGGCTGTTGTAACTTTAAGAGCGAATGCACGGATCCAATATGATATGCATTACATTTTTTTTTCTTTCTAAATTGTTTATATTCACATAAGCCATAAGTGAGGATACTCACTGAAATGGACATTTGGACATCATCCTGCCTGCTGTATGTGTCTGATCAAGAACAAATTGTCGAGAAAAGAACGGAATTCAGTGTTTGCGTGCTGTCTGTGCTCCACTCTGTACTCCACTCTTTTGCATCTTCTTGCTCTCAAATGGTTTAAAGGTCCCTTTCTTCGTGTCTTTTTGAAGCTTTGATTGTGTTTACAGTGTGCAATATAACATGTGTTCATGTTTCGCGTGTAAAAGAAAACAGTATTTTTAACACAATTTACTTATCTGTATACCGCTGTTTTCACTGTCCTGAAAACGGCTGATGAGTTCCTTTATTCTATGAAGTCCCTCCTTCAGAAATACGTAACGAGTTCTGATTGTGCCAGCGGTTCCCGTGTTTTGATTTGACAGCAGCTTAGCGAACGTAGCACGGTCCTGTGTTGTGATTCGACAGCAGCTTAGCGCACGTGGAAAGGTCACGCCTCTTAACGGGAGATATATGCGTGCTTAATGATCTCTACAGCGTCCCTGGGAAAGCCAAACAAAGGTGATTTGACTCCGGGATGAAAATAACAGCGTCTCGACGACATGGCAACAAACACAGTCAAACGCAACACTTCCTTTTCTCCACGCGACACGTCCTCTTCTCCACGTGGGACAGCAACATGACCACGCCCCCTTTTTTCGCGTAGTCTTGTGGGCGGAGGTTAGTCTGTTCTACTGACGTCATTTATGAAGGAAGTACCAGGATGTAGTCCAAGCCAGCCATTCACTGTAGGCTTTGAAAGGGAACTTCTGTTAAATAAAATATCTCGCTTGGCATTGAACTTTGAGCTTTATAATTTTACAGGTATTATTTATGCTCTAACAGCAACATTACACACTAACTAAAGTTTGAACAATGGGATCACGAAGAATGGGACCTTTAAAATCGCTTGAATGTTTAAATCTGACAGAACCTAAAATGTGCAAAAGACAAACTTTTGCTCTAAGATGGTTAATTTTTGCAATTAATCCAAGAATCACATTTTGAACCCTAAAACGATATATAGTGCTGCATCGCGTATTCAGCACGAGACTCACACAACTGACAGACAAGACATAACAGGTTACTTCTGATATTAAACAAAGCCTCACTTTCAAATTCTGTAAGTTTTATTAGGAAATTCAAACAATAAATACAGTTTTTGGCGCTCTTTAATGTGGCGTGATGGATTGCTTTAGCGCCAGGTCAAAGGAAGCAGGAGTGCCTGATCATCTCTTTCTCTTTACTACTAGCTACAGCACACAATAAACATTAATCCAAGCTATGTTGTAATAACCAGTACAATTTACTGAAATGTCTCATGTTATCGCTTAATCAGTGTTTCAACCGCTGAAAGACGTCAACTTTACAACTATAAATAAGCTTGTAAACACGCCAGGACAGAACATTATAATACCTCAGAGAAGCCATTCAATCTCCATTACATTCAATAATAACATTATTATTAGGGGCCAAGCACCGAAGGTGCGAAGGCACCTATTGAAACCGTTCCCGTTCCTATTATTAGGGGCCAAGCACCGAAGGTGCGAAGGCACCTATTGAAACCGTTCCCGTTCCTATTATTAGGGGCCAAGCACCGAAGGTGCGAAGGCACCTATTGAAACCGTTCCCGTTCCTATTATTATTATTATTCTTCCTTCTTCTTCTTCTTCTTCCGCCACGAAGTCTATGGCAGCCCATAGAACCGAATGGTAAAAAGTTGTGAAATTTGGCACACAGATAGAGGACAGTCTGAAAAGTCTCCATAGCAAATTTGGAGTCTCTAACTCAATCGCTCTAGCGCCACCATCAGTCCAAAATGTGACTCATGTTTATGCTGATAACTTTTTAACCATAAGGGCTAGAAACAAAATTCTTTTTTCCTCCGAATCCTTTGCTCAAGCCGATTCGATTGCACCCTATGACGTCATTTTCCGTCATAATAATTTTCCCGCCATTTTGAATTTTCCGAAAAACCTACTTTTGCGAACTCGTCCTAGACGGTTCATCCGTTTTGCACAAAAATTGAACCAGATCATCTTCAGACCATGCTGACAAAAAATCTTGCAAATCAAGTTGATTCGTTAATTCGTTTTTGATAAACGCGCAAACAAATTTTATGTACCGGTTGCAAAAACACACTTAAGGCAATATCTCCACAACGCTTTATCGTATTCAAACCAAACTTGGTACATGTCATCACAAGCATGATTTGAGGCAACGTGCAGCGTTTCGGCGCAGTGCCATCTACTGGTCTAGAGATACAAAAAATTGCTATTTTTGCTTATAACTTCTGAACTGTTTGTTCAAAAATCATAAAAGTGGTCTCGTTAGATTCAGGACGTCATGTCGAGTCGTCTGATATCCAATTTTACCATATCGGCCATTTTGGCTGTCGGCCATTTTGAATTATGTGCTAAAATGCTGTATTTTATGATCGCATGAACGGATTGTTACAAAACTCAGTATGGGTCATCAGCACGATGTCCTGAAGTAGCCTGAGAAGTTTCGAAACAGCGCCACCTAGTGGATAATTTTTTTTTCCAAATGCTTATAACTCTGGGTGAAATTGACTTATTTTCATGGGAGTCACTTTTTTTGTCTCCTGAATCCTCACCGAGTCCAACAATACCAGACTTGCTAGGTTTCGGCATACGGTTTGTGCAGCGTTGTAATTTAGCGCTTTAAAAACATTAGCTGATATCTTCAAAACCGCTAGTCCGATCGAGACGAAACCAGCGTCAGAAGTTCGGAAACATAGGTCGATAGCTATACGCTAATGCCCAAATGTCAAAATATTGATAGTAAGGGGGTGTAAAATCCAATCAAAGTCAGGTGTCAGTCATTTTTCATGTGTTTTATCATATAAATGTCTATAACTCCAAAACGAAATGAGATATTTTCACCACAATTGACACAGACATGTATGGGCTCACTCCGAGGACACATAAAAGAAATGGTAGGATTGTGCCACTTGGTGGCGCTATAATAGAACAAAACATGAAATTCCCATTGACTACAATGCAGTATTATGATATAAAATGCTATACTTTACAAATAAATTGTTGTATCATTACGAAACTTGGTATGTGCCATCAGCACCATGCCTTTAAGGTACAGCACCGCCATGTGGTCCATCTTTATAATGAAAAGGCCTCTTGAGGCGAGATCTCTGCAATGACATATTGACACTATATTGACACCCTGCTTTGATATATTGACACCAATCTTTGCATGTGTCATTGTTCCCTTATTCTGACCACACCACATCAATTTCTAAACTGTGCCACCTATTGGTTGAAAGTGATAAATCATTAAATCATTATTATTGACTGTATTTATCATTTTACAGCTATTTTTCCTAAAATCACCTTAATAAGTCTTTAATTGCTCATTGCTGCAGTTGATCTGACACTGCCAGCCATTTTGGCATGTCTTGTCTTCTTCTTTGCGCTTGGCCCCGGTATTGCTGCTTGCAGCTATATTTATTATTCTTCTTCTTCTTCTTCTTCTTCTTCTTCTTCCGCCACGAAGTCTATGGCAGCCCATAGAACCGTATGGTAAAAAGTTATGAAATTTGGCACACTAATAGAGGACAGTCTGAAATGTCACCATAGCAAATTTTGAGTTTCTAACTCAATCCCTCTAGCGCCACCATCAGTCCAAAATTAGACTCATGTTTATGCTAATAACTTTTGAACCATAAGGGCTAGAAACGAAATTCTTTTTTCCTCTGATTCCTTGGCTCAAGACAATTCGATTGCACCATATGACGTCATTTTCCGTCATAATAATTTTCCCGCCATTTTTAATTAACCGAAAAACCTACTTTTGCGAACTCGTCCTAGACGGTTCATCCGATTTGCACGAAAATTGAACCAGATCATCTTCAGACCATGCTGACAAAAAATCTTGCAAATCAAGTTGATTTGTCAAATCATTTGCGATAAACGCGCAAACAAATTTTACGTAGCGGTTGCAAAAGCACTCTTAAGGCAATATCTCCGCAACGCTTTATCGTATTCAAACCAAACTTGGTACATGTCATCACAAGCATGACTTGAGGCAACATGCAGTGTTTCGGCGCAGCGCCACCTACTGGTCCGGAGATACAAAAAATGGCTGTTTTTGCTTATAACTTTTGAACCATTTGTCCAAAAATCATAAAAGTTGTCTCGTTAGATTCAGGACGGCATGCCGAGTCGTCTGATATTCAATTTTACCATATCGGCCATTTTGGCTGTCGGCCATTTTGAATTATGTGCTAAAATGCTATATTTTACAAATGCATTAGTGTATTGTTACTAAACTCGGTATGTGACTTCCACTCCATGCCCTGAAGGTACTCAAAAAGTTTTGGGGCAGTGCCACCTTGTGGTCAAAAGTTATAACAAACTTGACAAAAATGCTAATAACTTTTGATTTAATTAGCTTAGTATAATGAAACTGGTCATAATACATTCATTGGCTCATGCCGATTCAATTGCATCCTATGACGTCATTTTCGGTTATGATAATTTCCCCGCCATATTTAATTTTCCAAAAAACCTACTTTTGCAAACTCGTCCTAGACGGTTTGTCCGATTTGCACGAAAATTGAACCAGATCATCTTCAGACCATGCTGACAAAAAATCTTGCAAATCAAGTTGATTCGTCAAATCGTTTTTGATAAACGTGCACACAAATTTTACGTAGCGGTTGCAAAAACACTCATAAGGCTATATCTCTACAATGCTTTATCGTGTTCAATCCAAACTTGGTACATGTCATCACAAGCATGACTTGAGGCAACAAGCAGTGTTTCGGCGCAGCGCCACCTACTGGTCCGGAGATAAAAAATGGCTGTTTTTGCTTATAACTTTTGAACTGTTTGTCCAAAAATCATAAAAGTTGTCTCGTTAGATTCAGGACGGTATTCAGAGTTGTCTGATATTCAATTTTACCCTATCGGCCATTTTGGCTCTCGGCCATTTTGAATTATGTGCTAAAATACTATATTTTACAAACGCATTAGTCGATCGTTACGAAACTTGGTATGGGTCTTCCGCACCATGCTTTGAAGGTACTCAAACAGTTTTGGGGCAGTGCCACCTTGTGGTCAGAGGTTATAACAAAATTTATAAACATGCTAATAACTTTTGATTAAATTAGCCTAGTTTAATGAAACTGGTCATAATACATTTATTGGCTCATGCCGAGAACATAGATACTAATTTTGCCATATTTGGTCAAACATCCTGTCCTCAATGTTCTTATTTGATCAAAACCTACTTTTTCAAACTCATCCTAGACCGTTTATCCAATTTCCACCAAAATCGAATCGTATCATCTTCAGACTGTGTCAACAAAAAGTTAGGGATTTTGCATCAATAGATGAAACCGTTTTTGTAAACCGCAGCGACGAAATTGAGCCATGATGCCAAAATGACTCTTGAGGCTGTATCTCTGCAATGCTTTGACATATTGGCATCAAACTTTGCATGTGTCATTGTTCCCTTATTCTGACCACAGCACATCAATTTCGTAACTGTGCCACCTATTGGTCAAAAGTGATAAACCATTAACTTATATTATCAGTGACTCTATATATGATATTTCAGCCATTTTGCCTAATCTTCTTAAACTGTATAATTGTTAATTGTTGCAGTTGGTCTGACACTCTCAGACTACAATGCATTTTTCAGCCTTTTGCCTAAAATCATCTTAAAACGTGATTAATTGCTCATTGCTCCAGTTGATCTGACACTGCCAGCCATTTTGGCATGTCTTGTCTTCTTCTTTGCGCTTGGCCCCGGTATTGCTGCTTGCAGTTAGGGGCCAAGCACCGAAGGTGCGAAGGCACCTATTGAAACCGTTCCCGTTCCTATTATTATTATTATTCTTCCTTCTTCTTCTTCTTCTTCCGCCACGAAGTCTATGGCAGCCCATAGAACCGAATGGTAAAAAGTTGTGAAATTTGGCACACAGATAGAGGACAGTCTGAAAAGTCTCCATAGCAAATTTGGAGTCTCTAACTCAATCGCTCTAGCGCCACCATCAGTCCAAAATTTGACTCATGTTTATGCTGATAACTTTTTAACCATAAGGGCTAGAAACAAAATTCTTTTTTCCTCCGAATCCTTTGCTCAAGCCGATTCGATTGCACCATATGACGTCATTTTCCGTCATAATAATTTTCCCGCCATTTTGAATTTTCCGAAAAACCTACTTTTGCGAACTCGTCCTAGACGGTTCATCCGTTTTGCACAAAAATTGAACCAGATCATCTTCAGACCATGCTGACAAAAAATCTTGCAAATCAAGTTGATTCGTTAATTCGTTTTTGATAAACGCGCAAACAAATTTTATGTACCGGTTGCAAAAACACACTTAAGGCAATATCTCCACAACGCTTTATCGTATTCAAACCAAACTTGGTACATGTCATCACAAGCATGATTTGAGGCAACGTGCAGCGTTTCGGCGCAGTGCCATCTACTGGTCTAGAGATACAAAAAATGGCTATTTTTGCTTATAACTTCTGAACTGTTTGTTCAAAAATCATAAAAGTGGTCTCGTTAGATTCAGGACGTCATGTCGAGTCGTCTGATATCCAATTTTACCATATCGGCCATTTTGGCTGTCGGCCATTTTGAATTATGTGCTAAAATGCTGTATTTTATGATCGCATGAACGGATTGTTACAAAACTCAGTATGGGTCATCAGCACGATGTCCTGAAGTAGCCTGAGAAGTTTCGAAACAGCGCCACCTAGTGGATAATTTTTTTTCCCAAATGCTTATAACTCTGGGTGAAATTGACTTATTTTCATGGGAGTCACTTTTTTTGTCTCCTGAATCCTCACCGAGTCCAACAATACCAGACTTGCTAGGTTTCGGCATACGGTTTGTGCAGCGTTGTAATTTAGCGCTTTAAAAACATTAGCTGATATCTTCAAAACCGCTAGTCCGATCGAGACGAAACCAGCGTCAGAAGTTCGGAAACATAGGTCGATAGCTATACGCTAATGCCCAAATGTCAAAATATTGATAGTAAGGGGGTGTAAAATCCAATCAAAGTCAGGTGTCAGTCATTTTTCATGTGTTTTATCATATAAATGTCTATAACTCCAAAACGAAATGAGATATTTTCACCACAATTGACACAGACATGTATAGGCTCACTCCGAGGACACATAAAAGAAATGGTAGGATTGTGCCACTTGGTGGCGCTATAATAGAACAAAACATGAAATTCCCATTGACTACAATGCAGTATTATGATATAAAATGCTATACTTTACAAATAAATTGTTGTATCATTACGAAACTTGGTATGTGCCATCAGCACCATGCCTTTAAGGTACAGCACCGCCATGTGGTCCATCTTTATAATGAAAAGGCCTCTTGAGGCGAGATCTCTGCAATGACATATTGACACTATATTGACACCCTGCTTTGATATATTGACACCAATCTTTGCATGTGTCATTGTTCCCTTATTCTGACCACACCACATCAATTTCTAAACTGTGCCACCTATTGGTTGAAAGTGATAAATCATTAAATCATTATTATTGACTGTATTTATCATTTTACAGCTATTTTTCCTAAAATCACCTTAATAAGTCTTTAATTGCTCATTGCTGCAGTTGATCTGACACTGCCAGCCATTTTGGCATGTCTTGTCTTCTTCTTTGCGCTTGGCCCCGGTATTGCTGCTTGTTATTATTCTTCTTCTTCTTCTTCTTCCGCCACGAAGTCTATGGCAGCCCATAGAACCGTATGGTAAAAAGTTATGAAATTTGGCACACTAATAGAGGACAGTCTGAAATGTCACCATAGCAAATTTTGAGTTTCTAACTCAATCCCTCTAGCGCCACCATCAGTCCAAAATTAGACTCATGTTTATGCTAATAACTTTTGAACCATAAGGGCTAGAAACGAAATTCTTTTTTCCTCTGATTCCTTGGCTCAAGACAATTCGATTGCACCCTATGACGTCATTTTCCGTCATAATAATTTTCCCGCCATTTTTAATTAACCGAAAAACCTACTTTTGCGAACTCGTCCTAGACGGTTCATCCGATTTGCACGAAAATTGAACCAGATCATCTTCAGACCATGCTGACAAAAAATCTTGCAAATCAAGTTGATTTGTCAAATCATTTGCGATAAACGCGCAAACAAATTTTACGTAGCGGTTGCAAAAGCACTCTTAAGGCAATATCTCTGCAACGCTTTATCGTATTCAAACCAAACTTGGTACATGTCATCACAAGCATGACTTGAGGCAACATGCAGTGTTTCGGCGCAGCGCCACCTACTGGTCCGGAGATACAAAAAATGGCTGTTTTTGCTTATAACTTTTGAACCATTTGTCCAAAAATCATAAAAGTTGTCTCGTTAGATTCAGGACGGCATGCCGAGTCGTCTGATATTCAATTTTACCATATCGGCCATTTTGGCTGTCGGCCATTTTGAATTATGTGCTAAAATGCTATATTTTACAAATGCATTAGTGTATTGTTACTAAACTCGGTATGTGACTTCCACTCCATGCCCTGAAGGTACTCAAAAAGTTTTGGGGCAGTGCCACCTTGTGGTCAAAAGTTATAACAAACTTGACAAAAATGCTAATAACCTTTGATTTAATTAGCTTAGTATAATGAAACTGGTCATAATACATTCATTGGCTCATGCCGATTCAATTGCATCCTATGACGTCATTTTCGGTTATGATAATTTCCCCGCCATATTTAATTTTCCAAAAAACCTACTTTTGCAAACTCGTCCTAGACGGTTTGTCCGATTTGCACGAAAATTGAACCAGATCATCTTCAGACCATGCTGACAAAAAATCTTGCAAATCAAGTTGATTCGTCAAATCGTTTTTGATAAACGTGCACACAAATTTTACGTAGCGGTTGCAAAAACACTCATAAGGCTATATCTCTACAATGCTTTATCGTGTTCAATCCAAACTTGGTACATGTCATCACAAGCATGACTTGAGGCAACAAGCAGTGTTTCGGCGCAGCGCCACCTACTGGTCCGGAGATAAAAAAATGGCTGTTTTTGCTTATAACTTTTGAACTGTTTGTCCAAAAATCATAAAAGTTGTCTCGTTAGATTCAGGACGGTATTCAGAGTTGTCTGATATTCAATTTTACCATATCGGCCATTTTGGCTCTCGGCCATTTTGAATTATGTGCTAAAATACTATATTTTACAAACGCATTAGTCGATCGTTACGAAACTTGGTATGGGTCTTCCGCACCATGCTTTGAAGGTACTCAAAAAGTTTTGGGGCAGTGCCACCTTGTGGTCAGAGGTTATAACAAAATTTATAAACATGCTAATAACTTTTGATTAAATTAGCCTAGTTTAATGAAACTGGTCATAATACATTTATTGGCTCATGCCGAGAACATAGATACTAATTTTGCCATATTTGGTCAAACATCCTGTCCTCAATGTTCTTATTTGATCAAAACCTACTTTTTCAAACTCATCCTAGACCGTTTATCCAATTTCCACCAAAATCGAATCGTATCATCTTCAGACTGTGTCAACAAAAAGTTAGGGATTTTGCATCAATAGATGAAACCGTTTTTGTAAACCGCAGCGACGAAATTGAGCCATGATGCCAAAATGACTCTTGAGGCTGTATCTCTGCAATGCTTTGACATATTGGCATCAAACTTTGCATGTGTCATTGTTCCCTTATTCTGACCACAGCACATCAATTTCGTAACTGTGCCACCTATTGGTCAAAAGTGATAAACCATTAACTTATATTATCAGTGACTCTATATATGATATTTCAGCCATTTTGCCTAATCTTCTTAAACTGTATAATTGTTAATTGTTGCAGTTGGTCTGACACTCTCAGACTACAATGCATTTTTCAGCCTTTTGCCTAAAATCATCTTAAAACGTGATTAATTGCTCATTGCTCCAGTTGATCTGACACTGCCAGCCATTTTGGCATGTCTTGTCTTCTTCTTTGCGCTTGGCCCCGGTATTGCTGCTTGCAGCTATATTTATTATTATTATTATTAGGGGCCAAGCACCGAAGGTGCGGAGGCACCTATTGAAACCGTTCCCGTTCCTATTATTAGGGGCCAAGCACCGAAGGTGCGAAGGCACCTATTGAAACCGTTCCCGTTCCTATTATTAGGGGCCAAGCACCGAAGGTGCGAAGGCACCTATTGAAACCGTTCCCGTTCCTATTATTATTATTATTCTTCCTTCTTCTTCTTCTTCTTCCGCCACGAAGTCTATGGCAGCACATAGAACCGAATGGTAAAAAGTTGTGAAATTTGGCACACAGATAGAGGACAGTCTGAAAAGTCTCCATAGCAAATTTGGAGTCTCTAACTCAATCGCTCTAGCGCCACCATCAGTCCAAAATTTGACTCATGTTTATGCTGATAACTTTTTAACCATAAGGGCTAGAAACAAAATTCTTTTTTCCTCCGAATCCTTTGCTCAAGCCGATTCGATTGCACCCTATGACGTCATTTTCCGTCATAATAATTTTCCCGCCATTTTGAATTTTCCGAAAAACCTACTTTTGCGAACTCGTCCTAGACGGTTCATCCGTTTTGCACAAAAATTGAACCAGATCATCTTCAGACCATGCTGACAAAAAATCTTGCAAATCAAGTTGATTCGTTAATTCGTTTTTGATAAACGCGCAAACAAATTTTATGTACCGGTTGCAAAAACACACTTAAGGCAATATCTCCACAACGCTTTATCGTATTCAAACCAAACTTGGTACATGTCATCACAAGCATGATTTGAGGCAACGTGCAGCGTTTCGGCGCAGTGCCATCTACTGGTCTAGAGATACAAAAAATTGCTATTTTTGCTTATAACTTCTGAACTGTTTGTTCAAAAATCATAAAAGTGGTCTCGTTAGATTCAGGACGTCATGTCGAGTCGTCTGATATCCAATTTTACCATATCGGCCATTTTGGCTGTCGGCCATTTTGAATTATGTGCTAAAATGCTGTATTTTATGATCGCATGAACGGATTGTTACAAAACTCAGTATGGGTCATCAGCACGATGTCCTGAAGTAGCCTGAGAAGTTTCGAAACAGCGCCACCTAGTGGATAATTTTTTTTTCCAAATGCTTATAACTCTGGGTGAAATTGACTTATTTTCATGGGAGTCACTTTTTTTGTCTCCTGAATCCTCACCGAGTCCAACAATACCAGACTTGCTAGGTTTCGGCATACGGTTTGTGCAGCGTTGTAATTTAGCGCTTTAAAAACATTAGCTGATATCTTCAAAACCGCTAGTCCGATCGAGACGAAACCAGCGTCAGAAGTTCGGAAACATAGGTCGATAGCTATATGCTAATGCCCAAATGTCAAAATATTGATAGTAAGGGGGTGTAAAATCCAATCAAAGTCAGGTGTCAGTCATTTTTCATGTGTTTTATCATATAAATGTCTATAACTCCAAAACGAAATGAGACATTTTCACCACAATTGACACAGACATGTATGGGCTCACTCCGAGGACACATAAAAGAAATGGTAGGATTGTGCCACTTGGTGGCGCTATAATAGAACAAAACATGAAATTCCCATTGACTACAATGCAGTATTATGATATAAAATGCTATACTTTACAAATAAATTGTTGTATCATTACGAAACTTGGTATGTGCCATCAGCACCATGCCTTAAGGTACAGCACCGCCATGTGGTCCATCTTTATAATGAAAAGGCCTCTTGAGGCGAGATCTCTGCAATGACATATTGACACTATATTGACACCCTGCTTTGATATATTGACACCAATCTTTGCATGTGTCATTGTTCCCTTATTCTGACCACACCACATCAATTTCTAAACTGTGCCACCTATTGGTTGAAAGTGATAAATCATTAAATCATTATTATTGACTGTATTTATCATTTTACAGCTATTTTTCCTAAAATCACCTTAATAAGTCTTTAATTGCTCATTGCTGCAGTTGATCTGACACTGCCAGCCATTTTGGCATGTCTTGTCTTCTTCTTTGCGCTTGGCCCCGGTATTGCTGCTTGCAGCTATATTTATTATTATTCTTCCTTCTTCTTCTTCTTCTTCTTCTTCTTCCGCCACGAAGTCTATGGCAGCCCATAGAACCGAATGGTAAAAAGTTGTGAAATTTGGCACACAGATAGAGGACAGTCTGAAAAGTCTCCCTAGCAAATTTGGAGTCTCTAACTCAATCGCTCTAGCGCCACCATCAGTCCAAAATTTGACTCATGTTTATGCTGATAACTTTTTAACCATAAGGGCTAGAAACAAAATTCTTTTTTCCTCCGAATCCTTTGCTCAAGCCGATTCGATTGCACCCTATGACGTCATTTTCCGTCATAATAATTTTCCCGCCATTTTGAATTTTCCGAAAAACCTACTTTTGCGAACTCGTCCTAGACGGTTCATCCGTTTTGCACAAAAATTGAACCAGATCATCTTCAGACCATGCTGACAAAAAATCTTGCAAATCAAGTTGATTCGTTAATTCGTTTTTGATAAACGCGCAAACAAATTTTATGTACCGGTTGCAAAAACACACTTAAGGCAATATCTCCACAACGCTTTATCGTATTCAAACCAAACGTGGTACATGTCATCACAAGCATGATTTGAGGCAACGTGCAGCGTTTCGGCGCAGTGCCATCTACTGGTCTAGAGATACAAAAAATGGCTATTTTTGCTTATAACTTCTGAACTGTTTGTTCAAAAATCATAAAAGTGGTCTCGTTAGATTCAGGACGTCATGTCGAGTCGTCTGATATCCAATTTTACCATATCGGCCATTTTGGCTGTCGGCCATTTTGAATTATGTGCTAAAATGCTGTATTTTATGATCGCATGAACGGATTGTTACAAAACTCAGTATGGGTCATCAGCACGATGTCCTGAAGTAGCCTGAGAAGTTTCGAAACAGCGCCACCTAGTGGATAATTTTTTTTTCCAAATGCTTATAACTCTGGGTGAAATTGACTTATTTTCATGGGAGTCACTTTTTTTGTCTCCTGAATCCTCACCGAGTCCAACAATACCAGACTTGCTAGGTTTCGGCATACGGTTTGTGCAGCGTTGTAATTTAGCGCTTTAAAAACATTAGCTGATATCTTCAAAACCGCTAGTCCGATCGAGACGAAACCAGCGTCAGAAGTTCGGAAACATAGGTCGATAGCTATATGCTAATGCCCAAATGTCAAAATATTGATAGTAAGGGGGTGTAAAATCCAATCAAAGTCAGGTGTCAGTCATTTTTCATGTGTTTTATCATATAAATGTCTATAACTCCAAAACGAAATTAGATATTTTCACCACAATTGACACAGACATGTATGGGCTCACTCCGAGGACACATAAAAGAAATGGTAGGATTGTGCCACTTGGTGGCGCTATAATAGAACAAAACATGAAATTCCCATTGACTACAATGCAGTATTATGATATAAAATGCTATACTTTACAAATAAATTGTTGTATCATTACGAAACTTGGTATGTGCCATCAGCACCATGCCTTTAAGGTACAGCACCGCCATGTGGTCCATCTTTATAATGAAAAGGCCTCTTGAGGCGAGATCTCTGCAATGACATATTGACACTATATTGACACCCTGCTTTGATATATTGACACCAATCTTTGCATGTGTCATTGTTCCCTTATTCTGACCACACCACATCAATTTCTAAACTGTGCCACCTATTGGTTGAAAGTGATAAATCATTAAATCATTATTATTGACTGTATTTAGCATTTTACAGCTATTTTTCCTAAAATCACCTTAATAAGTCTTTAATTGCTCATTGCTGCAGTTGATCTGACACTGCCAGCCATTTTGGCATGTCTTGTCTTCTTCTTTGCGCTTGGCCCCGGTATTGCTGCTTGCAGCTATATTTATTATTAGGGGCCAAGCACCGAAGGTGCGAAGGCACCTATTGAAACCGTTCCCGTTCCTATTATTATTATTATTAGGGGCCAAGCACCGAAGGTGCGTAGGCACCTATTGAAACCGTTCCCGTTCCTATTATTATTATTCTTCTTCTTCTTCTTCTTCTTCTTCTTCTTCTTCTTCCGCCACAAAGTCTATGGCAGCCCATAGAACCGTATGGTAAAAAGTTATGAAATTTGGCACACTAATAGAGGACAGTCTGAAATGTCACCATAGCAAATTTTGAGTCTCTAACTCAATCCCTCTAGCGCCACCATCAGTCCAAAATTAGACTCATGTTTATGCTAATAACTTTTGAACCATAAGGGCTAGAAACGAAATTCTTTTTTCCTCTGATTCCTTGGCTCAAGACAATTTGATTGCACCCTATGACGTCATTTTCCGTCATAATAATTTTCCCGCCATTTTTAATTAACCGAAAAACCTACTTTTGCGAACTCGTCCTAGACGGTTCATCCGATTTGCACGAAAATTGAACCAGATCATCTTCAGACCATGCTGACAAAAAATCTTGCAAATCAAGTTGATTCGTCAAATCATTTGCGATAAACGCGCAAACAAATTTTACGTAGCGGTTGCAAAAGCACTCTTAAGGCAATATCTCCGCAACGCTTTATCGTATTCAAACCAAACTTGGTACATGTCATCACAAGCATGACTTGAGGCAACATGCAGTGTTTCGGCGCAGCGCCACCTACTGGTCCGGAGATACAAAAAATGGCTGTTTTTGCTTATAACTTTTGAACCGTTTGTCCAAAAATCATAAAAGTGGTCTGGTTAGATTCAGGACGGCATGCCGAGTCGTCTGATATTCAATTTTACCATATCGGCCATTTTGGCTGTCGGCCATTTTGAATTATGTGCTAAAATGCTATATTTTACAAATGCATTAGTGTATTGTTACTAAACTCGGTATGTCACTTCCACTCCATGCCCTGAAGGTACTCAAAAAGTTTTGGGGCAGTGCCACCTTGTGGTCAAAAGTTATAACAAACTTGACAAAAATGCTAATAACTTTTGATTTAATTAGCTTAGTATAATGAAACTGGTCATAATACATTCATTGGCTCATGCCGATTCAATTGCATCCTATGACGTCATTTTCGGTTATGATAATTTCCCCGCCATATTTAATTTTCCAAAAAACCTACTTTTGCGAACTCGTCCTAGACGGTTTGTCCGATTTGCACGAAAATTGAACCAGATCATCTTCAGACCATGCTGACAAAAAATCTTGCAAATCAAGTTGATTCGTCAAATCGTTTTTGATAAACGTGCACACAAATTTTACGTAGCGGTTGCAAAAACACTCATAAGGCTATATCTCCACAATGCTTTATCGTGTTCAATCCAAACTTGGTACATGTCATCACAAGCATGACTTGATGCAACTTGCAGCGTTTCGGCGCAGCGCCTCCTACTGGTCCGGAGATACAAAAAATGGCTATTTTTGCTTATAACTTTTGAACCATTTGTCCAAAAATCATAAAAGTTGTCTCGTTAGATTCAGGACGGCATGCCGAGTCGTCTGATATTCAATTTTACCATATCGGCCATTTTGGCTCTCGGCCATTTTGAATTATGTGCTAAAATACTATATTTTACAAACGCATTAGCCGATCGTTCCGCACCATGCTTTGAAGGTACTCAAAAAGTTTTGGGGCAGTGCCACCTTGTGGTCAGAGGTTATAACAAAATTTATAAACATGCTAATAACTTTTGATTAAATTAGCCTAGTTTAATGAAACTGGTCATAATACATTTATTGGCTCATGCCGAGAACATAGATACTAATTTTGCCATATTTGGTCAAACATCCTGTCCTCAATGTTCTTATTTGATCAAAACCTACTTTTTCAAACTCATCCTAGACCGTTTATCCAATTTCCACCAAAATCGAATCGTATCATCTTCAGACTGTGTCAACAAAAAGTTAGGGATTTTGCATCAATAGATGAAACCGTTTTTGTAAACCGCAGCGACGAAATTGAGCCATGATGCCAAAATGACTCTTGAGGCTGTATCTCTGCAATGCTTTGACATATTGGCATCAAACTTTGCATGTGTCATTGTTCCCTTATTCTGACCACAGCACATCAATTTCGTAACTGTGCCACCTATTGGTCAAAAGTGATAAACCATTAACTTATATTATCAGTGACTCTATATATGATATTTCAGCCATTTTGCCTAATCTTCTTAAACTGTATAATTGTTAATTGTTGCAGTTGGTCTGACACTCTCAGACTACAATGCATTTTTCAGCCTTTTGCCTAAAATCATCTTAAAACGTGATTAATTGCTCATTGCTCCAGTTGATCTGACACTGCCAGCCATTTTGGCATGTCTTGTCTTCTTCTTTGCGCTTGGCCCCGGTATTGCTGCTTGCAGCTATATTTAGGGGCCAAGCACCGAAGGTGCGAAGGCACCTATTGAAACCGTTCCCGTTCCTATTATTATTATTAGGGGCCAAGCACCGAAGGTGCGAAGGCACCTATTGAAACCGTTCCCGTTCCTATTATTAGGGGCCAAGCACCGAAGGTGCGAAGGCACCTATTGAAACCGTTCCCGTTCCTATTATTAGGGGCCAAGCACCGAAGGTGCGAAGGCACCTATTGAAACCGTTCCCGTTCCTATTATTATTATTCTTCTTCTTCTTCTTCTTCTTCTTCTTCTTCTTCTTCCGCCACGAAGTCTATGGCAGCCCATAGAACCGTATGGTAAAAAGTTATGAAATTTGGCACACTAATAGAGGACAGTCTGAAATGTCACCATAGCAAATTTTGAGTTTCTAACTCAATCCCTCTAGCGCCACCATCAGTCCAAAATTAGACTCATGTTTATGCTAATAACTTTTGAACCATAAGGGCTAGAAACGAAATTCTTTTTTCCTCTGATTCCTTGGCTCAAGACAATTCGATTGCACCCTATGACGTCATTTTCCGTCATAATAATTTTCCCGCCATTTTTAATTAACCGAAAAACCTACTTTTGCGAACTCGTCCTAGACGGTTCATCCGATTTGCACGAAAATTGAACCAGATCATCTTCAGACCATGCTGACAAAAAAACTTGCAAATCAAGTTGATTTGTCAAATCATTTGCGATAAACGCGCAAACAAATTTTACGTAGCGGTTGCAAAAGCACTCTTAAGGCAATATCTCCGCAACGCTTTATCGTATTCAAACCAAACTTGGTACATGTCATCACAAGCATGACTTGAGGCAACATGCAGTGTTTCGGCGCAGCGCCACCTACTGGTCCGGAGATACAAAAAATGGCTGTTTTTGCTTATAACTTTTGAACCATTTGTCCAAAAATCATAAAAGTTGTCTCGTTAGATTCAGGACGGCATGCCGAGTCGTCTGATATTCAATTTTACCATATCGGCCATTTTGGCTGTCGGCCATTTTGAATTATGTGCTAAAATGCTATATTTTACAAATGCATTAGTGTATTGTTACTAAACTCGGTATGTGACTTCCACTCCATGCCCTGAAGGTACTCAAAAAGTTTTGGGGCAGTGCCACCTTGTGGTCAAAAGTTATAACAAACTTGACAAAAATGCTAATAACTTTTGATTTAATTAGCTTAGTATAATGAAACTGGTCATAATACATTCATTGGCTCATGCCGATTCAATTGCATCCTATGACGTCATTTTCGGTTATGATAATTTCCCCGCCATATTTAATTTTCCAAAAAACCTACTTTTGCAAACTCGTCCTAGACGGTTTGTCCGATTTGCACGAAAATTGAACCAGATCATCTTCAGACCATGCTGACAAAAAATCTTGCAAATCAAGTTGATTCGTCAAATCGTTTTTGATAAACGTGCACACAAATTTTACGTAGCGGTTGCAAAAACACTCATAAGGCTATATCTCTACAATGCTTTATCGTGTTCAATCCAAACTTGGTACATGTCATCACAAGCATGACTTGAGGCAACAAGCAGTGTTTCGGCGCAGCGCCACCTACTGGTCCGGAGATAAAAAAATGGCTGTTTTTGCTTATAACTTTTGAACTGTTTGTCGAAAAATCATAAAAGTTGTCTCGTTAGATTCAGGACGGTATTCAGAGTTGTCTGATATTCAATTTTACCATATCGGCCATTTTGGCTCTCGGCCATTTTGAATTATGTGCTAAAATACTATATTTTACAAACGCATTAGTCGATCGTTACGAAACTTGGTATGGGTCTTCCGCACCATGCTTTGAAGGTACTCAAAAAGTTTTGGGGCAGTGCCACCTTGTGGTCAGAGGTTATAACAAAATTTATAAACATGCTAATAACTTTTGATTAAATTAGCCTAGTTTAATGAAACTGGTCATAATACATTTATTGGCTCATGCCGAGAACATAGATACTAATTTTGCCATATTTGGTCAAACATCCTGTCCTCAATGTTCTTATTTGATCAAAACCTACTTTTTCAAACTCATCCTAGACCGTTTATCCAATTTCCACCAAAATCGAATCGTATCATCTTCAGACTGTGTCAACAAAAAGTTAGGGATTTTGCATCAATAGATGAAACCGTTTTTGTAAACCGCAGCGATGAAATTGAGCCATGATGCCAAAATGACTCTTGAGGCTGTATCTCTGCAATGCTTTGACATATTGGCATCAAACTTTGCATGTGTCATTGTTCCCTTATTCTGACCACAGCACATCAATTTCGTAACTGTGCCACCTATTGGTCAAAAGTGATAAACCATTAACTTATATTATCAGTGACTCTATATATGATATTTCAGCCATTTTGCCTAATCTTCTTAAACTGTATAATTGTTAATTGTTGCAGTTGGTCTGACACTCTCAGACTACAATGCATTTTTCAGCCTTTTGCCTAAAATCATCTTAAAACGTGATTAATTGCTCATTGCTCCAGTTGATCTGACACTGCCAGCCATTTTGGCATGTCTTGTCTTCTTCTTTGCGCTTGGCCCCGGTATTGCTGCTTGCAGCTATATTTAGGGGCCAAGCACCGAAGGTGCGAAGGCACCTATTGAAACCGTTCCCGTTCCTATTATTATTATTATTCTTCCTTCTTCTTCTTCTTCTTCCGCCACGAAGTCTATGGCAGCACATAGAACCGAATGGTAAAAAGTTGTGAAATTTGGCACACAGATAGAGGACAGTCTGAAAAGTCTCCATAGCAAATTTGGAGTCTCTAACTCAATCGCTCTAGCGCCACCATCAGTCCAAAATTTGACTCATGTTTATGCTGATAACTTTTTAACCATAAGGGCTAGAAACAAAATTCTTTTTTCCTCCGAATCCTTTGCTCAAGCCGATTCGATTGCACCCTATGACGTCATTTTCCGTCATAATAATTTTCCCGCCATTTTGAATTTTCCGAAAAACCTACTTTTGCGAACTCGTCCTAGACGGTTCATCCGTTTTGCACAAAAATTGAACCAGATCATCTTCAGACCATGCTGACAAAAAATCTTGCAAATCAAGTTGATTCGTTAATTCGTTTTTGATAAACGCGCAAACAAATTTTATGTACCGGTTGCAAAAACACACTTAAGGCAATATCTCCACAACGCTTTATCGTATTCAAACCAAACTTGGTACATGTCATCACAAGCATGATTTGAGGCAACGTGCAGCGTTTCGGCGCAGTGCCATCTACTGGTCTAGAGATACAAAAAATTGCTATTTTTGCTTATAACTTCTGAACTGTTTGTTCAAAAATCATAAAAGTGGTCTCGTTAGATTCAGGACGTCATGTCGAGTCGTCTGATATCCAATTTTACCATATCGGCCATTTTGGCTGTCGGCCATTTTGAATTATGTGCTAAAATGCTGTATTTTATGATCGCATGAACGGATTGTTACAAAACTCAGTATGGGTCATCAGCACGATGTCCTGAAGTAGCCTGAGAAGTTTCGAAACAGCGCCACCTAGTGGATAATTTTTTTTTCCAAATGCTTATAACTCTGGGTGAAATTGACTTATTTTCATGGGAGTCACTTTTTTTGTCTCCTGAATCCTCACCGAGTCCAACAATACCAGACTTGCTAGGTTTCGGCATACGGTTTGTGCAGCGTTGTAATTTAGCGCTTTAAAAACATTAGCTGATATCTTCAAAACCGCTAGTCCGATCGAGACGAAACCAGCGTCAGAAGTTCGGAAACATAGGTCGATAGCTATATGCTAATGCCCAAATGTCAAAATATTGATAGTAAGGGGGTGTAAAATCCAATCAAAGTCAGGTGTCAGTCATTTTTCATGTGTTTTATCATATAAATGTCTATAACTCCAAAACGAAATGAGACATTTTCACCACAATTGACACAGACATGTATGGGCTCACTCCGAGGACACATAAAAGAAATGGTAGGATTGTGCCACTTGGTGGCGCTATAATAGAACAAAACATGAAATTCCCATTGACTACAATGCAGTATTATGATATAAAATGCTATACTTTACAAATAAATTGTTGTATCATTACGAAACTTGGTATGTGCCATCAGCACCATGCCTTAAGGTACAGCACCGCCATGTGGTCCATCTTTATAATGAAAAGGCCTCTTGAGGCGAGATCTCTGCAATGACATATTGACACTATATTGACACCCTGCTTTGATATATTGACACCAATCTTTGCATGTGTCATTGTTCCCTTATTCTGACCACACCACATCAATTTCTAAACTGTGCCACCTATTGGTTGAAAGTGATAAATCATTAAATCATTATTATTGACTGTATTTATCATTTTACAGCTATTTTTCCTAAAATCACCTTAATAAGTCTTTAATTGCTCATTGCTGCAGTTGATCTGACACTGCCAGCCATTTTGGCATGTCTTGTCTTCTTCTTTGCGCTTGGCCCCGGTATTGCTGCTTGCAGCTATATTTAGGGGCCAAGCACCGAAGGTGCGAAGGCACCTATTGAAACCGTTCCCGTTCCTATTATTATTATTATTCTTCCTTCTTCTTCTTCTTCTTCCGCCACGAAGTCTATGGCAGCCCATAGAACCGAATGGTAAAAAGTTGTGAAATTTGGCACACAGATAGAGGACAGTCTGAAAAGTCTCCATAGCAAATTTGGAGTCTCTAACTCAATCGCTCTAGCGCCACCATCAGTCCAAAATTTGACTCATGTTTATGCTGATAACTTTTTAACCATAAGGGCTAGAAACAAAATTCTTTTTTCCTCCGAATCCTTTGCTCAAGCCGATTCGATTGCACCCTATGACGTCATTTTCCGTCATAATAATTTTCCCGCCATTTTGAATTTTCCGAAAAACCTACTTTTGCGAACTCGTCCTAGACGGTTCATCCGTTTTGCACAAAAATTGAACCAGATCATCTTCAGACCATGCTGACAAAAAATCTTGCAAATCAAGTTGATTCGTTAATTCGTTTTTGATAAACGCGCAAACAAATTTTATGTACCGGTTGCAAAAACACACTTAAGGCAATATCTCCACAACGCTTTATCGTATTCAAACCAAACTTGGTACATGTCATCACAAGCATGATTTGAGGCAACGTGCAGCGTTTCGGCGCAGTGCCATCTACTGGTCTAGAGATACAAAAAATTGCTATTTTTGCTTATAACTTCTGAACTGTTTGTTCAAAAATCATAAAAGTGGTCTCGTTAGATTCAGGACGTCATGTCGAGTCGTCTGATATCCAATTTTACCATATCGGCCATTTTGGCTGTCGGCCATTTTGAATTATGTGCTAAAATGCTGTATTTTATGATCGCATGAACGGATTGTTACAAAACTCAGTATGGGTCATCAGCACAATGTCCTGAAGTAGCCTGAGAAGTTTCGAAACAGCGCCACCTAGTGGATAATTTTTTTTTTCAAATGCTTATAACTCTGGGTGAAATTGACTTATTTTCATGGGAGTCACTTTTTTTGTCTCCTGAATCCTCACCGAGTCCAACAATACCAGACTTGCTAGGTTTCGGCATACGGTTTGTGCAGCGTTGTAATTTAGCGCTTTAAAAACATTAGCTGATATCTTCAAAACCGCTAGTCCGATCGAGACGAAACCAGCGTCAGAAGTTCGGAAACATAGGTCGATAGCTATACGCTAATGCCCAAATGTCAAAATATTGATAGTAAGGGGGTGTAAAATCCAATCAAAGTCAGGTGTCAGTCATTTTTCATGTGTTTTATCATATAAATGTCTATAACTCCAAAACGAAATGAGATATTTTCACCACAATTGACACAGACATGTATGGGCTCACTCCGAGGACACATAAAAGAAATGGTAGGATTGTGCCACTTGGTGGCGCTATAATAGAACAAAACATGAAATTCCCATTGACTACAATGCAGTATTATGATATAAAATGCTATACTTTACAAATAAATTGTTGTATCATTACGAAACTTGGTATGTGCCATCAGCACCATGCCTTTAAGGTACAGCACCGCCATGTGGTCCATCTTTATAATGAAAAGGCCTCTTGAGGCGAGATCTCTGCAATGACATATTGACACTATATTGACACCCTGCTTTGATATATTGACACCAATCTTTGCATGTGTCATTGTTCCCTTATTCTGACCACACCACATCAATTTCTAAACTGTGCCACCTATTGGTTGAAAGTGATAAATCATTAAATCATTATTATTGACTGTATTTATCATTTTACAGCTATTTTTCCTAAAATCACCTTAATAAGTCTTTAATTGCTCATTGCTGCAGTTGATCTGACACTGCCAGCCATTTTGGCATGTCTTGTCTTCTTCTTTGCGCTTGGCCCCGGTATTGCTGCTTGCAGCTATATTTAGGGGCCAAGCACCGAAGGTGCGAAGGCACCTATTGAAACCGTTCCCGTTCCTATTATTATTATTATTCTTCCTTCTTCTTCTTCTTCTTCCGCCACGAAGTCTATGGCAGCCCATAGAACCGAATGGTAAAAAGTTGTGAAATTTGGCACACAGATAGAGGACAGTCTGAAAAGTCTCCATAGCAAATTTGGAGTCTCTAACTCAATCGCTCTAGCGCCACCATCAGTCCAAAATTTGACTCATGTTTATGCTGATAACTTTTTAACCATAAGGGCTAGAAACAAAATTCTTTTTTCCTCCGAATCCTTTGCTCAAGCCGATTCGATTGCACCCTATGACGTCATTTTCCGTCATAATAATTTTCCCGCCATTTTGAATTTTCCGAAAAACCTACTTTTGCGAACTCGTCCTAGACGGTTCATCCGTTTTGCACAAAAATTGAACCAGATCATCTTCAGACCATGCTGACAAAAAATCTTGCAAATCAAGTTGATTCGTTAATTCGTTTTTGATAAACGCGCAAACAAATTTTATGTACCGGTTGCAAAAACACACTTAAGGCAATATCTCCACAACGCTTTATCGTATTCAAACCAAACTTGGTACATGTCATCACAAGCATGATTTGAGGCAACGTGCAGCGTTTCGGCGCAGTGCCATCTACTGGTCTAGAGATACAAAAAATGGCTATTTTTGCTTATAACTTCTGAACTGTTTGTTCAAAAATCATAAAAGTGGTCTCGTTAGATTCAGGACGTCATGTCGAGTCGTCTGATATCCAATTTTACCATATCGGCCATTTTGGCTGTCGGCCATTTTGAATTATGTGCTAAAATGCTGTATTTTATGATCGCATGAACGGATTGTTACAAAACTCAGTATGGGTCATCAGCACGATGTCCTGAAGTAGCCTGAGAAGTTTCGAAACAGCGCCACCTAGTGGATAATTTTTTTTTCCAAATGCTTATAACTCTGGGTGAAATTGACTTATTTTCATGGGAGTCACTTTTTTTGTCTCCTGAATCCTCACCGAGTCCAACAATACCAGACTTGCTAGGTTTCGGCATACGGTTTGTGCAGCGTTGTAATTTAGCGCTTTAAAAACATTAGCTGATATCTTCAAAACCGCTAGTCCGATCGAGACGAAACCAGCGTCAGAAGTTCGGAAACATAGGTCGATAGCTATACACTAATGCCCAAATGTCAAAATATTGATAGTAAGGGGGTGTAAAATCCAATCAAAGTCAGGTGTCAGTCATTTTTCATGTGTTTTATCATATAAATGTCTATAACTCCAAAACGAAATGAGATATTTTCACCACAATTGACACAGACATGTATGGGCTCACTCCGAGGACACATAAAAGAAATGGTAGGATTGTGCCACTTGGTGGCGCTATAATAGAACAAAACATGAAATTCCCATTGACTACAATGCAGTATTATGATATAAAATGCTATACTTTACAAATAAATTGTTGTATCATTACGAAACTTGGTATGTGCCATCAGCACCATGCCTTTAAGGTACAGCACCGCCATGTGGTCCATCTTTATAATGAAAAGGCCTCTTGAGGCGAGATCTCTGCAATGACATATTGACACTATATTGACACCCTGCTTTGATATATTGACACCAATCTTTGCATGTGTCATTGTTCCCTTATTCTGACCACACCACATCAATTTCTAAACTGTGCCACCTATTGGTTGAAAGTGATAAATCATTAAATCATTATTATTGACTGTATTTATCATTTTACAGCTATTTTTCCTAAAATCACCTTAATAAGTCTTTAATTGCTCATTGCTGCAGTTGATCTGACACTGCCAGCCATTTTGGCATGTCTTGTCTTCTTCTTTGCGCTTGGCCCCGGTATTGCTGCTTGCAGCTATATTTATTATTATTATTCTTCCTTCTTCTTCTTCTTCTTCCGCCACGAAGTCTATGGCAGCCCATAGAACCGAATGGTAAAAAGTTGTGAAATTTGGCACACAGATAGAGGACAGTCTGAAAAGTCTCCATAGCAAATTTGGAGTCTCTAACTCAATCGCTCTAGCGCCACCATCAGTCCAAAATTTGACTCATGTTTATGCTGATAACTTTTTAACCAAAAGGGCTAGAAACAAAATTCTTTTTTCCTCCGAATCCTTTGCTCAAGCCGATTCGATTGCACCCTATGACGTCATTTTCCGTCATAATAATTTTCCCGCCATTTTGAATTTTCCGAAAAACCTACTTTTGCGAACTCGTCCTAGACGGTTCATCCGTTTTGCACAAAAATTGAACCAGATCATCTTCAGACCATGCTGACAAAAAATCTTGCAAATCAAGTTGATTCGTTAATTCGTTTTTGATAAACGCGCAAACAAATTTTATGTACCGGTTGCAAAAACACACTTAAGGCAATATCTCCACAACGCTTTATCGTATTCAAACCAAACTTGGTACATGTCATCACAAGCATGATTTGAGGCAACGTGCAGCGTTTCGGCGCAGTGCCATCTACTGGTCTAGAGATACAAAAAATGGCTATTTTTGCTTATAACTTCTGAACTGTTTGTTCAAAAATCATAAAAGTGGTCTCGTTAGATTCAGGACGTCATGTCGAGTCGTCTGATATCCAATTTTACCATATCGGCCATTTTGGCTGTCGGCCATTTTGAATTATGTGCTAAAATGCTGTATTTTATGATCGCATGAACGGATTGTTACAAAACTCAGTATGGGTCATCAGCACGATGTCCTGAAGTAGCCTGAGAAGTTTCGAAACAGCGCCACCTAGTGGATAATTTTTTTTCCCAAATGCTTATAACTCTGGGTGAAATTGACTTATTTTCATGGGAGTCACTTTTTTTGTCTCCTGAATCCTCACCGAGTCCAACAATACCAGACTTGCTAGGTTTCGGCATACGGTTTGTGCAGCGTTGTAATTTAGCGCTTTAAAAACATTAGCTGATATCTTCAAAACCGCTAGTCCGATCGAGACGAAACCAGCGTCAGAAGTTCGGAAACATAGGTCGATAGCTATACGCTAATGCCCAAATGTCAAAATATTGATAGTAAGGGGGTGTAAAATCCAATCAAAGTCAGGTGTCAGTCATTTTTCATGTGTTTTATCATATAAATGTCTATAACTCCAAAACGAAATGAGATATTTTCACCACAATTGACACAGACATGTATGGGCTCACTCCGAGGACACATAAAAGAAATGGTAGGATTGTGCCACTTGGTGGCGCTATAATAGAACAAAACATGAAATTCCCATTGACTACAATGCAGTATTATGATATAAAATGCTATACTTTACAAATAAATTGTTGTATCATTACGAAACTTGGTATGTGCCATCAGCACCATGCCTTTAAGGTACAGCACCGCCATGTGGTCCATCTTTATAATGAAAAGGCCTCTTGAGGCGAGATCTCTGCAATGACATATTGACACTATATTGACACCCTGCTTTGATATATTGACACCAATCTTTGCATGTGTCATTGTTCCCTTATTCTGACCACACCACATCAATTTCTAAACTGTGCCACCTATTGGTTGAAAGTGATAAATCATTAAATCATTATTATTGACTGTATTTATCATTTTACAGCTATTTTTCCTAAAATCACCTTAATAAGTCTTTAATTGCTCATTGCTGCAGTTGATCTGACACTGCCAGCCATTTTGGCATGTCTTGTCTTCTTCTTTGCGCTTGGCCCCGGTATTGCTGCTTGCAGCTATATTTATTATTCTTCTTCTTCTTCTTCTTCTTCTTCTTCTTCTTCTTCCGCCACGAAGTCTATGACAGCCCATAGAACCGTATGGTAAAAAGTTATGAAATTTGGCACACTAATAGAGGACAGTCTGAAATGTCACCATATCAAATTTTGAGTCTCTAACTCAATCCCTCTAGCGCCACCATCAGTCCAAAATTAGACTCATGTTTATGCTAATAACTTTTGAACCATAAGGGCTAGAAACGAAATTCTTTTTTCCTCTGATTCCTTGGCTCAAGACAATTCGATTGCACCCTATGACGTCATTTTCCGTCATAATAATTTTCCCGCCATTTTTAATTAACCGAAAAACCTACTTTTGCGAACTCGTCCTAGACGGTTCATCCGATTTGCACGAAAATTGAACCAGATCATCTTCAGACCATGTTGACAAAAAATCTTGCAAATCAAGTTGATTCGTCAAATCATTTGCGATAAACGCGCCAACAAATTTTACTTAGCGGTTGCAAAAGCACTCTTAAGGCAATATCTCCGCAACGCTTTATCGTATTCAAACCAAACTTGGTACATGTCATCACAAGCATGACATGAGGCAACATGCATTGTTTCGGCGCAGCGCCACCTACTGGTCCGGAGATACAAAAAATGGCTGTTTTTGCTTATAACTTTTGAACCGTTTGTCCAAAAATCATAAAAGTGGTCTCGTTAGATTCAGGACGGCATGCCGAGTCGTCTGATATTCAATTTTACCATATCGGCCATTTTGGCTGTCGGCCATTTTGAATTATGTGCTAAAATGCTATATTTTACAAATGCATTAGTGTATTGTTACTAAACTCGGTATGTGACTTCCACTCCGTGCCCTGAAGGTACTCAAAAAGTTTTGGGGCAGTGCCACCTTGTGGTCAAAAGTTATAACAAACTTGACATAAATGCTAATAACTTTTGATTTAATTAGCTTAGTATAATGAAACTGGTCATAATACATTCATTGGCTCATGCCGATTCAATTGCATCCTATGACGTCATTTTCGGTTATGATAATTTCCCCGCCATATTTAATTTTCCAAAAAACCTACTTTTGCGAACTCGTCCTAGACGGTTTGTCCGATTTGCACGAAAATTGAACCAGATCATCTTCAGACCATGCTGACAAAAAATCTTGCAAATCAAGTTGATTCGTCAAATCGTTTTTGATAAACGTGCACACAAATTTTACGTAGCGGTTGCAAAAACACTCATAAGGCTATATCTCTACAATGCTTTATCGTGTTCAATCCAAACTTGGTACATGTCATCACAAGCATGACTTGAGGCAACATGCAGTGTTTCGGCGCAGCGCCACCTACTGGTCCGGAGATAAAAAAATGGCTGTTTTTGCTTATAACTTTTGAACTGTTTGTCCAAAAATCATAAAAGTTGTCTCGTTAGATTCAGGACGGTATTCAGAGTTGTCTGATATTCAATTTTACCATATCGGCCATTTTGGCTCTCGGCCATTTTGAATTATGTGCTAAAATACTATATTTTACAAAAGCATTAGTCTATCGTTACGAAACTTGGTATGGGTCTTCCGCACCATGCTTTGAAGGTACTCAAAAAGTTTTGGGGCAGTGCCACCTTGTGGTCAGAGGTTATAACAAAATTTATAAACATGCTAATAACTTTTGATTAAATTAGCCTAGTTTAATGAAACTGGTCATAATACATTTATTGGCTCATGCCGAGAACATAGATACTAATTTTGCCATATTTGGTCAAACATCCTGTCCTCAATGTTCTTATTTGATCAAAACCTACTTTTTCAAACTCATCCTAGACCGTTTATCCAATTTCCACCAAAATCGAATCGTATCATCTTCAGACTGTGTCAACAAAAAGTTAGGGATTTTGCATCAATAGATGAAACCGTTTTTGTAAACCGCAGCGACGAAATTGAGCCATGATGCCAAAATGACTCTTGAGGCTGTATCTCTGCAATGCTTTGACATATTGGCATCAAACTTTGCATGTGTCATTGTTCCCTTATTCTGACCACAGCACATCAATTTCGTAACTGTGCCACCTATTGGTCAAAAGTGATAAACCATTAACTTATATTATCAGTGACTCTATATATGTTATTTCAGCCATTTTGCCTAATCTTCTTAAACTGTATAATTGTTAATTGTTGCAGTTGGTCTGACACTCTCAGACTACAATGCATTTTTCAGCCTTTTGCCTAAAATCATCTTAAAACGTGATTAATTGCTCATTGCTCCAGTTGATCTGACACTGCCAGCCATTTTGGCATGTTTTGTCTTCTTCTTTGCGCTTGGCCCCGGTATTGCTGCTTGTTCTTCCTTCTTCTTCTTCTTCTTCCGCCACGAAGTCTATGGCAGCACATAGAACCGAATGGTAAAAAGTTGTGAAATTTGGCACACAGATAGAGGACAGTCTGAAAAGTCTCCATAGCAAATTTGGAGTCTCTAACTCAATCGCTCTAGCGCCACCATCAGTCCAAAATTTGACTCATGTTTATGCTGATAACTTTTTAACCATAAGGGCTAGAAACAAAATTCTTTTTTCCTCCGAATCCTTTGCTCAAGCCGATTCGATTGCACCCTATGACGTCATTTTCCGTCATAATAATTTTCCCGCCATTTTGAATTTTCCGAAAAACCTACTTTTGCGAACTCGTCCTAGACGGTTCATCCGTTTTGCACAAAAATTGAACCAGATCATCTTCAGACCATGCTGACAAAAAATCTTGCAAATCAAGTTGATTCGTTAATTCGTTTTTGATAAACGCGCAAACAAATTTTATGTACCGGTTGCAAAAACACACTTAAGGCAATATCTCCACAACGCTTTATCGTATTCAAACCAAACTTGGTACATGTCATCACAAGCATGATTTGAGGCAACGTGCAGCGTTTCGGCGCAGTGCCATCTACTGGTCTAGAGATACAAAAAATTGCTATTTTTGCTTATAACTTCTGAACTGTTTGTTCAAAAATCATAAAAGTGGTCTCGTTAGATTCAGGACGTCATGTCGAGTCGTCTGATATCCAATTTTACCATATCGGCCATTTTGGCTGTCGGCCATTTTGAATTATGTGCTAAAATGCTGTATTTTATGATCGCATGAACGGATTGTTACAAAACTCAGTATGGGTCATCAGCACGATGTCCTGAAGTAGCCTGAGAAGTTTCGAAACAGCGCCACCTAGTGGATAATTTTTTTTTCCAAATGCTTATAACTCTGGGTGAAATTGACTTATTTTCATGGGAGTCACTTTTTTTGTCTCCTGAATCCTCACCGAGTCCAACAATACCAGACTTGCTAGGTTTCGGCATACGGTTTGTGCAGCGTTGTAATTTAGCGCTTTAAAAACATTAGCTGATATCTTCAAAACCGCTAGTCCGATCGAGACGAAACCAGCGTCAGAAGTTCGGAAACATAGGTCGATAGCTATATGCTAATGCCCAAATGTCAAAATATTGATAGTAAGGGGGTGTAAAATCCAATCAAAGTCAGGTGTCAGTCATTTTTCATGTGTTTTATCATATAAATGTCTATAACTCCAAAACGAAATGAGATATTTTCACCACAATTGACACAGACATGTATGGGCTCACTCCGAGGACACATAAAAGAAATGGTAGGATTGTGCCACTTGGTGGCGCTATAATAGAACAAAACATGAAATTCCCATTGACTACAATGCAGTATTATGATATAAAATGCTATACTTTACAAATAAATTGTTGTATCATTACGAAACTTGGTATGTGCCATCAGCACCATGCCTTTAAGGTACAGCACCGCCATGTGGTCCATCTTTATAATGAAAAGGCCTCTTGAGGCGAGATCTCTGCAATGACATATTGACACTATATTGACACCCTGCTTTGATATATTGACACCAATCTTTGCATGTGTCATTGTTCCCTTATTCTGACCACACCACATCAATTTCTAAACTGTGCCACCTATTGGTTGAAAGTGATAAATCATTAAATCATTATTATTGACTGTATTTATCATTTTACAGCTATTTTTCCTAAAATCACCTTAATAAGTCTTTAATTGCTCATTGCTGCAGTTGATCTGACACTGCCAGCCATTTTGGCATGTCTTGTCTTCTTCTTTGCGCTTGGCCCCGGTATTGCTGCTTGCAGCTATATTTCTTCTTCTTCTTCTTCCGCCACGAAGTCTATGGCAGCCCATAGAACCGTATGGTAAAAAGTTATGAAATTTGGCACACTAATAGAGGACAGTCTGAAATGTCACCATAGCAAATTTTGAGTCTCTAACTCAATCTCTCTAGCGCCACCATCAGTCCAAAATTAGACTCATGTTTATGCTAATAACTTTTGAACCATAAGGGCTAGAAACGAAATTCTTTTTTCCTCTGATTCCTTGGCTCAAGTCAATTCGATTGCACCCTATGACGTCATTTTCCGTCATAATAATTTTCCCGCCATTTTTAATTAACCGAAAAACCTACTTTTGCGAACTCGTCCTAGACGGTTCATCCGATTTGCACGAAAATTGAACCAGATCATCTTCAGACCATGCTGACAAAAAATCTTGCAAATCAAGTTGATTCGTCAAATCATTTGCGATAAACGCGCAAACAAATTTTACGTAGCGGTTGCAAAAGCACTCTTAAGGCAATATCTCCGCAACGCTTTATCGTATTCAAACCAAACTTGGTACATGTCATCACAAGCATGACTTGAGGCAACATGCAGTGTTTCGGCGCAGCGCCACCTACTGGTCCGGAGATACAAAAAATGGCTGTTTTTGCTTATAACTTTTGAACCGTTTGTCCAAAAATCATAAAAGTGGTCTCGTTAGATTCAGGACGGCATGCCGAGTCGTCTGATATTCAATTTTACCATATCGGCCATTTTGGATGTCGGCCATTTTGAATTATGTGCTAAAATGCTATATTTTACAAATGCATTAGTGTATTGTTACTAAACTCGGTATGTGACTTCCACTCCATGCCCTGAAGGTACTCAAAAAGTTTTGGGGCAGTGCCACCTTGTGGTCAAAAGTTATAACAAACTTGACAAAAATGCTAATAACTTTTGATTTAATTAGCTTAGTATAATGAAACTGGTCATAATACATTCATTGGCTCATGCCGATTCAATTGCATCCTATGACGTCATTTTCGGTTATGATAATTTCCCCGCCATATTTAATTTTCCAAAAAACCTACTTTTGCGAACTCGTCCTAGACGGTTTGTCCGATTTGCACGAAAATTGAACCAGATCATCTTCAGACCATGCTGACAAAAAATCTTGCAAATCAAGTTGATTCGTCAAATCGTTTTTGATAAACGTGCACACAAATTTTACGTAGCGGTTGCAAAAACACTCATAAGGCTATATCTCTACAATGCTTTATCGTGTTCAATCCAAACTTGGTACATGTCATCACAAGCATGACTTGAGGCAACATGCAGTGTTTCGGCGCAGCGCCACCTACTGGTCCGGAGATACAAAAAATGGCTGTTTTTGCTTATAACTTTTGAACTGTTTGTCCAAAAATCATAAAAGTTGTCTCGTTAGATTCAGGACGGTATTCAGAGTTGTCTGATATTCAATTTTACCATATCGGCCATTTTGGCTCTCGGCCATTTTGAATTATGTGCTAAAATACTATATTTTACAAACGCATTAGTCTATCGTTACGAAACTTGGTATGGGTCTTCCGCACCATGCTTTGAAGGTACTCAAAAAGTTTTGGGGCAGTGCCACCTTGTGGTCAGAGGTTATAACAAAATTTATAAACATGCTAATAACTTTTGATTAAATTAGCCTAGTTTAATGAAACTGGTCATAATACATTTATTGGCTCATGCCGAGAACATAGATACTAATTTTGCCATATTTGGTCAAACATCCTGTCCTCAATGTTCTTATTTGATCAAAACCTACTTTTTCAAACTCATCCTAGACCGTTTATCCAATTTCCACCAAAATCGAATCGTATCATCTTCAGACTGTGTCAACAAAAAGTTAGGGATTTTGCATCAATAGATGAAACCGTTTTTGTAAACCGCAGCGACGAAATTGAGCCATGATGCCAAAATGACTCTTGAGGCTGTATCTCTGCAATGCTTTGACATATTGGCATCAAACTTTGCATGTGTCATTGTTCCCTTATTCTGACCACAGCACATCAATTTCGTAACTGTGCCACCTATTGGTCAAAAGTGATAAACCATTAACTTATATTATCAGTGACTCTATATATGATATTTCAGCCATTTTGCCTAATCTTCTTAAACTGTATAATTGTTAATTGTTGCAGTTGGTCTGACACTCTCAGACTACAATGCATTTTTCAGCCTTTTGCCTAAAATCATCTTAAAACGTGATTAATTGCTCATTGCTCCAGTTGATCTGACACTGCCAGCCATTTTGGCATGTCTTGTCTTCTTTTTTGCGCTTGGCCCCGGTATTGCTGCTTGCAGCTATATTTATTATTATTATTATTATTATAAAAACTGCCTTATATGCAATTGCATACAAAGTTGTTAATTTTAACCGTAATAATAATTTACCAGCTGCCAGGGTTGTATAGTATACAACATAGTTGAGATACTTTTTTCTTTGAGGAAAACAATTGCATGCAGGCCCTAGTACTATATATCCAAATTAATCAATATTGAATTGTCAACTAAATCAAATTAAAATCAAAATCAAATTGCGGCCCCACTATATATTAGGTGGCCTTAACTACTATGTACTTACATCAAAAAATAAGTACAATGTACTTACTGTGTTCATATTGTATTGCAAAACACCTTTGCTGATATTGAAGTGGGATACAGGTAAAGTTAGGGACAGGTGTGGTAGTATGGGTAAGTTTAAGGGTAGGGTTAGGTGTAAGGGAAGAGTCAACAGTGTAATTACAAATGTAATTACAGAAATTAATTACAGATGTAATTACATGAAGGTATTTTTAAAAATGTAAATACAATGTAAAAACATGTATGTACACAATAAGTGCAATGTATAAAATGATTAATTAAAATGTTAGTACATAGTAGTTAAGGCCACCTAATATAAAGTGGGTCCCAAATTGCATAATTCATTAATTCCCTTAATTGTGTTTTTTCCCTCGCAATTGTGTTCACATCTTGCAATTCTGACTTGTTTTCCTCAGAATTGAGATATAAACTCACGATTGCGAGTTATAAAGTTAGATCTGCAATAAATTTGAAATTCTAAGAAATAAGGTCGCAATTCTGACTTTATTTCTCAGAATTGCAAAATATAAACTTATAACAATTGCGAGTTATGAAGTCAGATATGTGAGCTGACTTTTTTTCTACTTTTCTCTTTTTAACTCACAATGAGGAAAAACGTCATAATAATAGGATATAAACTCACAACTGCAAAAAATAAATAATAATAATAATAAATAAAAAATAGTGAGATTAAAAAGTCACAATTATCGTGTTTTTTTTGTGTGTGTGTTTTTTTTTTTATTCCATGGTGGAAAATAAATGTCTCTGTCATCTCTGATTGGCTGAAAAGACATTAGAGAGAAGCATTAACGGAAGCAATCATCGCCTCATCGGCATGTAATGTAGCATTCCATACCGGATTCAGCATGCTTTGCTCACCACACAGGGATGGAAACTATCTGACAACGTAAAGTTGCTTGTCACGGCAGAGGGTTATGTGCTGTGGCACGCTGTGGCAGTTTGATGTGTAGGTGTCCTTTGGGTGTAACTCAGGGTAAGATCAGTGTGAATGATAACAAACACTCACATTTTCTCCCAGTGTAATAGAATCTCATGTGAGTGATTACACTGTCATTGGGACCAAGATTAAAGTAAAGGTCAGTGAAAGAGTTATATTACGAACATCACAATCACCTTAGCCATATATCACCAAAAGAAAGGACAGTGACTTGTGTATTTTTAACAGATACAGCATCTAATATAATGTGTATGCGGTAAGTATTCAGAGTCAGACTGCACGTCTGTCAGAGATCAGGGGTCAGGCTGATGAGAGGAAGCAAGCAAAAGTTATTTAGAGCTATTGAAACATGAACAAGCTTTTGTTATTCTGCTGTAGTACATGCAAGTAAAAGAGAAGAAATACAAACTGACTTGCAGATCACAAATTAAATGTTTTCATTTATTTTAAAAATAGCTTTTTTATTTATATGGCATTATACAGGATAATATAATTATAAAATAATTCATAATGTCTTACAATGCAACATATCATCAGGTGTATTATTACCACAGTTAAAATAAACAATAATTCATACTTAAGTTATTTCAAAAGAAAAAATTCAATCAAAAATCCTGACTCAAGATCCAATCAATTCCTGAATGATAAAATATACAGTATATACATATTGACATAATGTGACATCCTCTCCTCGCAAAAAATTCAAAACTTTTTTATCATTACGTATTATGCATTATTATGCAGTTTTATTGGATAATATTTGTACAATTTGAAATTGGTCACACTTACAATTAAAAGAATCAGAGAAGGAAAAAACAATGAATAGCTTCTTCATAGTCTGCAGAAGTTATAATGTGCACACCTCACTTAGTACACACAATGCCAGTACCAACACAAGACTTACTGTGCTTATTATTTATGATATGATTATAGTTCAAAGTATTTTGGCTTCATGGGTGTATTGTGGAGTGTAGTCGGTTGGAGTAATATTCACACTTCCTGTAGCTCAGCCTGTCTCTCTGTAACCCACACAGCTGTAGGAGTATTTTAGCACTAATGCAGCAAGCATAAATATATTACAGTCTCATCATCTCGCCATTTATACAGGTGTCACCGTCTGACTTGATTTCCAGAGAGCGCAAGTTTTACTTTGCCAGGCGATTGAAGTCGCAACATTATTATAAGAGCAAAATGTATTCATGATAGCAGAAGTCCAACTGGCCCCTGGGCTTTGTAATATAATACAGGCCCTCTTTATCAAATTTAACAGATTATTGGAAACAGGTTGTACACATGATTTGACCATGACGTGAGGAGGCAGGGCCTGCGGACTTTCTCTTTCTTCTCATTTCCATCCTCTCATATCCCTCTCTATCTCATTCTCTCCTTGGCTGCTCTTTGGATATGATGCTGTATGATTTTTGGAGGATGTCTTAGTAACAAAAGTATGACACGTGCCCTAGGATGATTGTTTTAACACGCTCCTATCACAGATTACCACCAAACACTTATCACAGACCCATTCTGACAAAGCTTAATGGACATTTAAAGGGTTAGTTCACATCAAAAAAAGAAATTATTTTATTATTTATTCACGTCATTCCAAACCCTTTTGACATTTGGCAGTTGTGGCCTAATGGTTAAAGAGTCTGACTTGTAACTCAAAGATTGAGGGTTCGATTCTCAATACCGGCTGAAAATGACTGAGGTGCCCTTGAGCAAGACACCTAACCCCTAATTGCTCCCCGGGTGGTGCAGTGAATGGCTGCCCACTGCTCCTAATGTACGTGCACTAGCTTGGATGGATTAAATGCAGAGGACAAATTCCGCGTATAGGTTACCATATTAGCCTTCATGTCACTTTACTTACTTTCTTCCATGAAACACAAAATATGTACTTACAATGTTCCATACAATGAAAGAAGGCACCAAAAAGGACAAACAAACACCATGAAAGTATTAGATAATTATATTTCTTATTTTACGCTATATTCTAAATCATAAAGACAGTTTTGTCAAGAACTCTCTGAGAAATTGGCATGACAATAGATATTAGCATGGTAATGTCTATGGCAATGCTAATGTATTTAGTCTTGGCGGAATAGATCTAGCAAGTACAGAGACTTGCTACTGCCAATACATCCACAGACATTGCTGTGAGCATGTAAGACATGCTGCTGCTGCTGCTGCACATGTACAGTAACATACATGAAAATAGCTTAACACTAGTGGCCTATTACTATCTGTACCTGTGTTACCTTTGCCAAATGGCTTAACACTAGTGGCCTATGACTATGTGTGCCTGGGCTACCTTGCCAAATAGCTTAACACTAGTGGCTTATTACTATGTGTAGCTGGGCTACCTTGCCAAATAGCTTAACACTTGTGGCCTATTACTATGTGTACCTAGGTTGCCATGCCAAATGGCTTAACACTAGTGGCCTATGACTGTGTGCCTGGGCTACCTTGCGAAATAGCTTAACCCCTACGGGTCTGAGACAGTTTTGGGGCCCGAGCCAGTTTTGGGGCCCTTTAGAAGTTTTGACATGCTCTGACATTTGTGCTTTTTTAGTTGTTTATAAACGTATTAATGGCAAAGGTGTCATTACACTGTATTTAGCACAAACTGGGTACCATAATATGTGAGCAACATGTATGTACATGCTTGTATTTTTGAGAGAATAACGCTTATGTGTGGTTTTTGAAAAAAATAAAATAAAATGTAAGTCACTGAAATAAGGCCAAAAAGTACAATAAGTATGTGAGATTGGATGTTGTTGCCTAGAGTTTTGCTTCAAGGTGCTGTAAAAAAATCATTGCGCCTACTCATTCACATAAAACAATATATTGATTTAAATTTTGTAAGACACTTTTTGTAAGAAACAAAGAACCACATAATGAGTCACATAATGAATGAGCCTTTGAGTCAGGTATGTAAGAAAGAATATGAGGACAAAACAAATATATTTTCTTTTGTTTATTTAGAATAGTAGTTTATTTAGAATATAGTCAGCAATATAAAGTGAGAGCCAAAGGCACAATGTCCTATGTGGGCCAGTATCAGGTCACTATGATTCTCAAATCTGTGAGTTAAAGACGAAAAAAAATATCTGAGGATACTCATAACAGGGTCAACTATTGTGTTAACCTTAATATAATGTCCACTCTTAACAGAAAACATAATTTTTGTCTCATGCACAGGGGCGCAACTACCCAGTGCCAGAGGGGTATGCAGCAACAATTTTGGCGCCCCCCCCAATAATATATATATTATTGTTAATAATATGTATAATATATTATTAACAATGTAAACAAATAAAAAACAGTCATAAATTGACAAACATTAACATTGTGATTGGATTCCAATAAAGAAACGAAAAGAATCTGAATTTTTATAGTTTTTTTTTTATAACGATTCCAAGTATACCGGTTCTCAATGGCCAATACTAGTAACAATGTTGCTACCAAACATTCTAGAGCGCTCTTTAGTTCCTACTAAATTGTAACATGGCGTGACTTTTCACTCGCCCATTTATCTAGTATTGATGGTCATTGCAAAAACTGTCATGCAGATCGGCTGAGGATGGGAACCGTTGATGGTGAATTTAAATTTTACAGTAACTGTAATCATAGCCGCAAGCGAGATGACTGACAGGATGATAGCAGAGGCACAAGCGCAAGATCACTTTTGTTAATAAAAAAAAAAAAAAAAAACACAAACTGAGGGTTCCCCGTAGCCTATATCAGCACGATTGCAAAATGTGATATCAATTTTATACAACAGTTCAATAAACAACAAGTTGTCATTTTTTACATTTTTGCTCTATTTTTCTTTTGTTCTCGAATAATTCACAGTTTTTGAACAGTCGGTTAGAACAAATTAGTTGAATGATTCTAGAATCCACTCACGCCGCCAACTATACTGGCAGTTTTATAGTTTCATAGGCCTGGAATAACTAAAATGTTCCCAACATTTCATATTTCTATAATTAAAATATTATATTTAGAACATAAATCTAAAAATCTCATTACATTATTTAGGCAATTGTAATTACAGTGTAAGTGGATTTTGATAAATGGTAAGATGGATTTTGTTGATACTGATTTCATTTAATTCTTATAACAGCCATAGTGTATTGTGGTAAATAGTGTAATTACTAAAAAAGATGGTCAAAATATGTAACGTTACTTTATAAGAAAATGTGTCTGTGCCCTAAAAAGTGAGCATGCAATTTTGAGAACACCAAGGAAAGAGCACGTTTGTTTCGTCTATTTGGATACTTCAAACACAAGTTTGCACTGCCTGTTTGGTTTACCTGTTTAGCCTACACATTAATAACGTGTGTTTTGTCCGACTCTTAGAGTGAGTTTTTTTTTTTTTTGTTGACCATAAAAGCGCGCATTCTTAACGTGCACTCTGGGGTCACGGAAAATGCGTGTTTTTTAAATAGCAAATCATGCGTCGAGGACGTGCGCTTTGATATAAAAACACATCAGAAACCCGTGTTTTCCTTGACCCCAAAGTGAACGTTAAGAACGCGCATTGTGGTGGTAAATCACGCGTCAAGGACGCACGTTTTGCTGTCAAATCGCATGCTTTTGACGTGTCAATGCGCAATCAGACGCCCGCCCAAGCTTATATAAACACTCTGGCTTGCCATACGGTGCCAAAATTCTAATATGGAATCGTATGAGGGCGCCTACTCTAGCCTGTTAGTCTTCTAAAATGTTATATAATATTGAGGAAATACAGAAATAATTTAGAAACACACAACAGCAGCTACAATAGACAATACAAAAAAAAAATATATATATAAAAAAAAAAAAAAAATATATATATATATATATATATATATATATATATATATATATATATATATATATATATATATATATATATAATTTTTTTTATTTTTTTTTATATACCATCACTTTGGGGCCCCCAAGGTGCTGCAACCCTATACACCGCATATAGCGCATACCCACTTTTTGCGCCACTGCTTATGCATGCATGCATTATTGCACAGCATGTGAACAAATTTTTGTATAGGCCTATTATATTTAAATTATATACAGTACCGGTCAAAAGAATGGACATATTACCATTTTTTATATTTTTGAAAGAAGTCTCATGCTCATCAAGCCAGCATTTATTTGACCAATATATCTATATAAATACTTATGTCATGCAGTAAAATGCAAATTAAAAATCATACAATGCGATTTTCTGGATTTTTCAGACCACTTTAGTAGGTTGAGGTGATAAATTTGACGTGCCCCGTCCCTATCTGATCATATTACCTCATAGTTGAGACCAACTCACTGTGGGACCTCAAAGGGCCTTTGCCACTTCGCGAGTCATTTCGAACTAGAAGTAGGGAGTAATACAAGCACTTTATCTCCCGGTGAAAATTGACGAAGCCTAGCGCCCCTGTTGTACAACTGTCGCTGTTTGTCCTGAGCCTGTAACAAATTCTCCATCGGCAGCCACCCCAAAGTGTGGAGTTTTGTTCGGAGGTCCAGGACATACTGAATTTCGTTTTTGCTCGCTGAAGGTCCGAAGGTTGCTCGCTGACTGGACCACGAATTGCTCCAGCACCACACGGTCGATGATTCTCTCAACGTCGCTTCCATCAGCCATCAGCCACTTGCGGCAGGAGTCCTGGAGCTGTTGCGCAAACGCGAAGGGCCAGCCGGACTCGTCGAGGGTCAGTGTCCGGAACCGCTGGCAGTGTTGTTCCGGGGTCCGGCCGACCCGCTGAAGGATGGCGCGCTTCAGGTCGTCGTAGACCAGGAGATTCTGGACTGGCAGTTGGTGTGCGGCTACCTGCACCTCTCCGGATAACAGCGGCAGGAGCCGCATTGACCAGTCCATCTGGGGCCAACTGCAGACCTCGGCGGACCTCTCGAAGAGGTGGTGCTCCTGGTGAAGCCCGGCGAGTGATTGGACGATGTCCGCAAGTGGCGTTCTTGGTGGAGTCTGCATGCCAGCGGCGATCTTCTTCCCTCCTGGGTTTCGGCACCAGTGTAATGCGGTTCGTAGACTGTAGTGTGCAGGAAGGAAGAAGGCGGGTTCGGCGTGACTGGGACTTGCGGCTTTTATTACTCAGGGTTTTCAGATACAAACATAACAGGCGCACGTGGGCGCAAAAACACAAAAACATTCACTCAAAAAGCTTGTGTAGTCGATCACTCATGTTTCTCTTCAGCTCACTCAGGCAGGCAGCGTGCGCGCAGTCCCAGTCCAACTCTCTCTCTCGTCTCTTCTTTTCTCCTTCTTTTTCGTATTTTACGGCGGTTGGCATCCAGCTTTATGGTGCATTACCGCCCCCCTCTGCTCCGGAGTGTGAATCAGATAATAGGTTTACAGACTAAATCACCCACATACCCTTAATTAACTTCATAACTTCCCTTCCCCTCCCCATCCCATCTTTCTTGCCACTTTTGAATTATTTTCCCCCATATCACACTTTTGACCTCCGACTTACTAAAGCTTACTTGCATTTCTATATTCCCTTTTGTTAATGCCCTTTTTGCTAGTGTATCTGCCTTTTCATTCCCCTTTATCCCCTCTCTCGTCTCTCTCTCCGCAGCGGCTTATATGCGGTCTCTCCACCCCAATTACTGCAATCAGAGACAGGTGTTCGTCATCTGCACTTGACCTACTTACTCACCGCTCGGCAGTCAGCGACCCTGCGTCGCCAGTCACCTGTCTTTGAGATCAGATCGTCTGCCTGTCTTTGCCTGCTCTGGGTTCAGTGCCCAGCACTAAGGACTTGATGTGAGAACTATACTTGTTATTCTGAGAATAAATTGTCATTCACTTGCTATTGGATCTTCTTGCACTTATTTCTGAGTTACACTTGTGACAGAACGAACTGACCATTTATGGATCCAGCGAGACTGGCTGAACTACAGGATTACTTCTCCAGCAGTAATCAGTGAATGGACGAACAGGTTCATGTTACAGCTCAGGCGACTCAGGCACTGGTGGCGCAGGTGTCCAAGCTTTCTACCCAGATTCAACAGCTGTCGCCACCCACTGCGCCAGATCCACCGCCGCTTCCCCGCAATCCTACTAACATCACCAGCCATCAAGAGCTGCGCATTCCAATGCCGGAGAGATATGCGGGTGAGCCAAATCTATGTAGACCTTTCCTGACGAAGTGTTCTATGTTCTTCTCTCTACAGCCATTGAAGTTTTCCACAGAAGAGTCCCGAGTGGCGTTGGTGCTCACCCTGCTCTGTGGGGAACGGCGGTGTGGGAAAATCAAGATCCTTGCTGTTCCTCGTTCCATGCACTTACACAAGAAATGAGACGGGTCCTTGACCGTGGCATCATGGGCCACGAGGCGGCCCGCAAACTGGCGGAGCTTCATCAGGGAGAAAGATTCGTCTCCGATTGCGTCATCAAATTTTTTAACATTGGCAGCTGAGTGCAAGTGGAACGAGGAGGCGCAGTGGGACATTTTCCTGCATGGGCTGGCTGACCATGTTCAAAAGGAGGTTTACATCCTGGAGTTACCCAGGAGCCTCGACGGACAGATGGAGCTGGCCATACGCGTGGATGCGTGCCTACAACAACGCGATCAGCATTTCCGCCCCAGACAGGCGCCGGAGTTCCGCGAGTGGTCCAGTGCGAACACGGTCAGTCAACCAGTCGATCATGAGCCCATGCAGGTCGAGAACGTCGGCATTCAGGAGGGCTCTGCTTTTACTGTGGATCAGCTGGACACTTCCGTGACAAGTGCCCAGCAAAAGATCCAGCCCGGCGGTAGCTAGGAGGTTACTGTCGGGTGGGCCACAATTCCATTTTGGTCTGGAGTAATCAGTGCTATGCCTCTTGTCTTGTGTCTGCCTGTTTGACTATGTCTAGTTCTGTGTTACAGGATGAGCCGGTGAATTTATCAAACGTGCCCGGGGAGTACCTCGACCTGAAGGAAGTGTTCAGTAAGTCCAGGGCTGCTTCTCTTCCTCCACATCGTCCCTATGACTGTGCTATAGATCTATTGCCAGGTACGTCTCTGCCTAAGGGCAAGTTATACTCACTTTCCACCCCGGAGAGGGAGACCATGGAGAAATATATTTCTGATTCTCTAACGGCCGGGTTTATCCGCCCTTCCTCTTCTCCAGCGGGGGCGGGGGGTTTTTTGTGGGTAAGAAGGATGGATACCTGCGACCTTGCATTGACTACCGAGGACTGAATAACATCACGGTAAAGAATACTTATCCCTTGCCGTTGATGTCTTCAGCCTTCGAGAGGTTGCAGGGAGCATCTGACCTCCCCCAAGTCTGGTGTAGCCGAAGCTACATTTACCAAGCTTAAGAGCCGCTTTGTTTCGGCTCCCATTCTGATTGCCCCTGATCCGTCACGTCAGTTTGTGGTGGAGGTCGATGCCTCAGAGGTGGGGGTAGGTGCGGTGCTTTCCCAGCGCTCTTCCTCGGATGACAGGATGCACCCTTGCTTTTTTTTTTTTTTTTTTTTTCTCATCGTTTATCACCAGCCGAGTGTAACTACGACATTGGTAACAGTTGTTGGCAGTCAAGTTAGCATTGGAGGAGTGGCGTCATTGGTTAGAAGGGTCAGGGGTACCTTTTATCGTTTGGACCGATCATAAGAACTTGGAATACATCAGATCCGCTAAAAGACTCAACTCGAGGTGGGCTCTGTTTTTCGGACGTTTTGACTTTTCTCTTTCGTATCGCCCGGTTTCTAAAAACCTCAAACCCAATGCTTTATCTCATATTTTGACCACTCCGAACGCCCGTCCACTCCCGAATGTATTTTTCCTGAGAGACTCATTGTTTCCACACTCGTATGGGAGATCGAGTCAAAGGTCAAATCGGCCTTAGAAGGGGTAACGCCTCCGCCCGATGGCCCACAGAGTCGTTTATTCGTGCCTGAGAGACTTCGGTCTGACGTCATTCGATGGGGTCATTGTTCCAATGTGGCTTGTCATCCAGGAGTTAACCGGACCAGTTTTTTGGTTAAGCAACAATTCTGGTGGCCAGGTATGGCTTGTGACATTCGGGAATTTGTTTTGGCCTGTTCGGTTTGTGCATGTGGTAAGACTTCCAGTCGTTCTCCAGATGGGTTGCTCCAACCGCTGTCAGTCCCTTCGAGACCCTGGTCCCATATAGCGCTAGATTTTGTTACCGCCCTCCCAGGGCAAGACGGCCGTTTTGACCGGTTCTCGAAGGCGGCTCATTTCATTCCCTTGCCCAAATTACCCTCTGCCAAGGAGACAGCGGTGGCTGTTGTGGATCACGTCTTTCGTATACATGGTCTCCCAATGGATGTGGTCTCTGACAGGGGGCCCCAATTTATATCCAAATTCTGGAGGGAGTTTTGTAGATTACTGGGATCAAGTGTAAGTCTGTCTTCGGGTTTCCATCCCCAAAGCAATGGTCAGACCGAACAGGCCAACCAAGATCTTGAGATAGTGTTGCGCTGTTTGGTGTCCAAGAATCCTTCCTCCTGGAGCCAACAGCTTTCTTGGGTTGAGTACGCGCATAACTCGTTACCAGTGTTGTCCACGGGCCTCTCTCCGTTTTAGTGTAGCTTAGGTTACCAGCCACCTATTTTTCCCAGTATGGAATCCGAAGTCGCAGTCCCCTCCGCCCACGCCTTCGTCCAGAGGTGCCGCCGCACATGGAGTAGAGCCTGTGAGACTCTGCTCCAGGTGGGAGCGTGCACCAAGGCCCAAGCCGATCGCCACCGGTCTAAGCCTCCCGTATACTTCATAGGTCAAAAAGTGTGGCTTTCATCCAAGAAGTTTCCTCTCCGTTCCGTATGTAACAAACTTGCTCCTAAATTCATTGACCCGTTTCCTGTCACCAAGATCCTTAGTCCGGTGGCAGTTCGCCTCAAACTGCCTCCCACGTACGGAAGGATTCATCCTGTGCTCCATGTCTCCAAATTAAAACCCGTTTTTCATTCCCATATTAATCCCCCCCCCCCTCACCGCGACTAATAGATGGGGAACCTACTTATGCTGTCAATCGTATTCTGGACTCTAGACGGAGGGGACGCGGATTCCAGGACTTGGTGGACTGGGAGGGTTACGGTCCGGAGGAAAGAAGTTTGGTTCCTGCCAGGGACATATTGGACCACTCCCTCATCGATGATTACAATCGACAGGTAGGTCCTCCTGGGAGCGCCAGGAGGCGTTCCTAGGGGGAGGGGTAATGTCACGGTTCAGCTATTCACTGACTCATTCTGTCTCTGTGTGTTTGGTTGTGTTGGAGGCGTGGTCATTGATTACTGCCAATTTCATCACCACCAGCTGCACCTCATTTCACCTGCCTATTTAATGTCTCCTCACCCACACTCTGTCATTTCGTTGCAGAAAGCCGTGTGTTCCTCGTGTGTGAGTCTCTGGTGTTTGCTTCCCTGGATGTTCATGTTTCGGTTCCCGGTCCTGGCTTCACCCTTTGTGGAGGTTTGCCCATTGCGTCGCCAGTCACCTGTCTTCGAAATCAGATCGTCTGCCTGTCTTTGCCTGCTCTGGACTCTGGTTCAGTGCCCAGCACTAAGGACTTGATGTGCGACCTATACTTGTTATTCTGAGATTAAATTGTCATTTCACTCGCTATTGGATCTTGCACTTATTTCTGCGTTACCCTTGTGACAATTATAGTTTCCTCTGACACATTCCTCATTGATATTCCCAGGGGAGGAGTCATTGATGCCTCAGGTGTGAATCACTGCATTATTCATGATGATCCACACCCTCCCCGCATACAGCCATTCTGACAATAAGTGTCAAATAAGTTTTGAAATTAAATTACTATATTGTTTTGTGTGAATGAGTGATCAAAATGGCTTTCACATTGTTTTGAAAACTCTAGGCAACAATATCCCGTTCTGAAAAGCCTTGTGAACACATTTTTAAAGTGTTAGATGGCCTTATTTCAGAAACTTAACATTTAGGGTTTTTTTTTTAAAAACTATGCATAAACATTATTTTCTCAACACTACAAACTTCTATGTACATGTTGCTCACATATTAGCTACTGTAGTCCTGTTTGTGCTGAATACAGTATAATTAGACTTTAGCCATGAATATGCGCTAAAGCAACTGAAAAAAACACAAAATGTCAGAGCATGTCAACTTCTTCAGAACCACAAAATAGCCTTAGAGTCCTAAGGGTTAACTCTAGTGGCCTATGACTATGTGTGCCTGTGGTACCATGCCAAATGGCTTAGCTCTAGAAACACGCAACATGTGTTGTCATTAACAAAAGATATATGTTACAAGCTGACAGAGAACCCCAATAACCATCTGAGCAAGTATCAAAATGGTAACACTAGTTTAGGGTCCAATAGTTTATTAATTAGATTTATTTTGATGTTTAGTTGAAAAATATAGTGTCCCCAACTGAGCACGCCAAGCCAGAGGCAACATATTAATGCCTTATTCTGCATTACCATATTAAACATCCCTTAATCCTACCCAATACCTAAACTTAACAACCTTACCTTGCAGAATGGCTTAACACTAGTGGCCTATGACTATGTGTACCTGGGCTACCATGCCGAATGGCTTAATGGCCTATGACTGTGTACCTGGGCTACCTTGCCGAATGGCTTAATGGCCTATGACAATGTATACCTGGGCTACCTTGCTGAATGGCTTAACTATAGTGGCTTATGACTATGTGTACCTGAGATACCTTGCCGAATGGCTTAATGGCCTATGACTATGTGTACCTGGGCTACCTTGCTGAATGGCTTAATGGCTTAATGGCCTATGACTATGTATACCTGGGCTACCTTGCCGAATGGCTTAACTCTAGTGGCCTATGACTAAGTGTGCCTGTAGTTCCATGCTGAATGGCTTAATGGCCTATGACTATGTGTACCTGGGCTACCTTGCTGAATGGCTTAACTCTAGTGGCCTATGACTATGTGTGCCTGCAGTACCATGCCGAATGGTTAGCTCTAGAAAACACAATATGTGTTCTCATTAACAAAATATATTATATGTTACAAGTTGATAGAGATAAAAACCCCAATAACCAATAAGCAAATATAATAATGATAACACTAGTTTAGGGTCCAATTCTCACTATGAACTAGTTGTGTATTAGCATGCATATTACTAGGATATTAGTTGTTTATTAGTACTTATAAAGCACATAGTAATGCCTTATTCTGTATGACCATATTAAACATCCCTTAATCCTACCTAATACCTAAACTTAACAACTTAACAACCTTACTAACTATTAATAAGCAGTAATTATTGAAGCAAAAGTCCTAGTTAATAGTTGTATAATTAATACTTTGATGTATCATTGAAATAATCCTTATAATAAAAGTTGTTGAGACGACAAATAAAGACAGGACTACTGTGCTTTGAAACTGCATGCAGGTAAAATCAACCACACACATTAGCATAGCAAATGAAAACATTGCTATTGAAAATAAATGAACACGTCATTAGATGCAGATAAACATGGTAACCCTGTTGAGAACGTGAAAGCTTATTTCACTTTAACCTTTTCATACAGGTTTGGAACAATTTCAGGGCGAGTAAATGACAGAATTTTCATTTTTGGGTGAAATATCCCTTTAAGTAGTTTGTCATAATCGTATTAAAGATAGTTTAAAAAAATGTAATTTACATTCAAAAATATGTTTGAAAAAATTTATTTCATGGAACATGCTTTTTAATTTGAATTATTACAAATTATTAATATATTTTTAATTATCTCAGACATTTGTCATTGACCTATATCCAAACTGGACATGTCACAATCAATCACAAAACCAATGCTATTGGCCATCATTGATATCAATCCTGGTACACCAAATCTGAATATGCAAACAGACATTTGCATGTTTGCATACTCAAATTTGGTGCAAACGTGCAAATGAGTCTCAAAAAATCTCACAGCATTGGATTCTGGGATGTGAGTTACACTGTAAACTTGGTAATGCAGACCTTTTCCTGTTCATAAAACCCATCAATGATTTATAAAATGATTATCCTGAAGTATATCAATGTATCTTTCTTGCTGTTTTCCAGATGGAGTTCCCAGAACCCTATGAAGCTGATATGACACTGCCAGTTGCCCAGCCCCAGGGCAGATCAGGGGCAGGGGGATAAACTGTCACCCTGGAGGGGTTGAGGAGCTGTCTCAGGTGTCAGGTTATTATGCTGCTATGAGAGGATCCTGAGAGCTCTTCTGCAGTGATCTGTGAATGTTCAGACCACTGCGGTCTTGCTCCTTCATGTGGGATTATGAACGTAACGGTGTGAATTCTTACAGGATGAAAGAGATCTTGAGGAAATGTGCACTTTTGTTTGTGTGTGTGTCAGTGTGTGAGTGAGTCATTTTCTGGGGAAAAAAAGCAGCATTTGTGCCTGAAAAGTTTCAGGAAAATGTTAATATTTGAATTACCAGAGGATTACTTTAATCCTTCACTTTAACTTCATTATCACATTAAATTCGCAACATCACATTAAGTATGGAATTTATCTAATTGGACTTCAATTATCTAATTATCCCTCAGTCTTGTAATAAATCCCACATAAAAAAAAATAAAAAAAACCTTGGCATCTTTTTTGTGCAAAAACCATCCAACACTGTTACAATGTTTCAGGTATGAAAGTTATGGTGTTGAAAGTATGAGAATTTGATAATTCTGTTCACATAAACATATACTGTATGAACTGTATGTACTTTTGTATTTTAATGTAAATAACATTTACATTTAGGTACAATTTAAATGCATTTTATCATAACCCATTCAATTGCAGTAGGAATAGTTATGAATGGGGAAATGAAATAAAACAACATTAGTACTTCATTAGTACATCTATCTATCCCCTAGCAAAGCATACTGTACATTTCTTTAAACTATCTTTTTACAAAACCCAACCATTCAAACTACTGTAGACTTATATAACTTCCTATATTAATTGTCCCTATAAATTACCTTCAGTAACAATTTGTTTTTAGGGAAACCAACATTCAAACATATTGGACATAGTTGTGCAGAAATTACTACTGCAGTTTACAATTATGTGACCACATTTTTGTGTTTCTCTGACTTTGATTAAATTTGAGATGGTGCTTAGCATCAGTGTATCATCTAGATACTGTAATAGTATGATCAGACAAGATCTACAAACCAACACTCAGCTGTTGGAATGACAGAGGCTGGAATGACTAGTTTGAGACTCTGGACAGTATTAAAACAATTAAATAAAGCCTGAGAGAGAGAGAAATGAGACAATAGTTCCACTTTATGTTAATTATGATGCTGTGACAGCCTGAGACTAGTGAGAAAGATCTGTGTTGAACTCACATGATATTGAGAAAACATTGAGAGCTATGTGTCTGGCGGCGTGATAAAAAGTGAGTGGAATGAAGAAGAAAAAAAATGCTAGAAGGCATCTCGTTTATCATGCAGGTTTAGCATGCACATGTGAAAATGACCAACTCTGTTATCAGCTAGTCTGCCTGAGCTTAGTTTAGTGTACTGCCATTTATTGTGTGTAAATGGTACACTGTCAGGACCCGCGTGTCACTGATTTATCGGCCACTGCCGTCTTCTCTAATGTCGATGAACTAACATTCACAAACCACCCCAAGCGGCTAAATTTGAAAAATTGGAGTGCAAATGCTACATTTAAAGATGCATAATTTCTGTGCTATCACAGAAGAGGCTACTTGGGGTTTTAGCATAGACAGTAAAATAAATGGACACAGCGACCCCATAGGCTTTGACGGGGAAAATTGAAGTCAGGTAGAAGCACTCACTTTCTGATGGCTAAGCATACTGCGCAGCTTCAGACTGAGCTTGATGACGTAGATGTGACATGAGCAACCTGTCTGACAGTGGCAAGTCTTCTAGTAGTTGTGCAACGTAAAATCTGAATCACCGAATCTTGTAGAGACAGAGAGCGTGAGCAGGAGCAACTTTTGATGAATGAAGCAGGATTTGCGACATCTCTATCGCCGTTTATGCCTCCACGTCCCCCCGATTGCCTCATAGACAGTAAAAGATTACCTACGAGCTTCTCCTCGGATCGATACGGTACAGCGCGACGTGTCACGTGGTTATGACGCAATCGTTAGCCTACTTTTTACAAAAACTGCTTCTACGGGGTGATAGTGTAAGATACAAGGTAATGGAGCAATTTATACATTGACGTGTTTGTTTAGAAATAAACAATGGACAAATGGAGTCTTTAAACGCCTCAGATGTAAAGATATTCGCTGTCAAAGTGAGGCCAAAATGAATGTGGGTCAATGGGATGCTAACAGCAGGTGATGGCTTGGTTAGCAATGGCTGCCCCTATGGAAGATACACTTTCCAGGGGCTGGATTACCTCCTTGGGTTTTAGGAGCAGTTTTGAAACCTGTTTAGAAACCATCCTTATTATTACAATTCTGTTTGGTGCCTCTGTTTGGTGCCCCCTAGCGGTGCATTTAGTGGTCCGAATCAACTTTTTCTAGTGCAATGACGAAAAAAACGGTCAGCACGCCATGGCGCATGGTCCAAAAGGGTTGTACCTAGTCTCTTAATGAGTCATGGGTGTGTTTTGGGCATAACTTGCAATAAACCAATCAGAGTCTCATCAGAGTCTCACCAATCAGAGTCTCACCCATTCCCTTTAAAAGCCAGTTGTGCTTGCACCATGGCAGATTATGCGAGCGGAAAAACTGAATGCTTCTCCAGAGAGGAATTCTTTTATTTTTGATATTTAAACATTTTAAAATGTGTGTTGCTGCGTGTCCCTGTGTGTGTAATAAGCAGAGTGTACGCACATTTTGTACCCGCCTATGAGCGCATATTACTAACGCACCCTTTAAATAACAAAAAAAAATGCTTACAGGAGCTTACAAGCAACCATGATATTTTACCTTGCATTGTAAAAAATTATATGACCAATAAGTTATAATGACATATATTCTCAGCGTCCTGCAACATCTCTGGCTCAACCTGGCCGACATGAGGGAGACCGGTAATAACCTGTTCCTGGACTCCCCTGTTTCAACGGGTTGTTCGGCGACACGGAGGAGAACTTTGCCCAGGAGTTCTCGGCCGCCCAGAAGCAGACGGAGGCCATTAAGCACATCCTGCCCTGGCGGTCCGCTGCTGTCTCCACCCTGCCACTGGCCACAGCACCTCCGTCTGCCCGTCGCCGAAGACGTCCACCTGCCACCACCCCCGCTCCCGCCCCCAGCCCAGCAGCAGCCTCCACCCAGGCGTAGGCGTTCCGCTGCACTTTCCCGCTGCGGGTACGTCTGTCCCACTTGCAAGGTCTCTGGGACCCTGGCTAGCGCTCCCCAGCCAGTCTCACTGGCTCATCTGTACCATCAGACTCGGCTATGCGATTCAGTTATCTTCACGTGTCTTCACGAAAGTCGCGGAGGCGGCCATTGCTCCCATGATAGAGCGTGGTGTTCACATTCTAAACTATCTTGACGACTGGCTGATACTTGCCCAGTCGCGGGATCAGCGGGATCAGTGCTTCGGCACCTCAGCCAGTTGGGTCTTCGGGTCAACTGGGAGAAGAGCAAACTCTGTCCCGCACAAAGGATCTCTTTTCTCGGGATGGAGATCGACTCGGTCGCCATGACAGCGTGCCTCACAGAGGAGCGCATCCAGTCAGTGTTGAACTGCTTGAATTCATTCAAACGCAGCACAACGGTACCACTGAAACATTTTCAGAGGCTCCTGGGGCATATGGCAGCTGCAGCCGCAGTAACACCGCTAGGGCTGCTCCATATGAGACCACTTCGACGCTGGCTACAAGACTGAGTCCCGAGATGGGCATGGCACAGCGGGTCCCTCCGTGTCCAAGTGACGCAGAGATGCTGCCAAACCTTCAGCCCGTGGTTGGACCCTTCATTTCTACGGGCAGGAGTGCCTCTAGAACAAGTGTCCAGGCATTCTGGTGTCTCCACGGATGCCTCATCCTCTTGCCCACTCCACCCCCGCAGCCACTGATGTCAACTTCCTGAACGAGCTAAATTACTTTTATGCTCGTTTTGAAAGAGACAACAGAGAAACTGCCACCAAGCTCAAACCCTCAGCTGACCACCCACCAATCACACTCTCCTCCACAGATGTCTGCAAGGCACTGAGCCGGATCAGCGCGCACAAGGCTGCTGGACCAGACAACATCCCTGGTCGTGTTCTCAGGGCATGTGCGGAGCAGCTCGCTGGGGTTTTTACAGACATTTTCAACCTGTCTCTCGCCCAAGCAGCTGTACCATCATGCTTTAAACGCACTTCCATTGTGCCAGTGCCGAAACACTCCAGCCCGAGGTGCCCTAATGACTACCGCCCTGTAGCACTCACACCCATCATTATGAAGTGCTTTGAGCGGCTGGTCCTGGAACACCTAAAAGACTCTATACCATCCACATTGGACTCACACCAGTTTGCCTATCGCAGCAATAGGAGCACAGAGGATGCAGTTTCCATGGCACTGCACTCTGTGCTCACCCATCTGGACAGTAAAAACACCTATGCACGCATGCTGTTTGTTGACTTCAGCTCAGCATTCAACACTGTCATCCCATCCAAGTTAATTGCCAAACTTGGAGACCTGGGCATCAACACTTCAATGTGTAACTGGATTTTGGACTTCCTAACTGACAGACCACAGAATGTTCGATCAGGATCCACCTGCTCCACGTCCATCACACTCAACACTGGTGTACCACAGGGCTGTGTGCTAAGTCCGTTTCTCTACTCCCTCTTCACCTCCGACTGCAAGCCTGTGTATGGAACTAATTCCATCGTCAAGTTTGCGGACGACACTACGGTGATTGGTCTCATCAGCAACAACGATGAGACTGCCTACAGGGAGGAGATCCAGCACCTGGCCACATGGTGCACTGATAATAACCTGCTCCTCAACACCACCAAAACGAAGGAGCTCATCGTGGACTTCAGGAAGGAGTCAAGAGGCACACACGACACCATCCACATCAATGGAATGGCTGTTGAGCGTGTCTCCAGTTTCAAGTTCCTGGGGATCCACATCTCGGCGGACATGTCGTGGACGACCAACACCTCCAGCCTGGTCAAGAAGGCTCACCAGCGCCTCTTCTTCCTGAGGACACTGAGGAAGAATCAGCTCTCCTCGGCTATCCTGGTGAACTTCTACCGCTGCGCAATAGAAAGCATCCTGACCAACTGTGTGGCAGTATGGTATGGGAGCTGCTCTGTTGCGGAGCGCAAGGCACTGCAGCGGGTGGTGAAAACTGCCCAGCGCATCACAGGGACTCCACTACCTGCCATCGAGCACATCCAGAGGAAACGCTGTCTGCATCGAGCTCGCAGCATCCTCAAGGACTCCTCTCACCCAGCCCACAGACTGTTTTCTCTCCTGCCCTCCGGCAGGCGTTTCAGGATCCTCCGGACCAGGACCAGCAGACTAAAGAACAGTTTTTTCCCCAGAGCTGTCTCTTTACTGAACTCAAACCCCCGTTGATCCACTTCCCTCATAAACTGCAAACTCTCCTACCTCACACCTACATTCACTTTGTTATTTGCACTACCGACTGTTTATTACAGTAACAACTGTTTACTTATGCATTTTGCACCACCATATCTTAACTGGAATATGCTCATTTGCACTGCCGACTGTATTTATAGTAACCATGTTTACATTTGCATTTTGCACCGTACTTCTAACTGTAATATGCAACCACTTTCCACTGCACTTTTACACTTTCTTTCGGATAGCTCTGTCCATAATTTATTGCACTACCTTAATCCACTGCTATATTCCTCATATTAGCCTAACATATTATTGTATACCTCTATCTGTAAAATTCTGTTTATAGTAATAGCCATCTGTATATTATATTCATAGTACATATTCACCTGTACATTCTGTTTACATTCTGTTTATAGTAATAGCCATCTGTATATTTATATTTATTCACTGTATATATTCATCTGTAAATTCAGTTCTGTTTATAGTAATAACCATCTCTCTACTTATACATATTTATATATATTCAGTACATTTTTATGCCCAGCACTTACGCAACCATTGTATATATCCTGCACTTGCTGCTATTGCACTTCTGGTTAGACCTAAACTGCATTTCGTTGCCTTGTACTTGTACTTGTGTAATGACAATAAAGTTGAATCTAATCTAATCTAATCTAATCCACCGGCTGGGGTGCCACGTACAACGGACTTGCAGTTTCAGTCTGTGGACGGGGCCCCAACTGCAATGGCATATCAATTGCCTGGAGTTGCTGGCAGTTCATCTTGCTCTCAGCTGCTTCAAAACACCGCTCAAAGACAAGCACGTTCTGGTCCTGACGGACAGTACTGCGGCCGTCGCGTACATCAAAAAACAGGGTGGTCTACGCTCCCGCCGGATGTCCCAACTCGCCAGCCATCTCCTCCTATGGAGTCAGAAGCATCTGAGGTCGCTTCGTGCCATTCACATTCCGGGGCTGCTCAATCGTGCGGCCGACGAGCTGTCTCGGTTGCTCCCCGGAGAGAGTTTACCGCCACCGACATGACCCACTGCCAGTTGTTTTATTCCCTGACCGAGGGAACCCTCGGCACGGATGCCCTGGCACACAGCTGGCCTAGGGGCCTACGCAAATATGCGTTTCCCCCAGTGAGCACACACTGTGCAAGGTCAGGGAGGACGAGAAGCAGCTCCTCTAGGTCGCTCCATATTGGCCCAACAGGACTTGGTTCCCGGAACTAGTGCTGACCGAGGGAACCCTCGGCACGGATGCCCTGGCACACAGCTGGCCTAGGGGCCTACGCAAATATGCGTTACCCCCAGTGAGCACACACTGTGCAAGGTCAGGGAGGACGAAGAGCAGCTCCTCTTGGTCGCTCCGTATTGGCCCAACAGGACTTGGTTCCCGGAACTAGTGCTCCTCGCGACAGCACCTCCTTGGCCCATTCCTCTGAAGGAGGACCTCCTGACTCAGAGACAGGGCACCCTGTGGCACCCGCGTCCGGACCTCTGGAAACTCCATGTCTGGTCCCTGGACAGGACGCGGAGGTTCTAGATGACTTACCACAGGCTGTGGTAGACACCATCACTTCCGCCAGAGCCCCCTCTATGAGATGGCTATATGCGCTGAAGTGGAACCTATTCATCGATTGGTGCTCTTCTCACCGAGAAGACCCCCGAAAGTGTTCGGTCAGATCTGTCCTCTCTTTCCTTCAAAATGGGTTGGAGCGAAGGCTGTCTTCCTCCACTCTCAAGGTGTACATTGCCGCTATTGCCGCAAATCGCGATATGGTTAATGGTAAGTCCTTAGGTAAGCACGATCTGATCGTCAGGTTCCTGAGGGAGGCGAGGAGACTAAATCAGCCTCTTCCTCCCTCTATACCCTCTTGGGACTTAACTCTGGTGCTGACCGCACTGCAGAGAGCGCATTTCGAGCCTTTGCAGTCAGCTGAGCTGAAAATCCTGTCTCTAAAGACAATACTCCTGATTGCATTGGCTTCTGTCAAGAGGGTAGGGGACCTGCATGCATTTTCGGTCGACAAATCGTGCTCTGGTAACCCTGAGACCCCGGCCCGGGTATGTGCCCAAGGTTCCCACTACTCCCTTTCGGGACCAAGTGGTGAGCCTGCAAGCACTGCCCTCGGAGGAGGCAGACCCAGCCCTGGCTTTTCTCTGTCCAGTTTGCGCCCTGCACATCTATGTTGACAGAACGCAAAGCTTTAGGACCTCAGAGCAGCTCTTTGTCTGTTACGGAGGCCATCAGAAGGGAAAGGCTGTCTCCAAGCAAAGGATGGCCCACTGGATAGTGGATGCCATCATCTTGGCGTATGAATCCCAAGACGTGCCCTGCCCGCTCGGGGTTAGAGCTCACTCCACCAGGGGTATAGCTTCTTCCTGGGCGCTGGCTTGTGGCGCCTCACTGACAGACATTTGTAGAGCTGCGGGCTGGGCGACACCTAACACGTTCGCTAGGTTTTATAGCCTCCGTGTAGAGCCGGTTTCTTCTACGGCAGTCCCATATGTGTTTCTCCACAGTACAGCTCCCTTCAGTGAGCTTGTGCCTTTCTCTCGGCAGAGCTCCTCTGCTGTCTCAGTACAGTGTTGTTCCCCTGCCTGCAACAAGCCGGGGCCACCCCTGGGACTTCCGAATGTTGCACTGCCCAAGGCCAGTCCATATGTGTATTCTCCACATGATAACTCCCTCCGGGCATGATGTGGCTTGCGCAGCGTCCCTCCGGGCATGCTTTCCCAGCGTTATCCAATAGTCTGCTGAGTGGTCGTGCGGAACAGCAGTGTGACTCTCCCTGCGTGAATTTCCCCGCCCGCTTCATAACGGGGTCTGAGGGGCTCTAGCTCTAGGAAGTGGTAGTAACTATTGTGTTTTCCAAAGGGATCCCAATTCGTCGGTACAACGAGATGCAAATCTCGCACGCCAATGGCCCATTGGCCCTTTCTCTAAATCTCAAAGCTGATAGGGGCTCTCTGAAGTGATCCCAATTCGTCGACGTACGTCTCCGTTCCCTCCTTCATGGAATGAGGATTACCATACGTAACCGAAACGTTTTTGATCTCTTTTACCATTTCACAGGACGAGCCATCCGCATCACACGTCCTAAGCAAATTGCTTCAAGGTCAAGAACTGTGCAAAAATATTATTAATCTGCATCTGTAATCATAAGATGTTTTTTACTTCTTATAGTATTAATTTCAGTTGGAAACTGCAGTGAATTGTATACTGTAAAATCCAACAGTGATTCTAACTAAAACGTTTTAGTTACCTTAACAATTTTGTTGTAAAAATCTAGTAATTTATACTATTCACATACTATGCATTGTTTACTCAAAAAACCCAAGTTAAGATTAATTGATTGGTTTGGCACTTGGAACATTCATATTATTGTAATTCTCTTCCTATTGAGCAATGCAACAATAAATCACAGTTATTTGATTTCAAAGGAAGGGAAGTAATAAATAGGTTGGTTTTAAAAGTCGACCTAGCATCTGACTGAATAATTAACTAATGATTTAGTTAGAAATTATGTCACCTTTTAAAAGCAACCTTTGTAACACTTTACTTGTTTTTTAAGGCAATCCGTTTGCATGCTTTTTTTAAAGTAAGTAACTAATTACATTTTACAGTGTAGGTATGTTTTTGGAGTTTTGAAAAAACTGTAAATTGTTTTCAGCACAGTCAAGAACCATGATTTGCTGCTTGCTATTGCCAGTCTACAGCTGGTCCATTTTACCAAAAGAGAAAGACGGCATATTTTAAATGTAAATATGAGCTTAAAGGTCATTTTGTCAACTTTTATATTAATAATAATTACAATATGAATAACAACAACTGTTTGTTTAATGTTTGCCTGGCCTCTGGCGTTTTCAGAGTCCTTTAAGCAAAGTGTATATTATCATGTCAGAATGTATGATAGGACATTTTCAGCAGGTTAGTGTGACACAGCTCGTCAAACAATATAATGAGCTAATCTGACCTGTCAAAAAAGAAACAAACTCAAGAGAAAGAGAAAGAGCTGATAACTGTCATTCATCTACACAAGATTACTAACAGTTGATCCAGCTCAAGGCATTTTCACAAGCACAGGATTAAAAGAAAAACATGTATCACATGCACCTTGGCTTATTTGAAAGGAACACATGACAGAGAAAACTTTATTTATGCTTTATTATTCACTCCATTTCTGTCTCTTTTGTCTGTGTCTCTTAATTCTCTCATATGTAAGTGGATTGTGAAGAGTGATCAAACATCTAATCACATTTTATTTACTTCATGTTTAAGTTTACGGTGTAAAATGTCTTGATAGGTCAAGTTAATGTGAAGCATCAAACAATGTTGAGACTGCAGGCGGTCTGAAAGTCTGTGGAGATTGTCTTTATTCATCGGAAGTAGTCTCCTTCATCAAACCCTTCATCACACTGAACATGTGTGTGACAGACGTGTCTTTCAGCTACAGCTGTGACAGACCCTCATGGGCAGAACTACACACTGTGACGATACACGTATAAACTCAGCACAGGCTTTTCCATTTTGGACAGTACGGCACTAATACCCAGCAGAAATGTTCACCGATTAATCTCTCTTTCATGCTTTTAATTATTCAACATAAAGTCAGAATATGACAGACACATTAAATCTGTCACATGTAATGGCTCCTCAATTAATTTTGCTTAAGAAAACATGAAGCTTTCTGCTTTAAACTCTTGTGCAATGACGTGCTTGGGGGAGAAGATCTCACTGTTAAAAAGTAATTACAGAGTTCTCACAGACAGCGTGTGAATGTCATTCTGTAAAGTATGACTTTTTTATTTATTTTAGATGATTGATTTATTTGATTGGTTGATTGGTTGATTGGTTGATTTACAGATTGATTGATTGATTGATTGATTGATCTTTAGTATCTACCAATGTGAAAATTCTCATTTGGCTTAGTAATAGTTATACATTCACAATTAAGACAGAAACCATAATCATAATCATACAACATTTTAAAAACAACCACCCAATAAAAGTAATCATTCTCACAAAAGATGCTTACCCTTACTTAATTCCATTCAGTATTCTGCAGAACACTGGTATAAAAGAGTGTTTGTAAATATTTTAAAGAACTTTTGGGACCTTACCTTCTTCCAGATGGAAGCATTACAAATTCAGAGTAAAGTGGTGTGTGGAACTGGACATAACCTTTGTTGCTCTTCTGTGTATTGCCATCGAAAACAGTTTATCAAGCTGCGTTTGCTGACGTCCTATTTTTATCCTGCCATTTTCACTATCCTGTGCAACTATTCTTATTCCTTACTCACTGGTTTCCATACCATATTAAACACTAAAATACTCTCAACATGGCTTTTATATACCTTTTCAAAAACTGCTTGACTAACATGAAAAACTCTTCAATTTCTGCATAAGAAACATCCTTTGAGTTGCTTTTCTAAAAATATTGTCTACATTCTCAACTAAAACCTTGTTTCCAAATATGTTCCCAGATATTTAAAGGGGTCTTGAACTGGCTTTTTTAATCTGAGGTCTGAGGTCAAATTATGACGTTTACGTGCATGGTTTTTACATTCAAAAACATCATAATGAATAAGTAATAGGCTATTTTCTACCCTGGCTTTGAGACTAGCTCCTGGAATGCTCGGTTTTTATGGGCGTCTTGGAAGTAAATGCACACTGCTATGATTGGATAACAGTTTTGCATATTATAATGAGCTTTGACTCCATCAATACATGTGGGAATTGTTTTAAAAACGGCAACCGGAATGATTTGCCCACAGCAGGGCTTGCAAAATGTCTTTATCAAACAAACACAATGATTTATCTCTCATCCTCCAGCAAGGAATGTTATTTTTTATTACTTGGCCTGCCCGTTCGGTGGATATAACCGTGAACCACATCACTAACACACACACACACACAAGCATCTGCAAAACTTGTCAGCATGTTCAAAACTTCTGTGATTGTATTTTTCTTTCAAATATCAAGTCAAGAGAGTGGACAACGCACATCAAGAAAGGAATGTTATTTCAATGGTCGGCAGGCCGTGATACATTTTGGTAGCCCGACTTGAAAACAATTTAGCCCTGGAACGTCGGGCTTTGCGAGCCCTGGCCCATACATGTTCGAGTCTGATTCCGAATCGCAGGACAATGAACCAACAACACCTCATATTCAAGCCTGTTACAGGGTGGTAAGTTATGTTTAGTTAGACACGTAATCAAATCACGTGTACACATAATCAGTTGTGTTAGGCCCTCCCAATCGTCCCAATGACGGCTTAATTACGATTAGCGGGTGAAGGTTTCTTGCATGTTCTGTCTTTTCAGCAGGGCAAGGTCATTTAATTCCAATTTACCTTTATCTGACTTCATTTTATCATGACCTCGGATTAATCTGTTTAACTCTTTACTCATATTGAAATCATTAATTTGGTTTTCAGAGTCACACAGGATCCGTGCACAGCCCGTTATGAGGGCCCACAATCACAAACTCGCCAGTCCGATCATTAGTATCATTAGTATCATCAGAGGTAATGACTAAAGCAATTTAACAATGCCACCCATGCTTGCTATTGTTAAAAAGTACCCATTTAGCCCCCTACAGTTGCCTACATAACAACTTAGTTAAAGTTGAAACAGTAACCAGAGGTTATGGCCAGTACCATAAAATAATGCTGTATTATAGGCCTCCTGTAATGCGACTGCATAACATCTTAGTTAAAGTCAAGCAGTTAGTCAGAAATCTAGAATCTCGCCAGATGTGTCCCATGCTCCATACAATCTGAGATCTAGTTTGTACATAACTCTGATCGCAGATTTGCTGTAACACAGGATACATCATAATGCACTAAAATTGTATAATTTCAGAGTAAGTCAGAATATATAACAATTTATTATTAGTCAATGTATTATTAGTCAGGTAAATGTATCATGCCAATGACATAATCAATTCAAAGATAATCCATACATAACATCAAATGCTCTGAAGTAAAGAGTAAAGGATGGATCCCGGACTTCTGAAAATAACATAACACTGATTGTCTAGAAGACTCTAAACTCTTAAAACCTGTGTTACCTTTTGTTTTACTTCTGTGAGAATGAGACCTTTGTACCAGTCGCACTGAGACATTTCAAATGATACCAAACATGTATAATATTGTATAGGACTTCATATTAACCCATATAGATATTGTGTGAATTATAGAGGAGAGATGGGGGAAGAGGCAGTGAAAAGAAAGAAATGTAAAATAATGCAATTCTTGGGTGATCAACTTAGTGTGATGTCGTCTCGGATGGGGACGCTAAATGCACAAGAGAGATTTAAAATGCTAATTTCCCGAATTTCCCGTTTTCTCGGGTGTAGTCATTCCTTAGCCCAGACGTCCCGGCATCTTACAGTCTTACAGTAGATATCAAATGATCTGTAACAATGCAATACTGTCACATATACAAAACATGTTCCCTTTCAGCCGGTCACGTTCGACGTACGTCGGAACTGACCGACAAATTGGGATCTGATTTCAGAGACCCATCTACTTTGAGTGTGTTAAAAACAAGCCAATGGAGATTGGCATGCGATCTACTGTGGGAACATGACCATCGCAGTTTTACGGTCCAGGCTCCAATACCTGGAAAGGGGTGGAGTGCCATTGCGTATCCCCCGATCTAGTGGCCCTCCCGCTGCAAAGCAGAGGGCTGCTACTTTGGCTGATAACTTTGGTGGCAACCTGAGGGTTACTGTGAGAGTATCCCCGACAGGTCAATCGGCTCCTCTGGCCCCTCCCCCCTCCGCTGCGCCGGTGAAGTTTCCGGAAGAGCATGCTGGCCCCTCTCGAGGGGTTCCAGTCGTTACTTTCAGGGCTCCGGCTGAGGATATGATGTCGGTTGCAGCATCGGGGGACAAGCTAATGGGCTCTGAGGATGAAGATTTGGCTGCGCTGCCCCCTTCGGGCTGTCCCTGTCGCCTCGCGTCTTCACGAATGTGACATAGGCAGTCATTGTTCCGCTCAGAGAATGCGGCGTTCGCATCCTCAACTATCTCGACGACTGGCTCATACTCGCCCAGTCTCGGGAGCAGTTGTGCAAACACAGGGACATGGTGCTCAGTCACCTCAGCCTGTAGAGCCTTCGGGTCAACCGAGAGAAGAGCAAACTCTGTCCCACACAGAGGATCTCTTATCTCGGTATGGAGCTGGATTCGATCAGCCAGACTGTGCGCTTCACGGAAGAGCGGGTCCGGTCGGTGTTGAATTCATTCAAAGGCAGGACAGCGGTCCCACTGAAATTTTTTCAGAGGCTCCTGGGGCATATGGCATCTGCAGCCGCGGTAACGCCGCTCGGATTGCTTCATATGAGACCGCTTCAACACTGGCTTCGTGGCCGAGTCCCGAGGTGGGCGTGGCAGAGCGGCCAGTACCGGGTCCCAGTGACTCCTTACTGCCGCCAAACTTTCAGCCCGTGGTCCGACAATTCGTTTCTCCGAGCCGGGGTGCATGTTCCAACTCGCCCGCCACCTGCTCCTTTGGAGTCAGAAGCATCTGAGGTCGCTTCGTGCCATTTATATCCAAGGTGCGCTAAACCGGACAGCCGACAAGCTCTCACGGCAGCTGACACCTCCGGGAGAGTGGCGATTCCATCCCCAGGCGGTCCAGCTGATATGGGACCTCTTTGGAGCCGCACAGGTAGACTTGTTTGCCTCTCCGGACTCACCCATTGCCAGTGGTACTATTCCCTGACTATCCCCCTACCACAGGCAGTGGTGGACACCATCTCTTCTGCTAGAGCCCCCTCTACGAGGCGCCTCTACGCTTTGAAGTGGAACCTGTTCGTTGAATGGTGCTCTTCCCACCGGGAAGACCCCCGAAGGTGTTCGGTTAGTGTCGTGCTTTCTTTCCTGCAAGATGGGCTGAAGCGAAGGCTGTCTCCCTCCACCCTCAAAGTGTACGATGCAGCAATAGCGGCGTATCACGACGCAGTCGAAGGTAAGTCCTTGGGGAAGCATGACCTAATCGTCAGGTTCCTCAGAGGTGCGAGGCTAAATCCTCCTCGTCCAAACTCGTTACCCTCTTGGGACTTGGCTCTAGTGCTCAGAGCACTTCAGAGCCCTCCCTTTGAGCCTTTTCAGTCTGTGGAGCTTAAAATTCTGTCAATGAAGACAGTGCTTCTGATGGCATTGGCCTCCATCAAGAGGGTAGGGGACCTGCATGCACTTTCGGTCAATGAATCGTGCCTAGAATTCGGCCCGGAGACTCCGGCCTGGATACGTGCCCAAGGTTCCTACCACTTCCTTCCGGGACCAGGTAGTGAACCTGCAAGCGCTGCCTTCGGAGGAGGCAGACCCAGTCCTGCCTTTGTTATGTCCCATCTGCGCTTTTCGCGCTTACGTTGACCGGACTCAAAGCTTTTGGACCTCAGAGCAACTCTTCGTCTGTTACGGAGGCCAGCTGAAGGGAAAGGCTGTCTCCAAGCAGAGGTTAGCCCACTGGATAGTGGATGCTATCGTCTTGGCTTACCAGTCCCAAGACGTGCCTTGCCCGTTCGGGTTGCCTTGCCCCTCCTGGGTGTTGCTTCCTCCTGGGTGCTGGCTCACGGTGCCTCACTGACAGATATATGTAGAGCTGCGGGCTGGGCGACACCTAACACGTTCGCTAGATTTTATAGCCTCCGTGTAGAGCCGGTATCTTCCCGCATCCTCGCCCCCAGGGGCCAGTACCGCTAAGTGCCCGTTCTAAGTGTCGGCTTGCAGCGCCACTCCCACCCTCTGGGCCAGATACATGCGTCTATTGTCTCCAGTTGTGTTCCCCGTAAACGGCTAACCCTGCCGAACTCCTCCGTCACCCCTGCGATGCCAGACATTGCGGCTGTCTGATGCCAGGCCTGCACCCCTATGCTTGTGGAACGTGTGTGTAGGCTGGGCTCCATAGGTAGCGGTTCCCTCACGGCAACCCCATATGTGTATTCTTCCACGGTACCTGCTACCCTACTGGCTAACCCCGTGTCTTTCCCTTGACAGAGCCCACTCTGTTGTCTCTGGGCGTGTTCTTCCCCCCCGGAACCAGGCTGGAACCACCCCAGAGACTGCCATATGTTTCACTACCCTGCTAGTCCTTATGTGAATTCCGCCACCAATCCTTCCACTGAAGGACGTGGCTCTGCAGCGTACCATCTCCCGAGATGGGCACGCTTTCCCAGCGTTATCCAATAGTCACACTGAGTGGGTCTTGCAGAAACAGCAGTGACTGTCCTCACTGCTTGGAGCCCTGACTTCCGTACCATCTAAGACGGTCCAGTGCGCTCAAGCAGGACGCTGGAAGGGCCAGCGCCCTGGCGTTTTGGTAGGGATCCCAATTTGTCGGTCTGTTCTGACGTACGTCGAATATGACCGACTGAAAGGGAACGTCACGGTTACGTATGTAACCCTCGTTCCCTGAAGGAGGGAATGGAGACGTACGTCCCGTCGCCAGGTGCTGCGCTTCCGCTAGGGGGCCGAGTCACTAGTTCGGCTCCTCAGCAGAAAAAAAGCAATGATCATTACAGTGTAATATTGTTACAGTGTAATTATATTTTAAAATACTGAGTAATAAGAATGAACTATATGTTGTTACTATAGGGTGAGGGTAGAATTAGGATTTGGTTGAGGGTTAGTTGCTTGTAATTATGCATAATTTACTGTTATTACTAAATGTAACGTGTAACAACGACACTGTAAAATAAAGTGTTACTGTACTGAGTAATATTAATTAAATACATGTACTTACTATAGAATTACGGTTAGGGTTTGGTTTAGGGTTAGTTGCTTGTAATTATGCATAATTTACTGTTAAGATATAAAATAACTCACTGTCACTATAAAAAATTTAGTGATTTGTCAAATATATTAAGACATGATATGTGAAAATGTACTGCACAGGAAGGAGCACAACATATTCTAACTAGCGCAGACATAAATTAATCATGATTAGAAGCGTTTTCCCACCTAATACTGATGATTAATGATAATTCCACACAGCACACTTATTCAATACATAAAATGTGTTTAAACGAGCCTCGATTGTCTGAGTTAAGATTGTAATGAAATTAATTAGAGAAAAAGCAAGTGTTCGACCAAAGAAATACTCCAGGGTTTGTTGAGTTCAGGAGACCTTTAGTTCAAATCCTGAAGGGGTTTGATTCTTAAGGCCAATTACAGCTTAACAAAGTCAGCAGGTCAAGATCACAAACTCACTTTGTACAAAGTGAGAAAGAAGACATTTTTGAGGGTGTGATTGCGACACAGGTTAATTATTAAACTTGGCAAGAGAAGAGTCGCTCCAGTGAGGTGATCCAGTTTCATCCAGTAAGACACCTATGAAAATATGAACACTTGCCACAACAGAAGAAAGATTCCCTCATGTAATTAGCCTACGTATTAATTTATTGGAAGCCAGTGCTTTCTAAACAGACTTAATTATATACTTACACTTAATTATATTTGGTTTGTTTTAGAGTCACAGATGGAAAAACATATTTATTTTGGGAGATAAAAGTCCACCTGGGACAGAGAGAGGTCTCAGCAGGGCTGTGAGCCGTCTGGTAGGAATTTACTGGATTAGCTCAGTCACTAAATGTGAGATGAACCGTGTTGTCAATCAGCCCGGGGGCTCAGAAAGAGAGCTGGAGCTGTCAATCAAAGCCTGGCCTTCAATCGCTTCTTTCACGAAGCCTCTAGAATTCACTGCCGCTGAGGCCCGCCAGGACTCATGAACTCACTGCAGATTCACAGCTCTGTTCTTTTCTTTTCTTTTCTTTTCTTTTCTTTTCTCTTTTCCAATTTCAAGGTTTCAATTTTCCATAAATTCCAAAAGATAGAATGAACAAACAAGCAAACCGATATAATCTTCTAAATAGAAGCAGTCGAATATTTTTATTATTTGTATAGTTATATTATATTAGTGCTTAGTATTTTTAACATGAGTCAGCATAAATCATTAAAATTTGATTGAACTTGTAATTTATTTGCCAATTAAGGAAAATAATTTTTAAACAGTTGGAGCATTCTTTTTTATCCAATTGAAAACAGCCAAAATATTTTTGAAATCAATCTGTACACTCAACAAATTGTTTGTTCAGTGAACATAATTACATTAAGGACAGCTTTTCCACGCAATTAGTTTAGTTCCGTACAACACGACTAAAACAAGTTAATGTAAACAAATACTATTTAAATAAATAGGTTGTGCTGTACAAACTGATTAGGTTTAAGTTCCTACTAGATAATAGCTAGCAAAAGCTCTTTATCATGCAATTATATTTATTATTATTATATGCAACATACAGGATGAGCAAGTAAGAAGAGGCTAGTCTCAGTACTGGCATGAGCACAGTTCCCCTTCGAGGGAACTCGAACTGCGTCATCGTGACGACACTCTGGGGAACGCCCCTCGCGTTACGTGTCTGAAGAAACAGTAGAATCAGCCCAATCCGATTGGTGTTGCGTGATGACGTCGTATGTGACGGCACACCCGGAAGATACAAAGAGACGTCTGAACGAAACAGAGATAGCTTTTTTGCTCTTCAGCGTGTGCGCTCTGTTGTTCAATCTGAAGGTGTTGTTGCAACGTGTAAGTAGCATTATTTATATTATGGCGAGCGAGCGTTTCAGGCTGTGTGTGCACCCGTGTCCGCGCTACATTACGGGCACGGACACACATCAGCTTTGTGTGCAGTGTCTGGGCCTGCGTCTGTTGAGGCAGCGCGGCGCCGTAGATCGTGGGGCTCACAGCGGGATCTGTCAAGAGGATATGGGACTGCTGAGGCATCCTCCCTATCCTCCTCTGAAGATTCTGATATCCTCCCGCCCCGTGTGGAAGCCCGCGATGCGGCTTCTTCCCGCGGGGCGGAGGATCCGGTTCTCAGGCTGTCTGATTCTGAGGAATCAGACAATTTGAGGATCGAGGTGGATGATGTGGGGCTGTCGCCACCCCACGCATCCGCTGTTGAGGAGCTGGTGGAGGTTTTAACCCGCGCTGTGGCCAAACTGAGTTTGGATTGGCCACAAGAAATAGTGGACATCCAGCCACCATCTAAGCTGGATGAACGCTTTTTCAGGCGTCGGGTTCAACCTCCACGGCGGGGTCTTCCTTTTTTCCCCGATCTGCATAACGAGTTGTGTAGATCGTGGGAAAAACCCTTCTCAGCCCGTGTAGCTAATCCCCCAGTACTCGATTTTGCTAATGTGCTGGGGACGGCTGAGTTGGGATATGCAGCGTTGCCACAGGTGGAAGAGGCGCTTGCGAGCCACCTCTCACCCGGGGCCGCTGCATCATTGAAGGCTCCGTCGCTGCCCACTAAACCTTGCCGCGACACGTCCAAGTTAGTCGGCAGGGCTTTTGGTGCGGCAGGTCGAGCTGCTGGTTGTCTGCACACCATGGCGGTCCTGCAGGCATACCAGGCCGACCTCCTCAAAGAGCTGGATGAGGGCGAGGGACCATCTCCGGATGACTTCACTGAGCTCAGGAAGGGAACGGATTTGTCTCTCCGCATTACCAAAGAGACGGCTCGCGCTGTGGGCCGCTCTATGGCTGGAATGGTATGCGTTGAGAGGCATCTCTGGCTGACGCTGTCGGGAATCAAGGAGAGCGAGAAACATTTTCTCCTTGATGCTCCGATCTCGCCTTCTGGCCTCTTCGGCGGGGCAGTGGATACTGTCGTCGAGAGGTTTCAGGAGGCGAGGAAGCAGTCAGCCGCCTTCCAGAAGTTCTTCCCTCGCCGCTCGGGCTCTGCAGTTAGAGCAGGCCTGGGTGGGCAGCCCGGACCCTCACCCAGCTCATCGCACCGCGATGTGCAGAGGCAGAGTGTCGCCTCCCGCGCCCCTCCCGAGGGAGCTTGGCAAAGGAGGCGGCGCTCTCGCAGGAAGCCTTCTCAGCCTAAGAGCGACCTGAGGGACGTCATCCAGGCTAAGAAGGCTCCCAAGCGGTCCTAGCTTCGGCTGGATCGCTGAGAGTCGTCCCCCACAGGGTGGAGCGATCGAGGTCGTTTCCACTCTGGGACTCTCGGGGAATCGTTGCTGTGCTCCCGCCGTCCAAGACGTTTCGGGCCGCATCGGTTCCCTGCGCGCGCGCACTGAACCAGTCGCCTCCATTAGGACTTGCGACAGTTCAGCAGCCGCGTGCGCCTCACGGACCTCTTCCCCGACGACACCCTGCCGGTCAGCCGCTTCAGGGCGTTGGGGTAGAGGCTCGAATAACACCCGAGGCTGGCCTCGAGAGGCTAGTTCCCTTAGTAGATTATCTCGGCGCATGGACATGCCTTCCGGGTATATCTGCGTGGGCCCTGCGTACTGTGGAACGGGGTTACAGACTGCAGTTCGGTTTCCCTCCCCCGAAATTCAACGGGGTGGTTCGAACTGTGGTCGGTCCCGAGCAGGTGCGGGTGATGGAGCAAGAAGTACGCTCTCTGCTGGTCAAGGAGGCTATAGAGAATATTCCTCCACCAGACAGGGAGTCCGGGTTCTACAGCCGGTACTTCATAGTTCCCAAGAAGGATGGGGGGTTGCGTCCAATTCTAGATCTCAGGCACCTGAACCGGTCTCTGAGGAGATACAGGTTCAGGATGCTCACAATTCCAGCCATCGTGACTCAGATCCGGTTCGAGGACTGGTTCGTCACGATAGATCTGAAGGACGCATACTTCCATATCTCCATCCTTCCAGCTCACAGGAAGTTCCTGCGGTTCGCTTTCGGGGGCGAAGCGTACCAGTATCGGGTTCTTCCGTTCGGCCTAGCTCTCTCCCCTCGCACCTTCACGAAGTGTATGGATGCAGCTCTGGCTCCGTTGAGACTCCAGGGCATCCGTATACTCAATTATATCGACGACTGGCTGATTTTGGCTCAGTCGTACGATATGGCGGTTCGACATCGAGATGTCGTTCTAGCCCACATAAGGTGCTTGGGTCTCAGACTCAACACGAAGAAGAGCGTGTTGACGCCCTCCCAGAGGACTACGTTCCTGGGGGTTGTATGGGATTCGACGCTGATGCGGGCACGTTTGTCCCCCGCACGCGTGGAGTCCATACTGGCGATGGTCTCGAGAGTGAAACTGGGCCGCAGCCTCACTGTGAAGCAGTTTCAGAGACTGCTGGGTCTCATGGCAGCAGCAGCCAACGTAATTCCGTTCGGTCTGCTCTACATGAGACCCCTCCAGTGGTGGCTGAGAACCAAGGGGTTTTCCCCCAAGGGGAATCCTTTCCGCATGATCAGGGTAACGCGCAGATGCCTTCGTTCCCTCGTCATGTGGAAGAAACCTTGGTTCCTGTCCCAGGGGCCGGTGTTGGGAGCGTCGTGTTGCCGGAAGTCCGTTTCAACAGACGCTTCCCTCACTGGTTGGGGCGCGGTCATGGAAGGCCGCTTTTCCAGGGGTCTGTGGGGGACCCGGCATTCTTCCTGGCATATCAATTGCCTGGAAATGCTGGCGGTCTACAAGGCTCTGAGGAGCTTTCTCCCGGACCTCCGCGGCCACCATGTCCTGATACGATCCGACAATATGTCGGCAGTATCGTATCTGAACCACCAGGGGGGCCTGAGGTCGCGCCCTCTTTGCAGACTGGCGCATCAGGTCCTTCTGTGGTCCCAGGGGAAGTTGTCATCCCTCAGGGCGATGTACATTCCCGGGGACCAAAATCAGGGAGCAGACATCCTGTCGAGGCAGGGGCTGAGGCCCGGGGAATGGCGGCTCCACCCCGAGGTGGTGGAGGCTATGTGCGAGCGGCTGGGCCCGGTGGAAGTGGATCTATTTGCGTCTCGAGAGACGTCCCACTGCCCGCTGTGGTTCTCCCTCACTCATCCGGCCCCTCTGGGGCTGGATGCCATGGCGCAGACGTGGCCGAGGCTGCGTCTGTACGCTTTTCCCCCGATTGCTCTGCTCCCGGGAGTTCTGGAACGTGTCCGCCGGGAGGGCGTCAGCCTTCTCTTAGTAGCACCCCGGTGGCCCACTCGGGTATGGTTCTCCGACATCATCGACCTGCTGGACGGTCCCCCATGGCAGGTCCCTCTGAGGAGGGATCTGCTGTCTCAGGCCGGGGGTACGATTTTCTACCCACGGCCAGAGGTATGGGATCTCTGGGTCTGGCCCCTGAGGGGGCTCAGTTCCTAGCAGAGGGCCTGTCGGCAGGTGTCGTGGAGACCCTACTCAGTTCCAGAGCTCCATCCACTTTTTCCACTTGGTGTAGAGAGCGGCAGGTGAACCCAGTTAACTGCCCAGTGGCTTCAGTGCTGGAGTTCCTTCAAGACCGCTTCTCCGCCGGTCTTTCCCCGTCCACACTTAAGGTGTATGTGGCTGCCATTGGGGCTTTCCACGCACCTTTAGGTGATGTGACGTTGGGAAGGCACCATCTGGTTGTACGTTTCCTCCGTGGGGCTCGGAGGATGAGGCCTGCGGCTCATTCCAGGGTCCCAACCTGGGACCTGGCAGTGGTGCTCGAAGGGCTGGCTGAGGCCCCCTTTGAGCCGCTGGAGTCGGCTGAGGCGAGAATACTGACCTTCAAGGTGGCTTTTCTCCTTGCCATCACTTCTCTGAGGAGAGTGGGGGACCTCCAGGCCTTGGCGGTCACGCCGACTTGCCTGGAGTTTGCCCCTGGCATGGTTAAAGCCATCTTGCATCCCAGCCAGGGCTACGTGCCCAAGGTGCCATCTAACAGGGCAAGGTCAGTGGTTCTCCAGGCATTCCATCCTCCACCTCACGTGACGGCGGAAGAGAGCAGACTTCACCTCCTCTGCCCCGTGCGGGCATTGAGGATTTATCTGGAGAAGTCTGCTCAGTGGAGAAAGTCAGACCAGCTGTTGGTGTGTTTTGGTTCACCCAAGAAAGGGCTGCCTGCGTCAAAACAGACGATTAGTAACTGGATTGTCCAGGCTATAGCCATGGCTTATCGGGTGCGCAACCTGCCTTCACCCTTAGCCGTGAGGGCCCATTCTACCAGGAGCATGGCCTCCTCGGTAGCCCTCCTTTCTGGGGCCTCTATGCTAGACATCTGCGAGGCAGCTGGGTGGGCCACTCCTCACACCTTCATTCGTTTTTATAGTCTGCATCTCCCTGAGACGCCTGGCGCAAGAGTGCTCGCCCCCTAGTTGTGCCTGGTTTCAGCTTCACACTGGGGTGGGTATGATTGGTGCGGGATAGTTGGTACTCGTTCCCCAGAGTGTCGTCACGATGACGCAGTTCGAGTTCCCTCGAAGGGGAACGTCTCGGGTTATGACTATAACCCTTGTTCCCCGAGAAGGGGAACGAGACACTGCGTCTCGTGTCCACCCAATCATCAGAGCGCTCGCTTCATCGCAAAGAACGCTATCTCTGTTTCGTTCAGACGTCTCTTTGTATCTTCCGGGTGTGCCGTCACATACGACGTCATCACGCAACACCAATCGGATTGGGCTGATTCTACTGTTTCTTCAGACGCGTAACGCGAGGGGCGTTCCCCAGAGTGTCGTCACGATGACGCAGTGTCTCGTTCCCCTTCTCGGGGAACAAGGGTTATAGTCATAACCCGAGACGTTATTGCTAAATGAGTAACGGCCTGTTCACATCGGGACGATTTTCGCGCGCGTTTATCGCCGACGTTTAACGCCTTGTGACTAAACAAAGGGCGCCAATGTGAGTGTGCACACGACGTGCAAAACGCCAGGCGAAAAAGCGTCTTTTTTTTTTTTAAACGGCTCGGTTGGTTTTTTTTTTTTTTTTTTTTCACGTAAAAAACTGGCCGACCAATGAGATCGGCTCTTTTGTTCACGTGCCTGGAGCTTCTGAAGTGACATTAAAACACGACTTGGTGGCGCTCAAGCACAAAACGCTCACATTGATACGACGAAGTAGTAGTAAGTAGACAAAGAAGAAGATGAGCTGCAAATGCTGCTTTCCAGTTGTGTGAATGGTTTTGGCCATAGACATAATATGTCTATGGTTTTGGCAAGCACTTAAATGCTGTCCCTTCTCTTCTTCTGTGTGACAAGCGAGTGTCAGAGGCGTAAAGTACACAAGCACCACCTTGTGTACCGGGAGCACTATCTACTGAATGTGCACGTTCAGTGAAAATCGCTTGGGTGTGAACACTCAATAAAGTCACGAAAAACGTTGGCAATAAGCGCGTCTTTCCCTTTACTCAAAAACACACAAAATAGCACTTAATTTCAACATTTCCAGTTCTGATATCACACTGGAAGTCAATACCGTCAACAGTCTTCTTCTGTGTTGAGCATTAGAAAGAAATTCATACAGGTTTTGAACAACTTGAGGGTGAGTAAATGATGACAGAATATACATTTTTGGTGAACTATCCCTTTAACAAAATTTAACAATCAGCAAAAAATTATTTGTGTTTATGTTTTAACTTTTTTTTTTTTTGTATCTGCAAAATTAGTCTGCAAAACCAAACACTGATTTAAATTGGTAATTTATTTGTATTTCCAAGACATTAAAATGTTATTAGATTTTATTTTTAAAAAATGAAAATGAAATGAAAATGGTAAATGGACTGCATTTATATGGTAAATAGACTGCATTTATATAGCGCTTTTAACAGACCAATGGCCATCCAAAGCGCTTTACACATTGCCTCACATTCACCCATTCACACACCGACGGCAGTGTCTGCCATGTAAGGCGCCATCCAGCTCATCAGGAGCAGCTGGGGTTAGGTGTCTTGCTCATGGACACCTCAACACTTGGTCAGGTGGAACCGGGGATCGAACCACCAACCTTCCAGTTTGTAGACAACTTACATGAACCACTGAGCCACTGCCGCCCCAAATGCAAAAGTATTGAAATGTTATAACTAATCTTAAAAAAAAAATGTATTGCCATTTTTGTATTGAAATGCACCAAACACAATATTGTATTTTCATAATTGTCTTTAATAAAATGTAATTTGGTGTATTTCCATACAAAAATGTCAATCCAAATATTTCCAATTTTTTTAGCAACATTTCAAGACATATCTTCTATGACAGTCAATGATGCAGTGTGTTCATTGTGATTCGTATATTGAATATGTTTAATGAATCTCATATTGTGTAACATTTTTATTCATACAGTCATTTATAAATGTATGATTAATGAATTATCTGGATTATTATTAATAATCATAATTGTCACAAATGTTCTGATTAGCATTCTTGGCTGTAATTTATATTAGGTGTCTTTAAATACTCCCCTTTTAAAAAAAAGTTGCTGTCTTAAATTTTTAAGTACATCAGCTTGAATGTTTAAGTAATTTCAACCTAAATTGCATGAAACTGTCTTAAACAACTATTTGGATTTTGTATAACTTATTAAAAAAATGCTTAACTTATTTTGAGGCTTTAAAGCAATGTAAAAACATATGTTGTAATAATTTATTGATCATATAATTGTTTTACTTGTATGTTCTTGTATGTACTTGTATGTACTATATATATATATATATATATATATATATATATATATATATATATATATATATATATATATATATATATATATATATATATATATATATATATATATATATATATATATATATAAAGGTAAATGTACTAGGTAACAGGGTGTTCATGTTGTATTGCAAAACACTTGCTGCTATTAATGCAGGATATGGATAACGCACATGGTTATGTATGGTATGGGTAGGCTTAAAGGTGGGTTAAAGGGAAGGGTCTACAGTAAGGGAAGGGTCTACAGTGTAATTAGCTGTAAATACATGTAATTACATGTATGTACACAATAAGTACATAGTATCAAATAAATTAATTTAAATGTTAGTAGCTAAAGACACTTAATATAAAGTTGGACTGCACTCATTAACGCTTCAAAAAATGGCTTGGTTTTATTTAGTTCAGAGGATTTCCTAGTATAATGACACTTCCTGGAAGCATTAAAAATGATTCAATTCAAAGGAATATTTACTGTAGATGCATACAAAAGAAAATCCCTAATGACTGAATAATCTAAGCATGGCAGAAAAAAGCTCATGCCCATCCAGCATTTGAGTTCTTGTAAATCAGAGGCACAAAAAAGAAAGGGTCCAACAGTGGGTTTATCTAATGTCGTTGTGCATTCCGTGCAGCAGCCGTGTTTGGAATAAGTTCCATGAAGTCATTGGTCTTCCAGATCTGTGTGTGACACCTTATGCCCCCCAGTGCAGTCTATTTAGCTGCAGTTCTGATCAGCATCTTTATACACTATCAGCCCTGGGCTGCAATTTCTGCAGGATGCTTTTATAAATGAACATAATCAGAGGTGAGCCGGCACTCTCTGATTGCAGCAGGAAACAGAGCTGAGAAACTTTACTGGATTATCATGCCACTTGAGAACTGAGCACACACACATACACACACACACGTGCTACCAATGGCCTACAATGCAGTCCTCTTGCTATTGGCATTCGGCGCCTGCACTTTGTCTTATTTCACTAAAATAATATAATTGTCCCTCATTTTATTGCTTGTAAAGCCATCTCCTTTCTGCAGGCGATGTAGGTGATCAATGTACCGTCTAAATGAATCAATTCTTGCAGGAATACTGTTTGTTTGGAAAATGATCCTGACCAGGACAGGGGGGACGATTGTGCTTGTATTAGTTTAGTGGCTTGGGTTTTCATGTTCGCCCACAATGCATCGGAAATGACTCCATTTTTCATGTTATGAGTATTTTATACAGCAGCCTCTCCATGTAATACACTATATAAGTCATTACTTAAATAGAATAAATAGATGTGTTTGTTAGTCTTGGCATGCCATGAGCCCATCGGCCTTCACTTGAGCTATGAGAGGAAATAAGAACCCAGTGAACTAGCAGCACTGAAGTGTCATCAGCTTTACACAAACGCTTATCAGAGCAATTGTAATGGTGACATGCAGACTGATGCTTTATCTTGTGTTAATTCTGCATGCGGGTTATATGGAGGATATCTATCATGATTGGACTATATGAGGAAACCTGTGGTGAAAAACTTAAATGTGCTTTTGGAGACTGCACTCAAAAAATTCAAATTAAAACATCAGTATGTGGTACAACTTGTAATGGTCAACCTATATAGTTTTCCAATGGCAAATACTGATAACTAAAGAGTGGAAATTCTAATGGATGCTATTTATTTAATGCAGGTATTAATTACAATAAATGTATATCTATGCTCAAATTAAACATTTTTGTTGTTGTTGCTCAAATCACTAAATTATTTGAAAACAGAATGTGTAACAAGGCTGTTCTGTATTTTGGAACTAACACATTGCTTTAGTCAATCAATATGGTCAAATATCAGCAGATTATTCAGCCTTCTGCTTTTATTACTCACATGTATCAGTTGCTTTCGATACATACACAATGTATTATATACTGTCTCCTTTAGTGTAACAGCTCTTTATTGTTAATTGTTAATTTCAACATTTACTAATATATTACTTAAATAAAAAGTTTTTTTCATTATAATGAACACATTTATTTATTTATTAGAATGAACAAATAACAATCAATAAAGGCCTTCTGAAGCGAAGCGATGTGTTTGTGTAAGAAAAATATATTCATATTTCAAACTTTAACAACTGTAATCTTCCAGCGTATGACATAGGATGCTCCGGTGAGAATATGCTAATCTCCAATTTTTGGGTGAACTATCCCTTTAATGTTAATTTCAACATTTACTAATGCATTACGAAAATCAAAAGTTGTATTTGTTAACATTAGTTAATGCACTGGAATGAACACAAACAAACAAGGAACAGCTGTATTTTTATCAACTAACGTTAACAAATATGATCAAATACAGTAACAAATGTATTGCTCGTGGTTAGTTCATGTTAGTTAATACATTAATACATGTTAACAAAGAAACCTTATTGTAAAGTGTTACCGTTGTTGTTTTTATTAATTAATGTTAACAAAGATAAAAAAAAAATACTTTAACAAATGTATTGCTCATTTTTAGCCAATTTCAAGTCAATTGGGGCCTTATCGTAAAGTGTTACCGAAATAAACTGTGCTAAACGCAAATAAATAATAAAATATATGCAAAAAAAGGCCATCTAGTTATTTTGTCTTGTTTCCAGTTAAAATATCTAAAAGTTCTTAAATCAAGATGGGTTTACTAGATAAGCAAAATTACGTAAGAAATGTAGTCTCATTTGCATTTTGCTTAAAACAATTAAATTATCTGCAAGTGGGGTAAAAATAACCTTGTTTAAAGAGTATTTTACTTACCCCACTGGCAGATAATTTGACTTGTTTTAAGCTAAATGCACATTTAGTTGGTAAAACCTTACCAATTTTTTTTCTCCTATGAAAAAAGACTACTATTTTTTCAAGTGCATCCATAACTGCACATAGTTTGGATTGCCAAATAAATTGGCTTATCAACTTTTTTAAAGCGAGGAGAAATTGCTGTGCGTATTTTGGGTCAAATTCATTGCACTAATCCAATATTTAACCCAGTATTTGTTCCATGTGTTAAGGTGGTAAATTACAGAACTGATGTTTGATGTCAAGTCACCGTTATTTATATAGCACTTTTTACAATACAGATTGTTTCAAAGTAGCTTTACAATGATAATACTGCAGGGAAATAAAAATGCAACAAAGTTTGTTTTGGCTGTACAGCAGCTCGAGAAGAAAAAAGCTTAAATAAAATCAGTGTTGATTCATTTTCCGTTGTAAAAATCATTAGTTATTGGAGAAGATGTCATCATCCAGCTCGGTTCAGTTCTTATTCAATGGTATCGATGCAGTCAATAATATTGTTGAATTGTAAGTGCATGATGTTTGCATGTTTACAAAATTGTCAACTTTTCTGTTCAGCTCATGTCATGTTCATTTTGAAAAGTGTTGGGAATATAGTAAGACATGAATAGGCATGCTAATATTAATTGCTGGGATTTTTTTGTTTTGTTTTTGTACCATTTGCATTATAAATAATTCTGGTGTTGTTGAGTTGTCACTTGATTTCCAACATTAAATGTCACTCGTGAAGCAAAATCAGTTGAGAATCATTGAAGTAGAGCATGTCAGATTGATTAACCCTTATCAAAATATCCAATTCAAATGAGTAAATATTTAAAAATGGTTAGAGACATGAATAGTTAATGGTTTGCTCTTGCGTTGGTCAATGCACATTAAAATGACAGTGTGTGCTTTATTCAAACAGCCACACAAACACTGTACTATATTGTTGTTTTACATGACGTAAAACATTTCCTTTTTATTTGCCCCTCTCTCTATCGCACTGCACCGTCCACTCGCTCTTGGAGTAGCACAGGAAGTGAAACTGTAACTCAGAGTTCACATGTAATTGGTTACGGTCACGCTACCCAAACAGGAAGGAATCTGTAACTGATTAGAATTCTTCCTCCTGCAATAATAGTCCCAAAATTAATTATGCTCCAGCTCTATTCCCACTATTGCTTTTCCTGTTTTGAAGCTGTTTTATAGAGCACAAATCCCCAGGCTGCAAAGCCAACGGACAGACATCCATCACCAGATCAGACAGACGGACAATATGCATTCAGCCAAACAGCGCTCTCATGTAACACGCTGGGCTCATGGGTTAGTTCAAGTTATGTTTATGTTATGAAACAATATTCATGAGGAATTATGTACTGGATCATGTGACTCTAGAATGCACATTTATAAAGAAAACATTATTAGTAAGTGCATGGGTCTCGAGTTACAGTGTGAGCAGGAATAGCCGGTTTAAAATCATGAACTCTGTTACATAGTAAAACATATGCACATAGTATATTAAATATGATTCAGAGTCAATCAATCTTTTTTTATTTATATATATATATATATATATTGAGAATTGTGACCTGATATTATTTCATTGTTCTCACCTCCTGGCTGCAATAATCAGATTGCAATGGAAATGCGAACAAGATTTATGATGACGTGCTGGTTTGGGAATGTTAAAATGCTCTTCCTTGTGTTATTCATGGTAATGAAGTACTTTTGCTCCTCCAAAATATAAAAATTCAACATGAACTTACTTTACACAGTAAACCAGTAAATTAAATACATATTTTGAAAATATAAGTAATATCAAAAATATTAAACAACACAAACAGAAGAGACAGCGTAAGGAAATTACTCATGTACAATATGGATTTTTATAGAATGTTAAGTTTATGTAAATTATATTGAGACAAACAAGGGTTATAATTGCACATAAAATAATGTAACTATAAACATTCACAAACATGACATTTTCAATAAAATAAAATGTATTTTATGCTGTTATAAAACCACATGATAGAAAAACACCAAAGTACAGAATTTCTAATATCATCCTTTATTGTCTTTATTGTCACAAGTACATTTCAATTTACAGATGTAAAATAAAAATAAAACATAATTGATTAGTACAATGAACAATAGTTAGTGATGTTATTAAAGCCTATGTCGTTACATTTCATTTTAAGCAGTAAGTAAATATAAAGTAAATATAAAAATATCAGTAATATAAAATATCAAAAGCTATTATCTTTAGTATTACATTCCTTTTTGTTGTTCGGTTTTTTGTCTGGTGTTGTTTTTCTTTTTTTGACAATGTGCAAAAAATAGCAAACATGTCTTTCCCATTTCACTGTTTTTTTTTTCACTTTTTCACTCTTGTTTGTTTATTTAAACTTGTGGTAACACTTTAACACAGTCTTATTTGCTAACATTAGGTAATGTATTAATTAACATGAACTAACAATGAACAATACATTTGTTGGTTACACTTTATTTTAAGGTGTCATTGTTACAGTGCAATTATATATTGAATCACTCAGTAATAATAATTAACAACATGTACTTACTATAGGGTTAGGGTAGGATAAGGGTTTGGTTGAGGATTAGTTGCATGTAATTATGCTTAATTTACTGTTATTACTATGGTAAGTATGTAGCATATGCAAAAATGACACTGTAAAATAAAGTGTTACAGAGTATTTATTCATCTTTGTTAACGTTAGTTAACTAATGAAAACTTACTGTAATGTGTTTCTAAACTTTTTTTGTACTAAAAAATGACAACAGTGAAAAAAAATACTTGAAATGACAATCTGTTTAACACAATGGAATCTTTGCAATAACAAAACAGATTAGTATAGTTGTTCTTAATCTTGTTCTTAATGTAAAAAAACACTGATGTTTTACATACATGTAAACATCTGCAAACATCTTAGCATCTTAGTCTATATCCGAGCTACACATGTAACGCGAGTCAGATTGTCCGAGATGACAGGTTATTTCAGCTGTTGTATGCTGATTTTACAAAAACAAACCATCATGTTGCCATTTCCTGCATATTACAGAAGCACTTATGTTAACGAAAAAGACATTTTAGAAACTTTTTTCATCTCACAGAGCATTGAAAATCATCACTTACCGATGCTTTACTTTACCTAAACAGCTCTTTCAGCATGTGTTGTCTGTCATTGGGGTTGAAAATTGGAGAATGGGTTGGAAATTGGAACCATCTCGAATGCAGTCCTGGAGAGAGGAAAACAAACTTAAATGAGATCATGCCTGCCAAGACGCATTTCACCAAAGGGCAGAAAGGAAGCAGGAGATAACGCAAAGGAGAAGTCAATTAATGCTGATCTGTTAAGATTGTTTTGTGTACGGTGTGTGTGTGTGTGTGTGTGTGTGTGTGTGTGTGTGTGTGTGTGTGTGTGTGTGTGTGTGTGTGTGTGTGTGTGTGTGTGTGTGTGTGTGTGTGTGTGTGTGTGTGTGTGTGTGTGTGTGTGTGTGTGTGTGTGTGTGTGTGTGTGTGGCATTGGTATTCCCTGCGTTATGGGGACCAAATGTCCCCACAAGGATATCAGTAAATTTTGACCTTGTAGTGGAATTTGTCTGGTCCCCATGAGGAAACAAGCTTATAAATCATACAAAATTATCTTTTTTGAAAATCTAAAATAGCAGAAAGTTTTCTGTGCTGTGTAGGTTTAGGGCTAGGGTTAGTAGGGGATATAATATATAGCTTGCCACTGTAAACCCTAATGCTCAAAACAATTAATTGATTTGAGTAGAGCCAACTCAAATTAAGCAAATTAGTTCAAACAAATTAACTTTTAGGAGTATTTATAACTTTCTTTTTCTTTTGAGTTCTCAAAACGGACACATTTGAAGTAATCTGAATCGTTTCATTATTTTAATGAACTTGTTTCTTTTAATTTAGACTAACTTAAATTTGACCTAAACTTTTTTTTTTTTTTTTTTTTTTTCCCAGCATGCTTTGCCACGACACTCAAAAGGGACAGTAAATGCCAATATTTTTTTTTTACAAGATTGTACAAGGGTTTTTTGTAGGGTTACCGTCATGGTGATGAGTGGGGCATGAGCTTAGTTTGAGAAAAGATCTATGTTAAATGTATTATTTTGCTGTCCTCATTCAGCAAGTGCTATGCTAATGCTACCAAAGCTTTGCGTAACCAATTAGCAAGGTGGCATTTAATGAATCAGCTAGTTAAAACTAGTCAAGTTAAAAATGTGAGATTACATGATATTTTAAGGTAAATGTATGAATTACGTAGTTTACTAAAATATTTCAAGTTCAGAGCAATTCAAATGTATGTTTACAAAATAAAAGTTCTACTTCCTTAAAATTAAAATTTCTCGACTTAAAAAATTTAGAGGCAACTGATTGCCACAATTGTTTTGAGTTTTGCCAACTTATTCAGGTTTACAGTGTATAAAAACCATTATGTCTATTGAATGTGTGTGTGTGTGTGTGTGCGTGCGTGCGTGCGTGCGTGCGTGCGTGCGTGCGTGCGTGCGTGTGTCTGTGTGAACGTGTGAATGTGTGTTTGCGGAATTCAAATATAAATTAATTTTGATTAATGTCCTCTCTCACTAAACAAAATCTGTGATTTTCCCCCCTTTCTTAATTATTACTCTGTGAGAAAATAAAAGGTGTAACTATGAGAAGGTTTTACGTCTCTGTTGTTGATGTTTGTGTGTCAAGAGATGATATTCAATAGCCAGTCTACCATAATGTGTTTTAGATGTGGTGAACCACAAATCCATAACTCATGAGCTATTTTAGAGTATTGAATTGCAGTGATGAATCTTAACAAGCTCATCTTTTACTTCAAAGACGGGCCATCACAGAGAGAAACATGGGAACAGACAATATATGATATCTTATATTAACAATAAAAGACTTATTAAAATCAATATTGCATATGAACTTGGGTGGTTAATATTTTAACTCTCTGAGGTCTGAGGAGTTTTCTGGGCCCAGGAGGTGTTTTGACATGCCCTGACATCTGTGCCTATTCCTATTACTTAATGTATAACATTCTCATCATAGCTAAAGTCTGATTCCACTGTATTCAGCACAAACTCAGCTACAATAATATTTGAGCAGCATGTATATAACAGTTTGTGGTTTTGAGAAAATGACGTTTATGCATGGTAAGTGAAAAAAAAAAATTAAATAAGGCCATATAACCATACTAAACAGTGAACAACACCCATACAACAACAACTGCTACAACTAATATATGCTCTAAAATATTGAGTGGTCCTTTAAAGGGAATCTATCATGCAAAATTCACTTTTATATTGTTTTTAAACATAAATAAGCATCCACAGTGTGGTAAAATCCATCCACTCTGTTTGATATTTTCCTCATAAATCTGAAACAGTCTCAAAATCAGGAACACGGCTCCGCTGTATGGATTACTTTTATAATGGATGGATGCAATTTTTGGGCTTCAAATTTTGGGCTCCCATTCACTGCCATTATAAAGCTTGGATTAGCCAGGGCATTGTTTTATATAACTTTGATTGTATTTGTCTGAAAGAAGTAAATCATGGGGTCATTTTCATTTTTGGGTGAGCTATCCCTTTAATACACACTGAGGTTCAGGAATGGAGATTTGAACAAACACCACTAATGACTGTGGAAGATGAGAAACTGATGACTGATTTGTCGTAGCTTTCTGCAGTCCTGTTACTGACAGTGATCGTCTTTAAAGTTCAGCTTATGCACATCTTCCTAGAAAGAAGATCCATCTTCACAAGAATCCACATTGTTCAGTAATAAAAGAGTGTGATTCCTTGAGTTCACATTGGTGGTGAAGAAAATGTGGACAGGTAAGAGTAGATGTGTCTGCTGATGTTGATTCTGTTTAACTTACTTTTACCCTCGGAGGTATTTAACTCAGTGAAAGTTACTGAGAGACTGTGATCAAGATCCGCACGGCACGCCAGAGGATACCACCACTGTCAGGAGACATGAACATAGACAGGAACATGAGAACAAATGGAGCTACCAGCACCTGTCAGAAAGGAAGCATGTGCCCTACAGAGAAGAAAGACAAGACAGACAGGCCTTCCGACTAACACACACACAGACACACACTTCTATCGCCCGCTACCCTTCGTCAACTTTGACACCAAAGGGTTCTTGTGTCAGGCTTTCATTATACACACATACTGTTCTCTCACAATCCTTTATTTCCATGACCTGACACTGTGAGCTTTCACTGAACATTGGAATACATTACTTTATACTGACAACATTTATCCTGCAGAAATATATTAGCAATTACAAATGTATTTAATTTAGTAAATATAGTGAAGTACATTATATTATTCGGTACTTATTTGTATAATTACCCTGTAACAAGGGCATCTTAAAATAAAGTGTAACCCAAACCCTAAACATAACCCTATTGTAAGTTCATGTAGTTAATTAATAACTACAAGTAACTACTCATGTAATTACTCACTAAGTACAATGTACTATGTTACCTTAAAGTAAAGGGTTACACTTTATTTTAAGGTGTCTTTGTTACACTGTAATGGTATATTTAAGTACTGAGTAATATTAAAGGTCCCGTTCTTCGTGATCCCATTGTTCAAACTTTAGTTAGTGTGTAATGTTGCTGTTAGAGCATAAATAATACCTGTAAAATTATAAAGCTCAAAGTTCAATGCCAAGCGAGATATTTTATTTAACAGAAGTTCCCTTTCAAAGCCTACAGCGAACGGCTGGCTTGGACTACATCCTGGTACTTCCTTCATAAATGACGTCAGTAGAACAGTAGAACAGACTAACCTCCGCCCACAAGAATACGCGAAAAAAGGGGGCGTGGTCGTGTTGCTGTCCCACGTGGAGAAGAGGACGGTCGCGTGGAGAAAAGGAAGTGCTGCGTTTCAGTGTGTTTGTCGCCATGTCGTCGAGACGCTGTTATTTTCATCCCGGAGTCAAATCACCTTTGTTCGGCTTTCCCAGGGACGCTGTAGAGATCATTGAGAGCATAGCCGCATACATCTCCCGTTAAGAGGCGTGACCTTTGCGTAAAACTTGCGCTAAGCTGCTGTCGAATCACAACACAGGAACCGTGCCATGTTCGCTAAGCTGCTGTCGAATCACAACACGGGAACCGCTGGCACAATCAGAACTCGTTACGTATTTCTGAAGGAGGGACTTCATAGAACAAGGAACTCGTCAGCCCGTTTTTAGGAGAGTGAAAACAGCGGTGTACAGATAAGTAAATTGTGTGAAAAATACTGTGTTTTTTTACACGCGAAACATGAACACATGTTATATTGCACACTGTAAACACAATCAAAGCTTCAAAAACACACGAAGAACGGGACCTTTAAGTAACTACATAATTACTGGGTTAGGTTTAGGGTTAGTTGCATGTAATAATGCATAATTTACTGTTATTACTATGGTACATGCAACATATGTAACAATTACACTGTAAAATAAAGTGTTACCTTACATTTTGTTACAAAAATTAAATATTGAGGCCCTTTGAGAGTGGTAAGAGTACACTATTTACTGCACAATAATGATTTGATGATCATTATTCAGTGCTAATAAAATAATATTATAATAAAATACAGTTCAAACATAGTCTGGATGCCAGTCTAACTTAGCCCCACCCACAATATTTGAGGTTGGGAAGTTCGGTCTGGACTTGATCCGTTGTGGAGCAACTATGCTCGAACAAGAGCTGTTCGGACCAATCAAATTGTCAGGGCGGGCTTTATACAATGATGGACAGATGATCAACAGTAACATAACCATCCATGTCACCAAAGAGCGCTTGGGTTGAAATAATTTACTAAACGGAGAACTTGTTCGTATATGCATTCACCTTTACTCTTTCTTTTAAAAAGTGTGATCATGTTGGTAAGCATGCGTGTATCCTTAAATTATTTTTATAACACCGGCAAAGATCGTTTACACTCATCTTCTTCTTCTTCTTTTTCCAGCAAGTTCTGTTGACAACAATGCTTCGCTCAACGCGTCCGTTTCTCTGATTGGTTGTAGGTCTATCCAATCGAGTGCAGAGGCATTTTCTTTCCTGGTTTGGTTGAAACACGGTCTTAAATTACCTGCAAAATCTAACAGATTTAATTATTCATGCAATTATTATTATTATTATTATTATTAAATATTCCTTATAGTACACTTTAAAAATCTAAATTCAGTCTTAACCTGCCTACAAAATCCACAAGATTACTGATGCTGCTACTTATACTACTACTACTACTACTACTAGTAGTAGTAGTAGTAGTAGTAGTAGTAGTAGTAGTAGTAGTTTAAAGGTGTAAAAGTTATTTATATTTCTTTTTTATTTTATTTTTTTTAACATCACAAAACCCAACAGTTATTTATTTATTTACAACATATTTAAATGCTGAATTTTACAGGTAGTTTAAGACTGGCTTTAGATTTTTAGGGAATACTAATGTTTTTTTTTATGTTTTAAAAGCTATTACCATAAGGAAAATAGGACATGTTGTTGGTGAGTTGATAATAATTTTCTCATAATGTAAAAATTGTTATTACATTATGAACTCAAGATTTTATTACATTTTGATACATTATTGCATTATGAACATTTTATTACAAAAAGAATGTAATACTTATTACATTATGTGTAGTTTTTACATTATGTGTGGTTATGAGTTGCTAGATTTATTTGAATGTTCTGTTCTGTTTTGTTTTATTGTTCTGGTTTGCCTGTCACTGTTAATTGATCTAGTTTCAAAGTGTGTGCCTGTTTCTATAGTTTCTGATTAGTTTCACCTGTGTTTCATTAAGCTCCCTTTGTTTGTCTGTGTATATAGTCCTCAGTTTCAGGGTTCCGTGTCTTCAATGTTATGCTTATACTTATGTCTAATGATCTCCTGCGTTTTCCTAATTTTGATGTATGATTAAAGACTGTCTCTTGAATTCTACTCCTTCATCGTGCGTCACAGCAGCCAACACATGCCAATCACATAGAGGTTGTTTTGAGGTATAAAATGTTTATATAATTAAATTCACAAAATGCAGGAGGAGAATGAAGGAATAATGTTTGCCTGGTTGTTCCATAAATCAATTATTCAATCAATCAATCAATCAATCAATCAATCAAGCAATCAAGAAATATATTGTGTCTCATTCATATTATCTAATTTATTATAAAATGATTAATGGTTATCAAAAGGCTTTGCTTATTTATTTATTTGCTTCTTTTTATTATAAATAAACTTACTTTGTGAAACAGTATCAGGGGAAATTCTGGTAAAAGGGAATGTAGTAATGTATTATTAATATTAAAACATGAACAATACAGGATTTATTGAAATTAACATTATTAATGTTAATTTCAACTTTTACTAATACATTATTAAAATCAAAAGTTGTATTTGTTAACACTAAGTGTGTGAACTGACATGAACAAACAAGGAACAGTTGTATTTTTATTAACTATGTTAACAAAGATTAAAAAATACTGTAACAAATGTATTACTCATTATTAAATGTTGGTCCATTAACTAATGTTAAAAATGTGACCTTATTGTAAAGTGTTAAAATCATTAGTCTGTCACAAGAACTCATAAAATAAGAAACATGCCAGTTTGTAGTGTTTTAAGTGATAATTGTAATAAATAATTTATGATTTCATATGGATTTGCTGCCGTAACATACTGTGTCATTTCTTAGAAGTGGTTAGGACTTAAATTTACAATTCATAAAATTATTCTGAATATTTTTTCCACATTGCTTCGTGTGTGTGTGTGTGTGTGTGTGTGTGTGTGTGTGTGTGTGTGTGTGTGTGTGTGTGTGTGTGTGTGTGTGTGTGTGTGTGTGTGTGTGTGTCTGTAGATGACTCTCCGTGCTGATGTCCCACCGCGAGATGGAGAAGGCTTTAAAATACTGTCTGTGTGAAATGTAAAATTTATGAATCCCCCCCATGTCCCTGCTTGATTTATGTGAAATAATAATACACTATTTAATGCTTAAACATGGCTGCGAGCAATCCGTGGCTATCAAGATGTACAATGGAGTAATGGCTGCAAAAGACAAATCACCCTGTGCACTGAGGATGCTTGTTTAAAGGTGCACAGCAGATATATTAAACTATATGTAATTGTACACTAACTCCACGCTGTAGGCAGAGAGAGACAGAGAGATGCAGATGGTCATTAATATAGTGAGAGTGAGAGAAGGGGGTGGACACATCTCAGACGGGCTCATCTCTCACGACACCGTCTGCAGACGTCCGTCTATTTCAGTGAGGAAACTCTACATGTAAAACAAAAAAACTTGGTCACACTTTTTATTGCGCATCTTTAACTACTATGTACTTACGTGGTTTGTATTGTGTTCATATTGTATTGCAAAACACTTGCAAGGGTTTGGTGGTATGGTTAGGTTTGGGGGAAGGGGGGTTAAGGTGAAAGGAAAGGGTCAACAGTGTAATTATAGATGGAATTACAGAAATTAATTACAGCTGTAATTACATGCTGGCATTTTTAAATATATGTATGTATGCAAAAACATGTATGTACACAATAAGTGCTTAGTAGTTAAAGACACTTAACATAAAGTGGGACAGAAAACTTATTGTCACTTAGAACCATACAAAATGTTCAAACATAATTATGCACACAGGTCAGGATGTATGCGATTTGACATTTGCCATCTTTGCTATATAATATAATATAATTAGTGCTGGGAAACCGATTAATCACAAATAAAAGTTTGTGTTTACATGATATATCTGTGTGTACTGAGTATAATTATTATGTACCGTATATATAAATACACGCACATGCATGTATATGTTTAAGAAAAAGATGTTATATTTATATATAAAATATGATCTTTATATATAAGATCAATATAAATATACAGTATATACATGCATATATTTCTTAAATATATATATATATATGTAAACATGAACTTTTATTTTGGATGCAATTCATTGTAATTAATCGCTTGCCCAGCAACATATAATATAATATAATATAATATAATATAATATAATATAATATAATATAATATAATATAATATAATATAATATTACATTACATTACATTACATTACATTACATTACATTACATTACATTACATTACATTACATATTTGCTTGTGTGACATTTGGGACAAATTACCCATGTTAACCAGCAAAACTTTGATCTTTTGATATGGCATGTGGCATATGGCATGTAAATGTAACCAAGTTTACCAGCTTTAATTGGATAACTTTGCATAGCCAAAGTTAGTAAGGGACTTTATCTGTCTATTCTCCACAGTGCAGTGTTATACATATGATATTTATTCGTTTTTACAGACTGAGGGATGAGGTAGAATCGTTTTTTTTTTTCTGTGATAATTGACAGCATGCCACAGATGCTGAACAAAAGTTGTATTGAACACGGCACATTGCTTAAAGACAAATGCTTTACTCCTGACACCACGGTCACAAATAAAGTACAGGCGCAATTCAAAAAGCGGAGAAACAAAACAAAAAAAAAGCACAAAAATGACATGACTGAGCTTTTTATTTAGTAAGAAGGAATATTACTAAAACTTCCCCAATGCTAGGAAGTAAGGATATAACACAAAATCACTAAATAAAGAACAATGTAGTGAAATTACACTGTCAAAATGAATTCTGGTCTGAAATGTGATACTGATTTATGGATCTGTTTTGCTTAATTAAACATCATTACAGTTAGTAACTCCCCACAGATTTGGGCTATAAAAAGTTGAGACACTTTGTTGTGCAGTTTGTGGGACAGTTTATCAGACCTCAGGAAAGTAAACAGTACAATTATGAGCCCATAAGAAACCACAGACAGAACTCTGAACAGTGTGTGATTACACAAAAATAGGTGATATAAAAATGGATCTGTTCCAAAACCTATGCTGGCATTTAAAGGCATCATAGGCACACTATCCAATTAGTGGATGAAGCAAAATATTGATTATACTCTAAATAGCCACTTACGTTTCATGTAATACCCCAAAAACTTTTGTATACCCAAAATTTGAGTGTTATGTTAATGCTTAATAAAACATTTACAAGGGTTCTATACAATTAGATATACATTTCAGCATTTAATGTACAAAAGTTATTTATAAGCTAAAGTGCACTTGATACTAAATTGACAACCTGTGGTAAGTTGATCATGAAAAATCACGTTTGATTCAATGTTTCTTTGTAATTATTTGTGAATTTACTATAGCGATTTCTGAGTGAAAATAGTGAAGAATACTGCACCAAGTGTTTTTCAGTCTATCACAAATATATAATAAAAATAAAAAATAAAAAAAATCCTATATATATAATGTGCCTCAAAATTACCTATATAAACTCCTTTAAAGGTAGACGGTATACAGCATGAAAGCCCACTTGGTTTTTTGGAATAGAGCCGATGTATTCCTGAACCTCCCTGGTGTGTCTTTCCTCCTTCTTTCTCTGTTTTCCTGTCTTTATTTCTCCATGTCTCTACCTGTCCGTGCCAAGACAAACCTGCTAAAGCTGGTGATTGAAGCGCAGCTCTGACTTCAGTAAACCACAGGTGCTGAACTCTTCTGGCAAGCCATAAAACATCATATGCATGTTTTGTGCTGTCAGTGAGCTCTTTAATTTCATTTTCTTTTCTTTTTTTCTCTCCATCCTGACCACACGATTCATTCTATAATGTTTATGAGGGGGGAGACATCCAGAGTGTCTTTCATGAAATCAGTCGTCTTAAAACTCAGAGGTCCCACTGTGCCAGCTGAGGGGACCCGCCCCCCGCCATACACCCTCCAGCCCAAAATGCCAATCCTCGAGCTGTCAATCAAAGCCACATTAAAGCAGCGTGACGTCACACAGCTGAGCGTTCTAGTCACCGAGAACGCAGCGATGGCCCAGGGCAAAGCTAAACAAACTTCCATTGCCACTTTGAACAGTTTAACAATGTGTCATTGTGTGGATAATCCCTGGGCTGTGGAAAAGTGTATTATATTTTGATTTCACAATAAGCATGTGTAAAAACATTGTGATACTTACTATTGTGTTTTTATAACAGTAAGTAACAGGCACACACACACACACACACACACACACAGTTCAACATATTTAGAGGTGTTTGGCAGGCTATTTCTCAAATCAGCAGTCTAAGGGTACGTTTACATGACAACAGATTTTTTTTCTTTGCATTTTTCGTGTACAGACGACTGTACTAAAAATGCAAAAAATGCTATAAAAAAGTACTAAAAATGCTGCATTGTGCACGCCAGGCCAGTAGTTGGCGATGTCACTTTGTAAAGAAACACTACAAGCCTATAGACTGAACACGTAATACGCATGCGCTTGACATTGTTTTCACAATTTTTTGTAGTTTACACGAAGACGATAAAGTTATCAGTTTCAAAAACGTGCACCTTGTAACCAGATTTCAAAAATGTGCATTTTCAGGCACCCAAAACGCTGTTTTTGTGTAAAATAATGGCTAAAACACATTAAGATCTAAGCACATGGTCTGAAGCGCATGGCGCATGTGCACTTAGAGCGTGTCTGAATCCACTATTGCTACACTCTAAAAAAAAACAGTGTGCTATATGGCACTAAAAGTGGTTCTTGACTCGTAATCATAAGGGAACCACTTTTTGTGCTATATATACCACCATATCTTAACAGGTTCTGTGTATAGCGGTGCTATATAGCAAGTCAAGTCAAGTCAACTTTATTTATATAGCACTTTTACAATGCAGATTGTTTCAAAGCAGCTTCACAGTGTTAAACAGGAAAATAATGCAACAGAATTTTATTCGGCTGTACAGCCGCTCTTGAGAAAACGGTGATGTCATCTTGCTCATTTCAACTATCATACAGCGACAATGCGGGCAGATCAGTAATTTAGTTTATATAGTTCATTTAGTTTACTAATTTGATTTATTTGGATATTTGGTTGAAAATGTAGTGTGCCCAAGCACCTGGTCATCCCAAAGAACTGGTGAAGAACCGCTGAAGAACCAAGATTTGGTGCGATACAGCACTTAAAGTGGTTCCCCTATGATTGCGAGCCAAATAACCACTTTTAGTGCTATATAGCACCATTTTTTTTAGAGTGTAGTTTAATGATGGAAAAAACGGTCGCGCGCTAGGCGCATGGTCCAAAAGGGAGTCATGGGTGTGTTTTGGGCAATGGGCAACGTGCAATTAAACCAATCACTGTCTCGTCTCCCATTCTCTTTATAAGCAAGTTGTGCTTGCACCATGGCTGAAACGCTATTTACATGGCGGAATTTGCAAGCAGAAAGACTGAATGCTTCTCCAGAGAGGAATTATTTTATTTTTAATATTTAAAAATGTTTATGCTGCTGTGTGTATGCAAGTTGTGCACCCACCTATAGGCGCATATTACTAACACACCTTTTAAATAACACAAAAAATACTGCCAGGTTTTTGTTGGTCAATGGCAGTTGTTTTTCAGTTGCCTCAAAATAGCAACATGCCAACAATGAGCCTGAACACACCTCGTTTTCAGACCAGCACGCCCATGGGCGAACAGATGCAGATACATTTGCTATTTAAACAACGTGGAGCTGGACGTGAAAATGATAAATGCGTCGGGCTGAAACTAGCAAAAAACACTTGCAAACACCTGGCGTTGCATTGCGCCGGGTATATGATAGGGTAAAAACCTTTCCGATTTTAGTTGAATACACGTGTGTTTAGTTGTAAACGGTCCCTAAGTTATTCCATTCTAAATGTGTGACAGACATGACTGATACCTCAAATTGTGCAGCTTGAAAAAAAAAAAAAAAAAGGGATGGTCCTGAGTCATATTTAGAGACAATCTAGTTATCTTGGCTCGACACAGTAACCACCCAAAACACTGTAGTAACTACATAGCAATGTGCTAAAAATCCTCAACAAATACATGACAACACAATCACTTTTGATATTGCTAGCGCAGTAAAAAAGAATAGTTCATATTAAATGTAAACATTTGATAACGATAATGACAGCAAAAAGGTCACTGATTATTTCATGTTGATAAATTCCATGTAATGAGCAATAGATGCTGTACACTAAGAATTTAACTGAAGGTATATGAAATATATTACATTTTTACATTTAACATCTTTGTGGGCTCGTTTTAATTTAAATCACATTCAACTATGCAAGTCATTTGGTAAAAGGAATGTCTTCATGTGATATTATTCAATAATGTTAAAAGAATTTTGTTCTGAACATTATTCCCCTGGCTGCCATCATCTCAGATTTCATCTTTAATTGCTCTTTATTTTTCCAGCATTGAGCGTTCAGCAGAAGTCTGCTTCCCCCTCCTGGTTGCTCTCAAGAAATAGTCCACAGAGCTCCAGAAGCTGCGAGCTAGAAATCATTTTGTGTTTTATGTTGCAGCTGAACGGGGAGCATTTGATGTTGAGTATTTGTTAAGTTCCATCTTAAACTCTTAAAGAAAAGACAGGGGTTATCAGCAGAGCTCTAGAGGTTCATGTGACATATGACAGGTGTCTATGGAGAGAGAATGTTATTGCGTTGTGTTCTGGTGAATGAATCCACATCCACAAGTCCCTCGGTGTTAAGAGACTACAACAACACAGAGCATCTTTCAGAGAACTCACTGGTGGTTTGGCGACTAGGTTAGTGGTTTAAGTCACGATCCACAATATTTTCAAACACTGATGGCAACTTATCAGCAATGAATGTACTGCAAGTTGTTTTTTAAAGTAAGATAAAGAGTAAAATCTCCTATACAATCCAGCACTTTTACATTTAAAATATATATATTTGTTACAGTATGGTGTATCTTCAAACTGAGAAAAAAAAGAATCATAATAATCCGTATTGCACCAGAAAAAATATCAATCTAGACATGTCAGAAAAAGTACTCCATTGTTGTGCAGGATATGCTGTCATTTCCTCTTTTGATCAAAAAGACATAAAATATACATTAAGTCAATACAGTCCATCTTAGAAGAGCTATATCAACACGTTCAAGCTTTCCTCTTTGAGTGAGCGCTGACCTCAAATAGTTAAGAGAAAGAGAGAAGGATAGAGAGAGAGAGAGAGAGAGAGAGAGAGAGCCTTGAAAAAAAAAAGTGAGAGCAGAAACCCAGCAGATCAAAGAAAACAACATGAGAGAGGATATGAGTGCTTTGAGAAGTAATATTGGGCCGATACCATCTGTTTCCCAAGTCATGCAGCAGGATTCAGACAAGCACAGGAAGAGGACAACAGAGACGGCCCCTTTAGCCCTGGATAACACAGCCAAAATGGCTTATTAAGAAACCTCCAATTTAATATGAGATTGGGCAACATTAAAGGGTTCCCGCTGCAAAGGACCTTTCTCCTCAGTTGTTGAAAAGAGAAGCGTTATATAACAAATAAATTTGAGGATTATTTCATAAAAGGGGCGCCAGTGTAATTTCTCCTTTGGTATTTTCAATTTTGAAGGTGGCACAGTAAGAATGGCCAGAGATGTATGAGGTGATTTCACTCTTCATGTGGGAAAGTGAGTTAGAGTGGAAGAGAGGAGCTGCTGCTCTGACCATACGCTCAAAATATTTTGTTAGCAGCTGTATTGTGGAGAAACAAACTAAATAGATTCTACACTTAATTTGCTCTTTTTTCTTTTCTGATGCTTTTGTATGATCGTTTTTAGGAAACAAATTAAATCTGTAGTCTCCTCTAATGCTACCATGCTATTGTAAAAAAAAAAAAAAGTATACATTTTAGAAAATCTATGAATTTCATCAGTGCATAAAGTACATTCCCTGGGAATTGAACTTGCTGTTGCTAGCACCATTCCCCACCAGCCAAACTATACGAATTCCATTAGACTATCCTCATCCTTGTTTTGTTTTAAACCTGTGAGACATATGCATATATAAAGTGTATTGTTACATGCTGTTATACAACATGTGAGAAAATGGTGCATCAATTCCATCACCCAGGGCTGCGTTTCCCAAAACCACCGTAAGCTTAAGTTGACCGTAGAACAATTGCCACCAATGGTCTCTACGATCAACTTAGGCTTACGATGGTTTTGGGAAACGCAGCCCAGGTTTTTATATAATGTCAGATATAAGTACAATACAATCTGTATACATACACTCTAAAAATCAGTAAAAATAGGTCACAATGTTCTGTATTAATTTGACTTCAGACATGTTCTGTATTAAACCTTGACACTTCAGGTGTTTTACCTGTATTTAGAATGTTGAACTTCATTGCGTTCTAAATTAGGGTTAAGCTCTAATCTGCTAAATGTGACTAAGGCATTGCATATTAAGATATTATGAACAGCGTTGGGGAAAGTTACTTTTAAAAGTAATGCATTACAATATTGCATTACTCCCAAAAATATAACTTGTGTTACTTAGTTACTTTTTATGGAAAGTAATGTGTTAGGTTGTATTACTTACTTGCTTGTTTGTTTTTTAATAACAAAAAAAAAGTTTTCATTTTTTTGGCAAATAAGACCCTTTCACACCAAAAGTATGAATAAGCCTCAGGCTGAAGGAAATGCACAAATTCACACCTGTACAGTAGAGGGCGCAGCTCAAACAAACCTTTCAGCTGAGCTGCCATTCTGGATTTCAGGAGAAGAAAGTTCAACACTCTTACACAAATGTGAAGATTAACTAAAGTGTTTTTTGCTTATGGTTGAATTTGATCATCAAAGGTCAGCAGCATAGACATTGGTTAATAAAGTGAGATTAAATGCATAAAGTACAGTGGTGGCCAAAATGATTAAAACACCTGACAGATCTGAAAATATTGACCTTTGTTTGCCTCCAAAACATGATTTAAATTCATAATGTTCATGAAACATGCAGATGAACAAAAACATATCTGTTTTTATTAGATTCGATTAGATTGGATTCAACTTTATTGTCATTACACAAGTACAAGTATAAGGCAACGAAATGCAGTTTAGGTCTTACCAGAAGTGCAGTAGCAGCAAGTGCAGGATATACAGTGGTTGCGTAAGTGCAGGACATGGAAATGTACTGAATATATATAAATATGTATAAATAGAGAGATGGTTATTACTATAAACAGAATAGTATTTTATCCACTTTTAACTATAATATTTGGTATGTATGCCACCTTTTGCAGCAATTACAGCAGCACATCTCTCTGACATAGTATCAATGTCAATATATTTCCTGAGAACTTCAACACTAATGTTATCCCATGCCTTCTGCAACTGAAGCCAAAGGCTTTCCTTTGAATGTACAATAGATCTGTCCAGACTGTCAATAAATAAGAAAACAAAGTAACTTGCATTACTTATTTGAAAAAAGTGACTATTTAAAAGAGTAAATTTAAAACTAATATGTTACTTTAAAAGTAATCTGATTATGTAACTTGCGTTACTTGTAATGCGTTACCCCTAGAACTGATTTTAAACATTAATAACATGATTTTCTGTTTAGTTGCTTTGAAACAATATGCATTGTGAAAAGTGCTGAACAAATAATTTTGACTTGGCTTCCATTTTTGGGTGAACTATTCCTTTAAAACATTGGTATTAGTATTCTTAATAATACATGTCCTACTCCTCACATTTGTTCCAGACTCATCCATGATCCCAACAGTCGTTAAGTCATCTGAATTCTAATCAGATCCATGCACAGAATCAGTCAACCATTCAGGTTTCCCAGAAGATCCTACTGATTCGCTGAGCTACAGACCTCATTGGATCCAGATTTTTAGTCTTTGAAAGGCCACCGCATTTCCTTCCGCATGCAATGTTTTATTTATTATTGGTTATTTGATCTGGTCTAAGACCATTATGGGAATATGTACCTTTCTGAATAATCAATAAATAGCCATTTTATTATTTAGAAGGATCTGGTGTGAAGGGCTGCAAGAAGTAAAAGTCATTACACAAATCCGTCATTGTTGATAAATGAGATCACTTGTAAAGTTAGATGGGTGGCGAAAGAGCCGCATGCATGTAGACGGTTCTGTGCATTGCTGAATACTATTAGCAGGCAGTAAATATTGCACGGGCCTCTCCACGGGACTATGATTCGGCGAGTGGGCGGCAGAGAGAGGGCAGTAAATTCGGAGATTAATTAACCCGTTGAATTCTGGACATTTCCAGGTCTCCGTTTCGGTGACCTGTGGACGTAAATGGGACGAGCCTGTCCTCAGCAGTGAGCGGAGAGTGAGGGCTCTCGTCCGTAAGAATGAGTTATTAAGAGAATTTTTTGAATAGATGGAAAAATTGTAGCCTGGCTATTTAGTGTCATAAAGTGCAGCCAAGCCAGTGCAGGGGCTCCTCGGGACAGGAGGCAATAGCATTCCAATCAAATCTCAGACGGATGAGAGATGGGCCTGTCCACTCTGAATTTTTATATTGTGGAAGGGGCTGGAAAGAAATAATGCCGTCCGTGAGTGAATTAACCTCTCACGGTGGATGGAAAGGCCTCTGTCATCTATAGGGGAAGCAGAGGAAATGAATGGGCGGAACAGAGGCAGGCCAGCCAAGCCAGGGGGAGGGGTAGATAGGATCATAACCCCTCGCCAGAGATGGACCATCCATGGCTGTGGCTCGGCCACATGTGTTGTGGATAAGGAAGGACGAGTGTGTAGTATGCTTCTTGAGCTTTTTGGTGATCTCTGAAGATCTGATCAAAATCGCTTTGTTTTATTTTGCATGACATTCATTCAAATACATGCAAAACAAGGATGTAAATGTGGCAAAATCACTCTCCTGTCAATCTGGACAAACAGGTTATACTGTTCAACCTACTTGCAGGAAAACTTTAGCTGAATGCACGTTGTGTAGCTCTATGTATATTACCAATGAAACCAACACAAGAAATAAAGCAGGTATGAAATTATTATTTGTTCATGTGCTTTATTTAGGCAACACAAGTATCTTCCATTGTCCTTATTCAGTGATCTACTAGAATCAATCGGAAAAGCAGGAGACAAACATTATCTAATGATGGATTTTCTTATCTTACGACCTGATTTGCATGCTTGTAGAATGCATTAAAAGTAGCCTTCAGTGATGGGAAATAGGCTAAATAGCCTGCCTTTGTGTATAAAGATGTGCATAGTGTTTTGATATACTATCAGGTCATACAATTTCATCTTGATAACACAGAACTCTGTTGTTTGAGATTGAATGTTAGCTTTAGCATCTAGAGATGTTTCATTCATCCACCCATTCTCCAAACTGCTCGTCCTTTAGAGTCTAGTGAATGTCCTTACCTTAAAATTAATTTGGCTACTTAAACTTTTGTGACAAGTTCGGCCTCACGTTCCTCCAATCTGATCTCATGGGAAACGTGAGAAATGAGATCGAATGAGATAGTAACAATTTATTTACATGTGCCAAAACTTAAAGGTCCCGTTCTTCGTGATCCCACTGTTCAAACTTTAGTTAGTGTGTAATGTTGCTGTTAGAGCATAAATAATACCTGTACAATTATAAAGCTCAAAGTTCAATGCCAAGCGAGATATTTTATTTAACAGAAGTTCCCTTTCAAAGCCTACAGCGAACGGCCGGCTTGGACTACATCCTGGTACTTCCTTCATTAATTACGTCAGTAGAACAGTAGAACAGACTAACCTCCGCCCACAAGAATACGCGCAAAAAGGGGGCGTGGTCTTGTTGCTGTCCCACGTGGAGAAGAGGACGTGTCGCGTGGAGAAAAGGAAATGTTGCGTTTGACTGTGTTTGTCGCCATGTCGTCGAGACGCTGTTATTTTCATCCCGGAGTCAAATCACCTTTGTTTGGCTTTCCCAGGGACGCTGTAGAGATCATTAAGCGCATATATCTCCAGTTAAGAGGCGTGACCTTTCCACGTGCGCTAAGCTGCTGTCGAATCACAACACAGGAACCGTGACACGTTTGCTAAGCTGCGGTCAAATCCCAACACGGGAACCGCTGGCACAATCAGAACTCGTTACGTATTTCTGAAGGAGGGACTTCATAGAACAAGGAACTCATCAACCCGTTTTTAGGAGTGAAAACAGCGGTGTACAGATAAGTAAATTGTGTTAAAAATACAGTTTTTTTTTACACACGAAACATGAACACATGTTATATTGCACACTGTAAACACAATCAAAGCTTCAAAAAACACGAAGAACGGGACCTTTAAAAGTATTACTGTGCTTATAAAACAGTTCAAAAATGGGCATAAAATAGTCCTCTCCAATTATATAATAAATAATAAAAAATAAATAAAAAGCACACATTTTTTATTGAATAATTCATTTTTATTATTTATTTATTCATTCATTATATTGAATTATATACCTCAAAGTTTAATGCAATTTGCTAGTGCAGTGTGTTCAGACCAGTCTATGGTTCAGACTGACACGTGTGTGTTCAGTGACGTGTGTCATGAGGTCAAAGGTAACCGGAAGCTGTTGGCTGCAGCCGGGAGACAGAATAACACACACAAAACTACAGTATCATCGTATAATGTGTACTTTGACACATGTCTTTATGGATAAATGGTTTGTTTTGTATTCCGTTCGTTTGGACGAATGAGAAGATGTCTGTATAGTCTTAAGACGAGCGCTTGAAACTGACTTTAAACCCGGAAGTGGAGCAAAGCAGCAGGTGTTAGCCTAGCCGCTAAACACTCTTTATCTCTTCCAAATTCCATATGAGCGAGCGAATTTGTCTTAAATCACTGATCGCACACTCATTCTGCCAATTAAAGTCGCAGATTGAGCTTGTCATGCGTGTCAGTGTTGAGACGCGTCGTTTATCGGGCTGTGAGCTGGGAGAGATGTGAGATCAGTGTGGTCACACAATTCCAGCTGTCAGATACTCATCACTCTCATCTCATCAGATCAATGTGGTTGTGATTAAACTGATCAATCACTTTGATAGTCTCTGGATCATTCTGGTAAGATTTTGTCATCTTTGTTCTCATAATTCAGTATGAAAATGCATAATTCAGTATGCAGTAAATGCACAAATATTATCAATTACCAGTACCATTATATGACGTTTTAAACGTGTAAAACTGTATTCTTTAGGTACTGGTATCTTTGAGTGCCATATTATATGTAAATGCAATATTTATATAAAAATCATTCAGAACCATTGTATAGTAAACTATGTGATGCAATGATTGAGTGTATCATAGTACCACTACTTTATATAAGATACATTTTCCTTAATCTAAGTGTATGTTTGTGTTGAGTTTAAGTGAGCAACAACAGAAATAAAAGCTTTGCTTTTGTTTCTTTGCACAAACACACAAAAAAAGTGTTTTTCCACTGTCTGACACTGAACCATACAAAATTAAAGCATGTTAAAGGCACAATATGTAATATTTTTCGACTAAAAGATCGGTTTCGAAACGGTGTTATAAATATATTTTAGATTTTTCAAAATTATACCTGTTTTGCCGTATATGACATGGTATATTTGCGGTATTTTCCCCCCCATGCATGACCGGGTGTTAAAGTCCCTGTAAAGGCAATTCTGATATTTGTTTCTAAACACATTATACATGTTAGAAATGTATTTCTGAAACACATTACAAAGACTGTGAACTGTGTAGTACTGAATTCAGAAGTTAGACCATTGAACAGTTTTTCACCATTGCTGTGTTCAGGATTTTCTGGGCGGGGCTAAAACGGTGGCTCGATGACGCACTGGAGCCACCAAGCCTGGCTCCTCCCCTAACGCGATCATAACTAGAGCACATTCGCATCAGTTTGCCCGCTCGATCGCGAGTTACTGTCAGTACTGTTAGTTACTAGGGCTGGGTAAAAAAATATTGATTTCTCGATTTTAATCGTTTCTCACTTTTACAAAACAATATTGATTCTTAAATCCCAAGAATCGATTAGTCATCCTGTTTTCAGTTAATGCATGAAATAAACATTGTAGCACGCCTCCCATCCAATAAATCGCTCTGCCGCAGCTCAGCTCAAGAAAACCAGCAGCGCGGAGCAAACATGAACGGATCTTCGCTTCTGCCTTATACCAGTAACAGCGCAAAATAAACATGAAAGAGCTTCTGAAAGTGTGTTAAAAGATACAGGACAACTTACTTAAATCTGTATCATGTCACATAGAATAGCTCAATCAGTGTTTCAACCGCAGAAAGATGTAAGTAAAACGGCTTGTAAATGTCATGTAACATTTTCCTCAGAAAAACCATATCCAGTGTCCATAAACTCGTTAGTCAGCTAGAAAAATTAACTCTAGAGAGGAGCATTTTGCAAATGATATGCACCACATTACATAGACCAGGGGTCTCCAAACTCGGTCCTGGAGGGCCGCTGTCCTGCAGAGTTTAGCTCCAACCCTAAATAAACACACCTGAACCAGCCAATCAGTGCCTAACTAGGGCATTGTAAGACACCGATTGGCTGGTTCAGGTGTTTAATTGGGGTTGGAGCTAAACTCTGCAGGAAAGTGGCCCTCCAGGACCGAGTTTGGAGACCCCTGACATAGACTATTCATTGTCAATGTTCTTCAATATTTAATGCATGTATGTATGTATGAATAAATCTGGCAAGTTTTTATGCAGCCACCATTTAAATGTTTATATTTCAAAAATCTAATTGGAGTAGAATTATGATTATGTAATTGTAAAGTTATTATAACTTTATATATATATATATATATATATATATCATTTATTGTCATTTAAGTGTTAATTTGTACCTTCAATATTAGTAGGCTGATGTAGTATCAACTGATTCCCATAGTTTACAACATTAGTTCAAAAATGTGTTTTCTTTGAGAAAATTGTCCATGTATTATACCTGATACATATCCAAAATAATCGATATTGAATTGAATCGAAAAGAATAAAAAATCGAATCGAAAGCTTGTGAATCAAAATCGAATCGAATTGTGAAATTGGTGTCAATACCCAGCCCTATTAGTTACTATAGCCTACAACTTACAAAACAAAAACGATGATCAAGAAGAGGTGGATTAATTTTGTGAACAGCAACCTTGATGGAGAGCTGAGGATCACCACCGTCACCTGCCACTTGCAGTGACTTTACACCGGATAGTTAACACTGATAATCCGCTGCAGAACCGACTATCCCCAGCCCGGCCTTCATCGTGATCATAGATGGTCGTGATCAGTACGTGAGTTAGTGTTGTCATGATCCTGGAATTTCTAACTTCGATACGATACCTAAAAAAGTATCGATATTCGATACCATTTTCGATAGCACAAGGAAAAAATGCTGCATATACTGTCAAATAGATATTTTTAATATCCGTCTATTGAAAGTCTAGGCGATTAAAAATTTATTCTGAAGAGATCACTTTATATGATGAAGCTTTTAAGGTTTTTCTCATATATAAACATTGATCAATTACCATTACAATTATCTCACAAATATTTGCTAACTAATTGTGTTGCAAGCTACAGCACAAGGAAGATTGATTTCAAATTGAATTTAAAAAGACAAGTAAACAGTAATAAAATAAGAACAAATAAACAAATGACTAACAATAGCACAAATAAATACAATAGAATAAAGATACAAATTAAACAGACTGCTTTATTTTTTCAGGTAGCCTTGGTCTAACAGTATTCAGCTAAGAAACTGAATTTAAAAAAACAAAGTCAAAATCTTCATTATAAAAAATTAAATACAGTTGAATCCATTAGAGTTACACAAGTTAATCAGTCAAGAGCAGTAAGTGATCGTTTGTCTTTTTGTAGTTTGAATAATAAACAACTGCTGTCCCTTTAAGACCCGACGCACGCATGGAAAATCCAGCAAAACACGTGTTCGCCGTGTTCAGAGGGATAACCGGACTGAATGAGAGGAGGTGGGTGCGTGTCAACTCGCTGTCGGTCGGAGAGGAGAGCGAGGCTGGTATCGATACTGTAGAAAAGGAATATCGTATCGTTTCAGATATTTCAATATCGATACATATCGAAATATCGATAATTTTGACAACACTAACGTGAGTGTTGTCTTGTGTACTATGGCAGCTTTCCCGCAAGTAGGCGTGGTTTTGGCGCCGACAGCGGACACACCCCCAGCATTTCAGAGCAGAGAATGCTGCTCATTTTTTCAAGTTTTTGATAAGTTATTTTATGTACTTGCCGGATTTTTCTACTGATTGAGAGAGTAAATACTGCTGTACACTGACTTAGAATGATGAGTGAATATTGTAGATTCCACACTAGAATTAGTACAGGTTTGCAAGTCCCCACAAAATGATGCTGTGGGGAGACAACAACCAATAATAGCACTAGTCTGTGAACAAATGACACGCATCAGTTTAACACAGAAAGAATAAATACATAGTTACTTTTTTTTGCCCATTCCTCTTTGAATTTTCGGTCTACATCATTGTCTTCAGTGTATCAGAATAATCCATTGTGTCATTGCGTTCATGATCAGACGTATGGCTGTATCAGTGTCCGTATTTGCACATATATTTAATTTGAAGAAGACGTGATTAAATATGTGTACATACACAGTGCGGATTCATATTTAGAGTATAGGAAATATTTCCATAAAAAAACTTGAAACGGTTGCTCTGGTCTTTATCTGATCTATATGATCCACGTGGTGAGCGTTGTTAAACTCATTGCGTGTTGTTTGATTTCTTCGCTGTAATGCTTTCAGTTGTGCCCTCAGTCACCACAGTTCAACAGTGAAACGGGACCCCTCTCAAACAGTGTCGTGCTGCGCTATGTTCCAAACGTTGTTTAAAGGAACACACCGACCTTTTGGGACTGTAGCTTATTCACTGTATCCCCCAGAGTTAGATAAGTCTATACATACCATTGTCATCTCCGTGCGTGCCATAACTATGTCTGACGCACACCCACTGCTAGCCTAGGTTAGCATAAAGACTGGAGGTAAACGGCTACTGCTCAATAAGTGACAAAAGAATGCCAACATTTTCCTATTTACATGTTTTGATTTGTATAGTTACATTGTGTACTAAGATCGACGGAAAATGAAAAGTTGCGATTTTCTCGACCGATATGGCTAGGAACTATTCTTTCATTCCTGCTTAATAATCAAGGAATTTGCTGCCGTACCATGGGTGCAGCAGGCGCATTGATATTACACAGCACCTGAAAATAGTCCCCAGCTAGCACGCTCTCTGTGCAAGCAGGTTGTCACGTCGGTTATGTTGACGGAAGTAAGCCTATTTTCAGGTGCTGTGTAATATCATTGAAAATTCTTGGCGGAATAATAATAAAACACTTGGCTGAATACCAAACACGGTTTTTCGAATTATTATTATATATATATTTTTTTTTTGCCCATTTTTTCACCATTGCATAAATTAAATAGTAAAAATTAGCTTTTTACAATTTTGTCTTGCTTTTTTTTAAAGAAAAATAAAGCATTCCAGCAGACATTAAACAAACAAAGCACAATATAACTTAAAATAAATTATTATTGTTTTTTAGATAAAAATATTTTTATTCGGCCATCTTATCTTATCTTTGGCCTATTATGCCTACAGGTATCATAATCAAATCATTGAGGGTGCTTCTGAAATCACTGATGGTGCTCTATTAAAGTGCAAATGTAGGCTAGACATTTAAGATTATTTAGAATTTCAAAAATATTTTGCAACAAATATTGTTCTATTAATCTATTAGTGCCTTTTACATTGCTTTTAATGCGTTACTATTTCACTGTCACTTCCGAAACTTTGCACCGTGCAATTGGCAATTGCAAACAATAGTTTTATTCAATGGATTATATAGACTGTAGACTCGAAAGCGATCCAAGACCGCCCCATTTACGATCACTAAACGCTGTCGCTATGTCAGTTCATCGCGATCTCACAAAGTACAAAGTTCAATGAAGCTGCTAACAATGCACAATAAATATCGTCAATTCGCGTCAATTCGTGCCTACACTTTGTTTGTTTGTTCATGAGAGGTTTTGTGAGCCTGTCACTGTGCCTGTGCCTGTCACATTGTAAACAGATACATTTGACGTTCTACAGACACAAATATGCACTGGAGCATTTGCCAATATATTATTACAGTATCAACTGAGGTTGCTCTTGCTTGCATTTGAGGGTGCTTAGACTATCTGCAAACGGCCATTTTTACGTCTATCTCGGACACTTTAAAGGGCACCTATTATGCCCTTTTTTACAAGTTGTCATATTGGTCTTGGGTGTCCCCAAAATGTGTCTGTGAAGTTTCAGCACAAAATACCCCACAGATCAAAAATGATTGATTGAGATTGAAAATGTCATTTTGAGGCCTGTCTATAAAAAGCGCTGTTTTGGTGTGTACCGCTTTAAATGTAAAAGCTGCATATCCCCGCCCAGTCTTTAGAAGAGGGCGTAGCATATACATCTCTCCTGTGCATGGCAGATTGCATACAGGTCTCACAGGGTGGGTCTATGTTAAAATGGCAGTGTCAGTCAAACCTTGCGGGCGGGCCTTTGCAGTGTGATGTCACACTGCAGAGAATCTGAGAGCAGCTTGTTCTGAAACACTGCTTATGATTTTTGGGAATTAAAAGAAAATATTGGGTGGATTTTTATTGTAATAGGGTGGTTGTTTACACACTGTCAACACACATTTATGTTTAAATATCATGTAAAAGTGGATTTTGCATAATAGGTGCCCTTTAATGCTTCCACACTTCTGACATGTTTGCTGCATTTAGAAGCGTGCGCGCCTCTCTCTCACATGCGCTGGTTGCTATATTTGATCGCGTCAAAAACAGTCATTGTTCGGCCGAATAATTTCGGTTGCCAAACATTCGGTTCATCCCTACCTGTTGTCCTGGACACCAATACTTTAACAATTCATTAAAAAAAATGAATCACTGTCTGGCCAACTGAGATTTTGCTATGGAGATAAAGGTTAGGGTTAACTTCTGGCAATACTACAATACATCATGAGTGTATATTAGAACCATTTGTTTGTTTACTTTTGGGATCTGAAGGAGCGTTTGGACCCGGCAACTGTGACATCAAACGTCAGACTTAACGACTGGATATTGATCTTTAGTAGACAGTAAAGGTAAGATATGTAATTTCAGATTGTGGATAAATTGTTTTGATTTTCAGGAGCCTGCAGACATCATGAGTGGCACATTTGGCCTTGTGAATTACAGCTCAAGGAAGCACATCTCCATATCTGTGCCCTCGTCCACAGAGGTGATGTCACCTCATATTAAATCAGTGGAGGAGCTCAGAGTGCTGGGCATCAACCTGAACAGCTTTAACACACCAACACAGTTCTTCATCTGTGTGGCCGGCGTCTTCCTCTTTTACCTCATCTATGGCTACCTGCAGGTGACCATTCATCAGTGATCTTTGATTTGTGCTTTTTTTTTTAATATATTTGTGCCATTGCTGATTCATCTGAGTCTCTGTGCTTTCAGGAGCTGATATTCTCAGTGGAGGGATTTAAGCCATTTGGCTGGTATCTGACTTTAGTGCAGTTTGGATTTTACTCCGTATTTGGCTTGGTGGAGTTGCAACTCACTCAGGATAAGAGGAGGAGGTAATTTTTGTATACACTTTAAAACTAGGCCTGTCAATTGATTAAAGATGAATTGTGATTAATTGCACCTAACATTAAAATGTATAATCATTAATACATTTTCACATTCAGTCTCCAAATTAACAACATAAAGACAGTATGCTGTTTAAATGTTTGATATTTTACATTCAACCCCATTTCCAGAAAAGGGATATTTTGTAAAATGCAGTAAAATCAAGAATCTGTGATTTTGTTAATTCTCTACAACCTTTAGTTTACTGCCAAAAGTACAAAGAAAATATTTTCAGTGTTTTCACTGACCAATTGTATTTTGTAAAAATACTTTTGATTTTGATGGCTGCAACACAACCCCAAAAAGATGGGGCCGAGACATGTTTACAACGGTGTCACATCACCTTTCCTTTTAATTACACTTTTTAATAATTTGGGAACTGATGATACTAATTGTTGCAGTTTTTGCATATGGAATTATTGCCCAATCTCGTCTGATACGACTCCAGACAGGCCAGTCAAGCACATCCCCACTGTGGTGTAGAGTGTCTACGAAACCACTCTTTTGTAGCACATGCAGAATGAGGCCTGGCATTGTCTTGCTTCACAGGAAAGATCTTGATGGCTGTATATGTATCTTTACAATCCCAATATACACCTCCACGTCAGTAGCTATGTTTTCATCCACCTGTTTTATGCGCATTTTGGGATATTGCTTAAAAAAAAGACCCGGATAAATTCTAAAAAATATGCGTTAAAAAACGCTCAACTGAGTTTTATCCTATAAAAAGCATGTGCATAAACTATGGAAACACATTTACCGAATAAATTGCTCGATGCGCATTAAAAAAGACGTGACTTTGCGATGGGACTGCATAACTGGACCAACCAGAAAACCAATCTCGTTGCACAGCACGTCAAAGTGGTTTGACTGCGTTCCCAAACATCAGGCATCCCATTTAGAAAGCAAGTTAACATAACTGTGTTTATTGCGTTTTGTCTGCACGCTCTGAGGAGTAATGTATTTATTATTATATTGGCTTCTCCTACTGCATCAACTTCCATTTTTCTTTGATATTTATCATCAGTTTATCAGAAAATGACAATTTTGTTATCTTCACGTGTGATATTTTTTGCATGTTAAATTCGCTACTTTGAATCCAAACATAGCTAGTGGTACCTTCATACCAAGCGGCAACCTCCCCCAGGTTCTCTTGAAGTCAGTACGGAAGTGACTTAAACTGCAATTCATTGACTGGCCGCTAGGGACAGGCTCCAGAAGGGAGCAGAATCTCATTGAGCCCCATGTTAAAATGCCCAACTTAACAGCAGAAAAAAAAACATGTTTACAGCCTGGCACAAATTGTGGTTTTGGTCTATATATCTAATTGTGCCCTTCATGACAGCTGTGAGGGGGGTGACATTTTTTTATAACTCATTAGTTTACATTATATAAAGCCTTAAAGTTCTGCATAATTAAGGGTGTGGCCACTTTGAGTGACAGGTGGATAGCCGTTTGTCTGCTGTCTGTTAGTCATCACGTCACCTCAGCTCCATCCACGTCCCACCTTTTTGCCCATTTTCTGTTATCCGGGAGTGACGCGCTGCCAAGATGGCAACGGCCAGCTCGACCCTACTTTATGCTTCAAAACTGCTCTTCAGAATCCTATGGGGGACGTCACGGACACTACGTCCATACTTTACCTCTGCCCCAACTTTTTAAAAAAGTGTTTTATCATATCACGATATTATCGCAAATTCAATTAATCGTTAAGCCCTAGACTGCAGCAATTAACATTTTGTTGAAACCTCTAGTAAATTATGGCCTGGTTTCACAGACAGGGATTAGATTACACCAGGATTAGGCCTTAGTTCAATTGACCTATCCGTAAGCCCCGTCCCCCTTAGTTACTGTTGCTAACTCGGACAAACAAATTGTCTCACAATGACAGCTGTCAGTGTGAAAACCTTATCCCAAGTTGTTTTTGGACACAGAATGTAGCATACCCCCTCCGATTGATGGCCAAACTTAACTAATGGTTTATGAAGTTTATTGCGTCCTTTTTTTTTGAGAAATATTATTTTTGAACTGTTTGACAATTCTCTCATGAAATTGGGCACAAAGTGGTGAGCCAAGACCCATTTTTGCTTGCAAAGACTGAACCTTTGATCGATGCTCCTTTTAAACCCAAACACGATACCCTCACCTATTACCAATTCACCTGCTAATTGTGGACCGTTTCAAACCCATTTAACTTAATCTGTAATATTCTGATATTCTGTAATCTTTTCACTTTTATTTTACTTTTGTCCCAACTTTTTTGGAGTGTGTTGCAGCCATCAAAGTCCAAATTAGTTTATATTTACAAAATGCAATTCATTTGGCCAGTTAAAACTTTCTTTTTTTCCTTTGTACTTTTGTCAGTTAAATAAAGGTTGAAGAGAATTAACAAATCACAGATTCTTGATTTTATTGTGTGATTTATGGAATTGGGGTTGTATTTGTTTAATGGCGTCTTTTTACAAAGTACTGTGAATAAACACCACAGTGTGAATAAACCCCATATGTTAATAAAAACACTGTCTACAGTATCAAAATAGATAATATAATTTTATTATGCATTTTAAAAGAAACTTGACGTTTCAAATAAAGATTGTATCAATGACAGCGTTACTACCTGTAGGTTGTGACAAGTGACTGTTAAAAATGCATTTGTCATTGAATCATTCATTCAAGGGATTGGTTCAAGAACACTGGTTTATCTAGTAAAACAAGTCTTCGAATCATGCATTTCACAGATTTAAAAAATTATATTTATTATCTTTTTTTTATTTTTATATAGACTGCAGCAATTAACATTTTGTTGGAACCTCTAGTAAATTACGGCCTGGTTTCACAGACAGAGCTTAGATTAAGCCATTTACATTGTTAAAACAGTACTCACACAAATCATAGTCAGTCACATGTAGCTGTACATTCTTATGTGTCTAGCGAATTTTGAATTGTGTTAATTATTATTTATAAACGCATACATTTTTTACAGCTCTAGTTAAAACTAAATTCCCAAACAAACTTTTTTCATATTCATTAATTGTTCTGTGGGTTTATTAATAGTATTATTTTCTTTAGTAGCCCTAAAAACCTAACCTGCTTCACATTTCCCCAAAACAATGCAAATGTTTGCCAATGTAAGACTTATGTTAAACCTGTTGTATGGCCATAGCCTGCCTTTAAAAAGCCAATTATTACACACAAAGAGGTCTAGTTATCTTGTTGATTTTGGGGGGATACAGTGTGAATATGACTGTTGATTCCAGGCAGAGGGTCAGTGTGAACCAGCCTTAGGAAAACATGCTTCACGGTGTTCAAGAAATTGGCAAATGAAAAAAAAAAATGGTTTTAATGAAACACTTTTTCTTTTTTCAGGATACCATGGAAAACGTACATGATCATCGCATTTTTAACAGTTGGGACCATGGGCCTATCCAACACTTCTTTAGGATACTTAAACTATCCCACACAAGTCATCTTTAAGTGCTGCAAGCTCATTCCTGTCATGATCGGAGGAGTTTTTATACAAGGTACATCAGATGCTAGATTTATAATTATATTCAAACATACACTTGCATTAAAGTTTTTCAGCAAGGGAAAATTAAATTGCACTATATTGCCAAAAGTATTGGGACACCCCTCCAAATCATTGAATTCAGGTATTCTAATCACTTCCATGGCCACAGGTGTATAAAATCAAGCACATAGGCATGCAGACTGCTTCTACAAACATTTGTGAAAGAATGGGTTGCTCTCAGGAGCTCAGTGAATTCAAGCGTGGTATCGTGATAGGTTGCCACTGAAGTCCATTTGTGAAATTTCCTCACTTCTAAATATTCCACAGTCAACTGTTAGTGGTATTAAAATAAAGTGGAAGCAATTGGGAACAACAGCAACTCAGCCACAAAGTGGTAGGCCATGTAAAAGTCCTGACCTCAACCCGATAGAACACCTTTGGGATGAATTAGAGCAGAGACTGTGCCAGACCTTCTCATCCAACAACAGTGCCTGACCTCGCAAATGCATTTTCTAGAAGAACGGTCAAAGATTCACATAAACACACTCCTAAACCTTGTGGAAAGCCTAAACCCTACGGATTAAGAATGGGATGTCATTAAAGTTCATGTGCATATAAAGGCAGGCGTCCCAACTTTTTGGCAATACAGTTGTGACAAGCAAGGCAGGGCGAGAGCCGTTCTCTCATGGCTCTCGCCCGCCCTGCTTGTCACAATAGTGTATTTATCTTAAATAAATTCAGTTTTTTAGAACTTGTCAATCTATTTATTTAGAACTTTAGAATCTATTTATCAATGAATCATGAAAAAATATACCGCTACTTCACGGTTAAATTTCATTCTATTCATCACACAAAGCTATTATAAGACTATATCTTAGAAAATACTTGGAATATTGCACATAAGTATTGTCCTACTTTTTGTCCTTTTCAAGTTTAAATGTTTTTACTATGAACTGTATAGAAAAAGCTGCATCATCTTTTGTGTTTCATTGAAGAAAGAAGGCAAATGGGTTTGGAACAACACAATATGTGTGTGTGTGAAATATCCCTTTATCTTCTAAATCAGTTCACAAGTTTTTTTATTTTATTTAGTTTTATCTCAGGTTTGTTAACAAGTACTTTGTGCCGTTTCTTTCATTGGCCACTCTTGTGGAGTTCTTCACTTTTCTTATTCAAGAATTTGACTGAAGTTTTTATATCCTGAACAAGAAAGAATGAAACCAGCTGAACAGTTCTACCTTCTCTTTTTATGGGGATATTTTGATTTTTTTTTTTTCATGGACCTTGCGTCCCCCGAGGCTGGTGCGTAAGATCAGCGGGACGTTGGTTAAGGATGCGCGCAAGATGCCGACCCATCAAAGCTGGACCGAATCAAAGTGATGCATGGCAACCTGCTGCATCACCTTCACCCCCACGGCAACTACCTGTTTGAGACCACTTTTTGGCCTTTTCTGCTTCTTTCTTTCTTGCTCTTTGCATTTTCTCAAACTCATTCTCCTCACATGCTTGCTTGTGATGAGTTGAAGAGTCCAGCAGAAAGATAAAAAAACTCATTCTCTCTTTTCGACAAATCAGCTTGCCGCTAAACTTGTTCAAAGATCTTTGTAAAGCCAACCTGCAGCTAAAGTGTCAAACCTATAGCCAGAGCTCAAAGGACCCAAAAGAGAAGGCCCTCAGCTTAGCAGAAGTTCAGATGCCTTTTTATGCGGCTTTTATGACATGTTTTGAGTTATGACGTGTTTTGGGTTGATCTGTGTCAGAGATTCTTGGTTTGATAGAGCTTGTTGATGTTGTATGTTTTTAGGGAAACGCTACAACTTTGCGGATGTGTCTGCTGCCGTGTGCATGAGTCTTGGTCTGATCTGGTTCACACTGGCAGATAGTAAGATTGCCCCAAACTTCAATGTGACAGGTACCAAACTGCTTTGCTTCAGTCTGTTGATTATGAGAAACAGGCTTTGTTCCAAAATCTAGTGAGCTGTTTCTCTCTGCCTAATAATAATTATTTTAAATTGAATGTACAAACATTATTTTATTATTTTGTTTGTTGTTTCTAGGTGTCATTCTCATATCTCTGGCCCTCTGTGCGGATGCTGCTATTGGAAATGTGCAGGAAAAAGCAATGAAAATTCATAACGGAACCAACTCCGAGATGGTACAAACTATTTAGAATTATGACCATCATTATGTGGTTTGTCTCTCTTGTGTCCAGGAATATTATTAATTGTTGTCCATGTGTTACAGGTCTTGTATTCCTATTCTATTGGTTTTGTGTATATTCTGTTGGGTCTGCTCTCTGCTGGGGGAATTGGACCTGCTGTTTCCTTCTGTTCTCAGGTGAGTTTTAGCTCAAATAATAAAATGCTATTTTTCAATTCAAAATGAATGTGCATTTTTATATATGTCCATGTATTATAATAATTTGATTGTTGCACCAATAGCACTCTTAGGATTAAACAGGCTATTTATGATGATATGCCTATAAGACTACTATAGGTAAATTAAGTCTGTTGTGATAACTACATATGTGAAGTTCTTGACATTAGAGCTGGGTGATATGGCCAAAAAGGCATATATGAATTGCTATATACTTTATATATCTTTTATAAATAAGTTTTCTATTTGGATTAAATCATCAATCATTAAATCAAAAATAAAATCACATCCTGCACAATGTTGTCCTACACACAATGTTCACATTGATGGCTATACAAACAAATATAGTAAATGTACCGGTAATGAGGTATGTAGATATGGGAAGATGGAGGTTGGAACCAGCAAACGTTTAACACTTTAATCAATTAACAGAAAAAAATGAAAGTAAAAAAGCACACACATAATAAAACGTAAACAAAACACAACATAAAATCCAATCCAGGCCTGATCCTCTCTCCCCTTCACTGTCGTCGCTCCTTCTTTTACGCGTCCGAGCTCCTCCGTGAGACACAAGACCGGTGCGGCGTGCAGCTACCGCTCATTATCACTTACCACCAGCATCGACCCGTTCTCACGGTCCCTCTGCCTCGCTGCTTGCCCCAGTAACCATATTTTGTGGTATATAGCCTATTATGTGCTAAAAGGGTCACACAAAAATCTAATTTGTTTCAATAAGTAAACTTTAAAAAAGCTGAATAATTATATTAGCCTATATTTGATTTACCCAGTTACAATAGTTACTTTACAGTTACTGCTATTATATAAATACATTTACTTGTAGGTTTAAAATTCTACATTAATTGTCCAACAACAAATATTTTAGCAATATAATGTATATATTAGTCAGAATTATTGCGCTCCGTCTGTTTGGCACATGTGCGCTGATGCGCCCGTTCATGTAAGTCTGTGAAATTTAGCAGCGATTCGCTTGCAGAAGTGTAAGATGCTTGTGAAATGTAAGATGCACTGAGGAAAACACCACATCTCAAACGCATTAAACAGCTTAAACAGTGTATCAATCTGTCAACACATGTATCTTTCACAGCATCTACTGTACATGTTAGCTATATTTTATCAGTTAAAAAGCATGTGTCATGTTTAGGACAAAGTGTATTATGCACCTTCCCCGCAGCAGCTCACTCTGCGTCCTCAGCTATTATTCAGATGTGTTTATATCAAACTATTGTATATCGATATTAATGGCATTGCCTAATTCCATATATTAAAAAAATATATCGATATTGTACAAACTTCATATACCTCCCTGCACTACCTGCCCTACTATTATAGTATATTATAATTTATAACATACATTTAGGAACCCAACGTGCACCAACCTTTTCACCATATTTCTAATGAGATTATTTATAAACCTGTTGTCAACTAAACAGAGAGCTTAAAGGTCTCCCTGCTGTTTTCTTCCAAAATGCTAGTTAAATGTCTGAAAATGAGAAATTTAAATGTAAAGATGTTGTAAATGTGCAGCTGTACTATAAAATTATTATCATTTTTATTAAATACTTGATTGTTTTATTTTTTAGTACAGTTGTATTATTACAATAGTATAATATTACGTTTATTTTTATTTGGTAATAACCACACACAAAAAAAAATCACAGTAATTACTATTATTTTATAGTCTTATTGAATGGGTCAATAACTGTGAAAATGTGGCTTATGATGGCTCTAGTGGAAATATGTTTTTTTTAATACATTTTTTTTAATCTCTGTTCCCTTTATGGTTGCAGAGGTTTGAATCAGTACTTGTAAAGATTATACCCTAGTATGAACAAGTTTTTCCCCAAATCGTTCAGCATCAAAACGTCTTTAGAATAAAAAGTATATTATTTAAATTTATTTTAAATAAAATAAATAAAATAAATAAAGTTTATTTGTATAGCACATTTCATACACAGTGGCAATTCAAAACGCTTTACACAGAAATGGAATTAAGATATTCGTGAATAAAAAAAGAAATAATAATAACATTATATATATATATATATATATATATATATATATATATATATATATATATATATATATATATATAATAAGAATGAAAGTAAAAATAAAAACGATACAGGTATAAAAAAAAAAAATGAAAAGATGAAACGGGGTTAAATTGAAACATAAAATAAAGTGCAAGCAGTTCGGACAAAGCACAGTGCCCATTCAGTAAATGCATAGCTAAACAGATGTGTTTTGAGTCTGGATTTGAAAGTGACTACTGTTGGAGCACATCTGATCTGTTCAGGAAGCTGGTTCCAGCTACAGCTGGCATAATAGCTAAAAGCAGACTCTCCTTGCTTTGAGTGAACCCTTGATATTTCTAACTGACTTGATCCTGATGATCTGAGTGATCTGTTGGGTTTTATTATTAAAAATGTTATTTTTACTTTCTGATGCACTCCACTATAAAATCCTCCAATCATTCTAGAACAATTATTCTTTCCAAATAGAGCTATTCAAATCATCTAGTGGAAATTCCTGCATTATTTTCATATCACTATACATTTTGCAGAAAAATAAAATATTGCAGTGTCAGTTTTGTCCAATATCGGACAGCCATAGTGTTGAGATATAAATGTGGATCATATGTTAATGAGTTCATGGTTGTGATTTTTCTAATTGGTGCACCCCAAACAGCAACATAATTTCCATATTTACGGGTTCATGTTAACTGATCCAAATAAAAACCATAACCACAATACTGTGATAGAAATCTAACCATAATGTTTACATAAGCACTATTGAGTCTTTCATTTCAGTGAAGCAAGAGCAAGTTTTACATGATATTAAGCCTTCCAAATACTGTACTTTTAATATTTAAATATCTTCTATCCTTAAAAAATTTTTTTTTTTACTCAGCATCCAGTGACGACATACGGTTACGCATTCTTCTTTTCACTGACGGGATATTTTGGCATTTCATTCGTCCTGGCTCTGATAAAGCTGTTTGGAGCACTGGTTGCTGTCACAGGTCAGTTAAGCGCTCTCATATGTTTGTATTTTTGGGGCGGTCATTCAGATTTAGTGAATAATATGTGAACTGAATTGATGCCCCAACTGTTTTTGTTTTTGTGTTTTTTTTCAGTGACTACGGGAAGGAAAGCCATGACTATTGTATTGTCCTTTCTGTTCTTTTCAAAACCTTTCACTTTTCAGTAAGTGGACCAGATTGGTCACATTTAATATACGTTGTGTTATACACTGACCCACTTTATATTAGATGGCCTTAACTACTATGTACTTGCATCAAAAAAAATAAGCTCAGTGTACTTATTGTGTTCATATTGTATGGCAAAACACTTTTGCTGATATTGAGGTGGGATATGGGTAAAGTTAGGGACAGGTTTGGTGGTATGGGTAAGTTTAAGGGTAGGGTTAGGTGTAAGGGAAGTGTCAACAGTGTAATTATAAATGCAACTACAGAAATTAATTACAGATGTAATTACATGCAGGCATTTTTAAAAATGTATGTACACAATAAGTGCATTGTATCAAATGATTCATTAAAATGTTAGTACATAGTAGTTAAGGCCACCTAATATAAAGTGGGTCCATACGTTGAGACTTGCTTGTACTAATGACATTTTTATTTTGTTGGTAATGACATACCCTGGTTCTTTTGCAGGTACATCTGGGGTGGTTCTCTGGTGGTGTTTGGCATCTTCCTAAATGTTTACAGTAAAAACAGTGACAAAATGAAGCTTCCCTCTTTAGCAGAGCTCAGAAAACGATTGCTCATCGGCAGGAAGGTGCGCCTGTTGTCTCAGGACGTGTAGGAGAATGAACTCAAAAGTTTTATTGATGGGCTTCTCCTACTTCCTACATCAGCTGATGCTCAGGTGTGGTTTGGAGTCGGATGGCCGCACTCGTGGAGCGTGGGGACCTGTTTGAATCAAAGGGACTATAGAGCCAAAAAAGCAAAGATTTGCACTGGACAAAGGTGGCAACTGAAGCTGGAAACCGTTTCAGTAGAAGATTCCTTTTTCTTTTCTTTTTTTTTTTTTAAACAAATCATGTCCAAGTGAATGTTGGCCTAACGGAGGCAGTGACATTTTCAATGAAAACATTTCACCTGCATGTGCCATAAAATAATGGCAACAGATGACATACAAGTCAGGACTATTTTTTTTTAGTAAACTGCAGTTGCACAGGTGAAAATAGTCCATGATTCTGTTTGTTTGAAGGAAAAGGATCGACTTATCAGCTGCCATTTTTTGCTAACTATTTGTTTGGTGAAAGGGTGGCTGTTTTTACATTAAAACAAACTGGGAAGTTGATTCAGACAGTCTGGAGTGTTTTCATGAATAATGGCGTCTCTTATCCATTGGCTCCAGCATGGAGAGTTGAAAAGCTGCCAAGCACTTTCTCAGATGTTTGGCCCTGCGATCGCCCAGGGCCTGTTTGATTAGTAATCCTGGAATAAGATAGCACCAGAAAGAAAACAAACACTGTGCACAGGGCTTGGCTTTAGACCTAATTTAGTTGAGCAGAACGTCACGTGTGTGTGTGTGTGTGTGTGTGTGTGTGTGTGTGTGTGTGTGTGTGTGTGTGTGTGTGTGTGTGTGTGTGTGTGTGTGTGTGTGTGTGTGTGTGTGTGTGTGTGTGTGTGTGTGTGTGTGTGTGTGTGTGTGTGTGTGTGTGTGTGTGTGTGTGTGTGTGTGTGAGAGAGAGAGAGAGAGAGAGTGCATGTGTGGTTTGTGCATGTTTGTGGGTGCCAAGTGTGCGACACTTTCAAAGCCTCGGGGAAATGATTATTGTGCAGTTGTTGCCACCCTCTCCCTTAGAGACTCTGCCAGTTTTATGCTGCCAACATTAGCACAGATACACAAAGGAGTAGCTGCTGTTTGACTGCACAAAATCATTACAATTTTAATACTGACCATACAAATATAACAGCTCATAAAAATAAAGCAAAGTATTTTGATTATGAAAATGAAGGCTGTAAACCTTTATGCAGAAGTGTTTATTTTATGTACATTTTTTCAATTTGAACTGAAAACTCACTGAAGCTTAAAAGGCAGTTCACATGAAACCTTTTTAAGAAGTACCACCAAACACTGTTTAATCTATTACTATTTTATTTTTATTTGAATACCTTTTTTTTCTAATGAAGACTCAACACACTGAAATTTTAGAATGCTAAATTATAGAGAATAGTAATTCATAATATCACAAAACTGATGGTTTCTAAATCAGTGCATCTCTAAGGTTATTTAAGATAAAACAAACTATGGACTGAAAACTCACTGAAGCTTAAAAAGCAGTTCATAGGAAACCCTTTTTTAAGAAGTAGCACCCTTTACTATTTTGTTTTTAAATGGTATATTTTTCAGTATCATTATTTCTTCAGTGTCACATAATCCTTCAGAAATCATTATAATATGCTGATTTGCTGCTCAAGAAACGTTTATTCTTATCAATTTTGAAAACAGTTGTGCTGCTTAATATTTTATTAATATTTCAGTGGATGCACAAGCTGCTAATTTCCCTACAGTTAAAGCTTAACTGAGAGGTTTCATTAGCACTTTGTTGCTGCGTGCGCAGGCCAACTTTCAACCGGCACACAAAAACAAATTTTTCTTGTTAGGTGTTTTAGTATTTATGTATTGCCCTTGCTTTCATTTTAGGTGCAGTTCTTGAAAATGATGCATGTATTTAAATACACTATGGGCCAGATTACTAAACGCGTGAGACCACAATTCCAAAAATAGCGCAGATGGGAGTGGAAAGTTCTGCACGTGATCATCTGATGACACATGTAAATTAAAGAACACAGACGCAGCCCGATAATTTCCATAATGACCAATGCAATCCACCAGATAGCAACTGGTTTAAGACATGCTTTTTTTGGGTGGTAAATAATGGCGCAAACACCATTAAATTGACGAGCGCAAACCTTAGTAAATCACCTTGCATGATTTATTTAAATACTCTCCTCCCATAAATTTTGCATCTGAAAGCGAACTCCTGCAAATGCAATAATGTCAGCCACAAAAATATCCCTGTCCATGCCTTTTCAGCGCTAATTTTTCACTGTGTGTCTTTAGTAAAACCTGACAGTAGTTTTTTTTTTTTTTGCTAAAAGGGTTTGCGCTGTCGCAAGCTGTTAGTAATCTGGCCCTATGTATTATACATTTTCTTGTGTATACATGCACTGATATTTTTTATTTCAGTTCAGTCACATACAAGAAAAAAAATAGAGCTGGTTCTCAATGTTTCTGATGGCAAATTTGAGGGCTGCTTATTTGAATAATAAATGTAGGTGGCATTTCTGCATGAGTCTTGCTTTCAGAGTAAATGATGCAACCTATTTAAGTAACAAGGTATTAAACCAACTAGGGTTCTAAATGTCAACCCTTTCTATTGGCTGTCAAGTGCCAAACATGCAACATAACAGTATATTAAAGTAGTCATATGACTTAACTTCTTAGTCCTAAATACATAATAAATAGATTTGTGTGAAATCCAGATGGGAAATGCAAACAGTCTAAATGTCATTCATGGTATTCATGTATTCAAACATGAAGTGAGAAATGTGAGAACCAGTGGTGTCAGAGTTAAGGAACGATTTTCTGTTAAGTTTACCTGATTTGGTAGTTGTTTTTACATACTGTTTGTTGTTTGTCACACAGTTTTGGAGATTATGTTTTTTTTCTGTCCAAGTAGAATCTAGACTAGAACGTAGATGCCTACAGTTAAACTGACTTGCTGTGAAAAGAGATTTGGTCATGTACTTGCTCGCTTTTTTCTGATGAAGGTCATCTGGCACTGAAAATGAACATCTGTGAGAACATCTTTCCTTGTTTCTTCCACTTATGTCCAGCTGGCAGTGGAGCTTCTCCATTGCTAAATTATAGAGAACAGTGAGTAATTCACAATATCACAAAACTGATGGTTTCTTTAAATCGGTGCATCTCTAGGGTTGTTTAAGATCAAACAAACCTTCAACCTATGGACTGAACATTCACTGAAGCTTAAAAAGCAGTTCATATGAAACCTTTTTAAGATATGGCACCAAACAAACACTGTTCAGTCTATTACTATTGCAACAAATCCCAAATATATGGTTACAGCTTTGCCTGCATCACTTCAGTATATATACACCATTTTTGACCATTCTTCTTGAACAGGGGTCGGGAACCTTTTTTATGACCAAAGAGACATTTTTTTTTCTTCTCATTTTTGGCTAATAGCCACAGTAAAAAAATAAATAATTTAATAGCCTATTATTATTAAAAGACATGATTTTTTCAATAACATTTCCACAGTAGTAATTATTAGGTCCATACACTCTAAAAAATGCTGGGTTAAAAACAACCCAAGTTGAAAATGGACTAACCCAGCGATATTTAACCCAACCGCTGAGTTAAAACAACCCAATTGCTGGGTTAAAACCACCCATTCGCTGGGTTAAAACAACCCAATTGCTGGGTTAGTCCATTTTCAACCCAACTTGGTTTGTTTTTAACCCAGCATTTTTAGAGTGTAGACAACTAAAAACAAACAAATAAGTTGCAATATGGAATTAATTCTGCAGGGTTTTCACTGTGAGGTTGAGTTATGAGCATAAATCCTCTTGTGTGTGTGAGAGAGAGACAGAGTGAGAAAGTGAACGCACACAGTGCTTACATCTACTGTGTTTACGTCAATACTCGGCTTGGCATTTTTATATATTTCTGTTTATTTGGCCGTTTAGGTGCAACCAAAAACAAAGGCTACTATGATTGTCCCTGTTGCGCTCGGAGAACGCGCCCAGCATCCTTTCAGTAGAATTCAGTTTTCAAGCTTTTGATATTTGTTTTCAATAAAATGCACATCTTGTTCTTTTCTTTATCATTCATTCATGCTTTGTTACTAATAACTTTAAACAGTATCGTCAACTGAAATCTGCGTGGATGATCATAAATACGTTTATAGGACATTAAGGGTCTCTGCGGCAAAAGTGAAAGTTCCAGTGGGTGAAATGTTTCAAAATGTCTCTTTGCACAGCAAAGCAACAGTTTCAATACATTTATATATTAAAGTTTATATAGTCTACTTTTACATTTTCGCCTCTGTTCTAAAAAGGGTTCTCGCTATTACTTTAAACAAGATGGCAGCTGCTTGAATCCCAGTGCAGGAGCTGTAGGTTTACCACAGAAACATAAGTGGTTTGCAGTTTATTGCTGTCACGACTCTTGACACTCACAAACAGCACTGAACACACACTTGAATATAATTATCCAAAACTTTTCATTAACTTCGCTAGGGAAAAGGGAATTGTAATTGGCTGCTTTTTCTGCAGAGAGCTGATCTCTGCTGATGTGTCAGTTTTTTTTATTGATCATTTGTTTGTAAAGCGTGTGAGCCATAGGTTGCTTGTTGAGCCATAGGCTCCCGACCACTGTTCTAGAAGCATATTTGTGAGGTCATGCACTGATGTTGGACAAGAAGGCCCGGCTCGCAGTCTCCGCTCTAATTCATCCCAAAGGTGTTCTATCGGGTTGAGGTCAGGACTCTGTGCAGGCCAGTCAAGTTCCTCCACACCAAACTCACTCATCCTTGTCCTTATGGACCTTGCATGTCATGTTGGAACAGGAAGGGGCCATCCCCACCCCCAGTTGGGAGCATGAAATTGCCCAAAATGTCTTGGTATGCTAAAAAATAGATTTTCTTTCACTGGAACTAAGGGGCCAAGCCCAACCCCTGAAAGACAACCCCACACCATAATCTCCCATCCACCAAACTTTACACTTGGCACAATGCAGTCAGGCAAGTACCGTTTTCCTGGCAACCGCCAAACCCAGACTCGTCCATCTGCCAGACAGAGAAGTGCGATTCGTCACTCCAGAGAACACGTCTCTACTGCTCTAGAGTCCAGTGGCGGCGTGCTTTACCGCACTGCATCCAACGCTTTGCATTGCACTTTGTGATGTAAGGCTTGGATGCAGCTGCTCGGCCATGGAAACCCATTCCATGAAGCTCTCTACACACTGCTCTTGAGCTAATCTGAAGGCCACACAAAGTTTGGAGGTCTGTAGCTATTGACTCTGCAGAAAGTTGGCGACTTCTGCGCACTGTGCGCCTCAGCCATGCGTTGACCCGCTCTGTGATTTTTACTTGGCCTACCAATTTGTGATTTTACGTGGCCTACCACTTTTTGGACGAGTTTGACAAGGGCCAAACAAGGGCTAGATGACTGGGTCAGAGCTTCTGTAAAACTGCAGCTCTTATGGGGTGTTCCCAGTCTGCAGTGGTCAGTATCTATCAAAAGTGGTCCAAGGAAGGAACAGTGGTGAACTGGCGACAGGGTTATGGGCGGCCAAGGCTCAGTGTTGCACGTGGGGTGCGAAGGCTAGGCCGTGTGGTTCGATCAAACAGACGAGCTACTGTTGCTCAAATTGCTCAAGAAGTAAATTCTGGTTCTGATAGAAAGGTGTCAGAATACACAGTGCATCAGTGCACAGTGCATAGCCGCAGACCAATCATGGTGCCCATGTTGACCCTTGTCTACAGCCAAAAGTGCCAACAGTGGGCAGTGAGCATCAGAACTGGACCAAGGAACAATGTAAGAAGGTGGCCTGGTCTGATGAATCACGTTTTCTTTTACATCACGTGAATGGTCAGGTGCGTGTGCGTCGCTTACCTGGGGAACACATGGCACCAGGATGTACTATGGGAAGAAGGCAAGCCGGCGGAGGCAGTGTGATGCGTTGGGTAATATTCTGCTGAGAAACCTTGTCTCCTGCCATCCATGTGGATGTTACTTTGCCACGTACCACCTACCTAAGCATTGTTGCAGACCATGTACACCTTTCATGGAAACGGTATTCTCTGGTGGATGTGGCCTCTCTTAGCAGGATAATGTGTCCTGCCACAAATTAAAAATGGTTCAGGAAGGGTTTGAGGAGCACAACAACGAGTTTGAGTTGTTGACTTGGCCTCCAAATTCCCTAGATCTTAATCCAATCAAGCATCTCTGAACAAAAAGTCAGATCCATGGAGGCCCCACCTCGCAACTTACAGGACTTATAGGATCTGCTGCTGACATCTTAGTGCCAGATACCACAGTACACCTTCAGGGGTCTTTTGGAGTCCATGCTTTGACAGGTCAGGGCTGTTTTGGCAGCAAAAGGGGACCAACACAATATTAGGAATGTCAAAATCAAATCAAAATCAAATCACTTTATTGTCACTCTACCATATGCACAAGTGCAACAGTAGGTGAAATTCTTAGGTGCAGTCCGAGCAAACATAGTAGTCGTGACATGACATGTACAACATTTAAGCAACAACAGATTACACATCTGATGCGCACACAATTACTCACAGCACAGTATACACTACAATAAACAAATAATTTACACAATGTGAGTGTAGTTCTCACAGCTTTAAACAATATACACATACAATATACATATACTTTAAACAATATACACTAAACATACATTAACAGTGTTAATAACAGTATACATTAAGCTATAGTAATAATATACAATGTACAGTATACAATATGTTCACAAATAGAAATCCGATGTACAATAGATGCTATATGATAAATAAATGTGTATATAATGTGTGTGTATCTCCAGTGGTTTGTGCTGAGTGATATTCTGTCCAGTGTGTGTTATGATCCTGATGGATCAAGAGTTAAGTAGTCTGATTGCTTGTGGGAATGTGGTCATAATGTTATGCCTGATCAGTGTGTGTGTTTGTACACAAACATTTTTTATTTTATTTTGCATTGTACACAATTTAATTTATTATTTCCAAAAAGTAAAAAACAAATAATACAGGAAAGTTACAAAGAAGAAAAATTACATTGTTTTATTGAAAATGTATTTTTGTACAAAATGAATAAATTCTGTACCAGTGAAAGCGTTATATAATTATATCAGTAGCAAGTCTATTATTAAAAATAAGCTTATTTTATATACATATTTCACCCAAAATTCTGATCAACATAAACTAGAGTTATACTAGTATTGCCTTTGTGGTTCTGTGTGTAAAATTTGCTAAATACAGCTAACTTTTATATCAAAAGAGTAATATTCAACAATAAGTTGTGAACTGGAAAGGAGATGTTAGCTCTTTTAATCAAACACATTTTAAATGCAGTCGAGATAAATTGTGCCTAAAGGTACATTTTAGATCATAATATGTTTGAAAGCCCCAGCTGACCGCAGCTAAAAGAACCATTTATCTTGTGAAGAGAAACACTAGCACATTGAACAATGACGCCTTAAAACCCATTTGAAGTGTGAGCGTTTCATTCATCAAACAAAGTATTTGACCCTATACACACTCAGAACACACAGTACAAACTGTCCGATCGGATGCTTAACAGAATTGAGGCTTGGATAAAAACTAAGAATGTCTTATGCAAAACAATTGTGTGTAGTGTGTTTTTAAGCTGTTTTTGCTTCGGGTTCAATTTTGGCAAAATTGTTTATCATAAAATCCATGTTTTAAAAATCTTGAAAATCAAACATTTAAATGTATTCATATTTGAACAACATAGGCACAATGATATGCAACATGGACAATTTTGTTAATGCATAAACAAAGTGGTTGCCAACCAAACACTTACAGAGTTACATTGCATTCTATTATTTGCATTTAGCATAGTTTTTCTCCCCTGCTGTCCCTGTCAGAACAGGACCTGCAAATACCAACAAAATTAGCATATTAATGTCACCCAGACTGCATTGGGTGTGTGTATATATAGTCTTGCCTGTATACAAGTGTACTCTCTCTACTTTCTATCTTCTGTTGCTCTTTTGCTCTCGCATAAACTGAGACGTCCGCCCAGCTCTTATTAATGTATCGGGTCTACCTGGGTTCAGTGACCTCTGCCCCCCCTCTGCTGGCCTCCCTTCATAAATAATGGGGGACGTCTGCAGCTCATCACCTCAGTAAATAGGCTGCCGTATAACTCCATATAACAGCCCCAGCCACTCCAATAGCCCAGCAGGTCCCACTGGCAGCCCATCCATTACCAAAGGGCCATGGCTGTATCGTCCTTGGGCCGGGGCCGGACTGGGCCAGCCGGGTGAGAGAGAGAGAGGCTATGAGCTTGTAAAAAAGGATAAAGGGGGAAATGAAGGGGGTGGTGGGGTGGAAATGGACAAAAGTAGGTCACAGGCCTGCTTCAGAAGTGAAAGTAAATGGGATACCATTGGGGTAGAAGGGGAGGGTGGTGGGTTAAAGTACATCAAACCTGACAGATAGAGAGTCAGTTTTTATTGACACTGGATGGACCCGTAATTTTAAATCAGTGTGAATGGTGCAGAAATATGTAGCTACATTATATTCTGTATCAGACCCAATGTTTATTATTGCTACTATTAATATTATTATATATTTGTCACATTGAATACAAAATGTTTTAAATCCAATTAGATAAACAAAACATTACACAATTTTTATTGAATTGTTATATATATATATATATATATATATATATATATATATATATATATATATATATATATATATATATATATATATATATACTATTAAAGGGCTAGTTCACCCTGAAATGCTGTTGTTCCAATGACCTATGTCCTTCTATCTTTTTCGGATCTTAAAAGCAGAAATTTAAAAAAATAGTCCTGCACGCGCTCCTTCCTATAATGGCAGTGAATAGCGACCAGGCTAAAACATTACAAAAATTATACAAAAGTATCACGCTACGATACAGTGAGATGTGAGCTATATATGTTAAGTGGTCAGAAGGCATACTATCAGGTTTTGCAAGAAAGAAACCGTATTATTTCAAAATATTGAGCTTGGCTGTTACTCTGTGCGCGCTCCTGTGAGTGCGTGCGAGTCGTCAGCAACCGCCGGCGCTCATGCTAGCTATAACTCGCACTGTTGTCATAGCACACACACGCACCATTTTGAGAAATCGGGCTCAATAGAAACAAATGCGACTCTCGTCTTTTCTATAAGGTATATGATAATAAATAATACAATAATACTACTAATAAAACCTCCTGAACTGAATGTTGTGTACCGGTTGTCATGACAACATTGCGAGTGGCTGTTGATGGCTCGGTGTGCACGCGCACAGAGTAACAGCCGAGCTCAGTATCTTGACTAAATAATACGGTTTCTTTCTCGCAAAACCTTATAGGGGAGCGCGGGGCACAACCTAACTCTGGGTTAGTTGTAACACGCATGTTTTAACGCTTTCCACACATGCCAGGATGACGAAACTTAGTGTATTTACTAGTTGCCATATCAGCATTATTTAGATAAAAAAATGCCGCCAAAATAAAAAAATCTCTGGCAGATATCACTGAACATGTATTTAACCATAGCAAAAGTACATTTCTTACCTAAGTTTATTTTTCATCTCTGTTTTTTGTGTTTATTTAAAATGAGACAAATCTGATATTATTTTAATCTTATATCTGTTATTTAACTGTTATTTATATCTGTTCTTTAATGCTGATCTAACAGCAGAAGACACAAGCCATGGTTTAAATCCCAGTTGTGCAGGTGGGGTGCGTTGTAACACTGCGTTACAATGAGCCCCTATTAGAAATATGCCATTATATTCTATACTTTTATTAATTATTTTGAAAAACCCAGAGAAAAGGGTGAATAATGACTGAGAGTCAATGTTCAGAAATTATTAATTATTATTATGTTATTATATATGCTGTATAGCTGTATTTAGCGATGTGTTTGTTGTCAAACTCAAAAATGTGTATATTTTTAATGATTAAAAAATGGCATTATTTTATTTTAAAAAGTTAATAATTGTATTTTGTTGACAAATTATTTTAGCTTTTCTTGGATATTTTTTTTTTTTATTATATCAGATAACATTTTAAGCTGTTATTTGGTCATGTTACAATGTGCCCCACCACATGTTACAATGTACGGGCATGTTGTCACATTTCACTTCCATTCTTTCGGGGTAAATGAAATCACGAAAAAAGTATACACTGTATTAATGAAACAAAACCACATAATTGTACTAGACATGTGTGCATTTAATGTGGGAAAAAATAAATACTCTGAACCCCAAGTGGATTTACACAAACTGAGAAAGTCAAAAAGCGTTAGGTTGTGCCCCGCTCTCCCCAATGCCTCCTGAACACTTTCCATATGACGCGCGTCTCACTGTATCATTGCGTAATTTTTGTAATGTTTTAGCCTGGCCGCTATTCACTGCCATTACAGGAAGGAGCGTGTGCAGGACTATTTTAAAAATTTCTGC